>JAUESF010000012.1:11889158-11899777 GCA_032274765.1 Malacoctenus tetranemus | reverse complement strand
AGAACATAAGAGGCCCAGAGGTAATCTCTCAATCTCGCTTTTGACCAAGAATTAACCAGGTTTGCAGGTTGTAGGGCAGTGGAGCAAACTGCTGTCAGAAACAAGCAAACATGTCCTATAACTTAAGGACTTGTTTGGTTCCTTTAAATAGCGCAAGTGCTGTCAAATTACCCTCCAGAGGTATGTTAGCAATGCTGAAGTGCTTTGGGGCAGCTTCCTCCTTTTACCTGAGGAGCCCTCACTGGTACCGACCTTCACAAGCAACAGACAGGCGGGTGCATTTTGGTTTGTTTAGAAATGACATTGTGTGCTCTTTCACCAGCTGGCCATCCAGACACTGGATCTGATTTGCCTCTTACTTTGCATTTTATTGATGGACAAAAAAAGGACAATTGGTCATAATATTTGCCAGCAGTCTGGGGGCCACGTGTCCATAAACATAAGGAGCCCTGATGAGTGACAGCCATGCAACACTGTAAAAATCTGCCCCCTGGCAGGTTTGGACCCACCTTTGACGCTTTTCCTGTTGACGTCTGCGCCTTTTTCCAGCAGGTACTGCGCGATCTCCTTGTGCCCCTTGTAGCAGGAAATCATGAGACATGTGTGTCCGTGTCTGTTGGCCACCTCCAGGTCCGCTTTGTGCTCCACCAGGTATTTCACGATGTCCAAGTGGCCGTCAAAGCAGGCCGCCCTCAGCGGGGTGGAGTTAGTGAGTGTCGTGCTGTTGACGGACGCCCCGTGGCCCAGGAGGGACTGAACCACCTTCAGGTGGCCCGCCGCCGAGGCAGCCCACAGCGGGGGCGCCCCCTCGATGGTCTCGCCGTCAAAGTTCACGGAGCCCCCGACCTCCACGGGAGCGCTGCAGCACTCCAGCAGGTACTCCACCAGGTCCAGGTGTCCGTAGCGGGAGGCCATCAGGAGCGGCGTGGCCCCGTTGGTCTTCTCGCCCATCAGCTTGGTCACCTCGTGTCCATCTTTGTTCTCCAGCAGTTTCTGGAGCAGCCGGAGCTTGCCGTCCCTGGCCGCGTTGAACACCGCCGTCTTTAAATCCATCTCTGAAGGGGGTTGTCGCCCCGTGTCAGACAAAACCAGCAGCCCCGAGTCCGCGGAACAATGGGTCCGGAGGAGGTGCAGCCACCGTGGACAGGTGGAGCTCGAGACCCCTTTGTTTACAAGCAGCTCCTCACTTCAGGGCTAACGGGTGACTCGATTAACGAATTAGATTAAAAACAACTCACCCAACAGCAAACCGTCACTTCATGGACTTCAGCTTTTTATAAAAAGAAACCGAGGCGGGTTCACGTCTACAAACGGAGACTTTTGAGGCGACCCCTGGTCCCGAAACGACATCAGTCGCCGTGTTAGCAGGCTGGCTAGTCAACTTCCTCGATCGATCGAGCTAACCGACTAGCTGCGCTTAGCTCGACTACTTTGCAGCCGACCGAAACTTGTCCTCGGACACCTCTCCTCCGCCGAGAAGCCCTCCCTCGTCACTTCCACCTCCCTGGCCTGTCATCGTCCCGCCACATCACGTTGCTCCAAACGCGTTATTTATATTTGCTCTCCGAGGGCCGTGGAGACAGAAATCCACCCCCACCCGTTACGCCGTGCTGCTGCTTAGCTTTAGCCTGGGAAGAAGGAGGGAGGGAGGGGGTGGAAAACGACGTTCGGTCGAACAAACGGAGGGGATATCCCCGCTATCCGAGCCGCCCCGATCCCACACCGAAGACGACGCGAGCAGACAGGCGTTACCCCCGAAACGACGAGGAATAGCGGTCCATGGAGGTGGCCGTCGGTGAGCTGGCAGGGCAGTAATCTCAGCGAAGGAGAAGGTAAATAGGGAAGGCTCGCCACCCACGGCTCGACCGGATGATCACGACTCAGTTTCTGTCAAATCACAAACCCAACGCAGTCTTTTTTCTCCACCGGGGCGGGTGTGCGACAGCGCGAGCGGCCAATCAGAGCGTGGGTTTCCCCTGCCGAGCAGCCAATGGGAGATCAGTTTGGGTTAAAAGCCTCTGTCGACGCATCTGGGACTATTCTTTGTGGTAAAAGTAATAAAGATAAGGTGAAACGTTATTCGCATTAGGTGACTAAGAGAAAAAAAAGATTTGAATGTGTCCCGTGTGTCTGAATCTTGACACATTTTGTAACAAGTTGTGCAGGCTGTGACGGCCTTGAGGATATCACTCCCTACAGGACATAAGGAGCATGACCGCACAGTCTGCACCACAACAGTGCAGATGCAAGTATGAGGTCAGAAAATACAGGAGGAGATCCTTCTGCATTTGTTTTGATGTCCGTGCTGAGCAGTGTTTTTAATAGTGTTTACTGTAGTTGTGGAAATCAGTTGTAACATATGGCACGATTCTCATCTGTGTGGAATCAGCTGTATATTTACTCCCTAGGGCTGCACATACACACATTTACATGTATTGATTTGAAATGAAATTGTAAGTCTATGGTATAATGGGTGTTGGAGGATCACTGGTTGAGCAGTCAAAATGAGAACTTGCTTGAAGAGTGCACTTGTGAGGTAACCCTCGATTTGTTCCCCATCTTGCCTTCATCACGCCTGGCCTGACTGGAGCTCACTCTTTGAACCGCATGGGTTCAAAAGGAAGCCTCGACTCATCGCGAGCAGCTGAAAACAACCATGTATGGGGTGGAACACGACATCGAGACAAATCGTGAGGAGACGAGTCAGCGAATTTCCTGACTCAGAGGACTTTGTTGTGCAGTATGTGTACCCACTAAACACGCTAAGCATCGAGCCCCAGCCTGTGTGTGTGATGTCATGTCATGGCACAGCTAACTAGCAGTTAGTCTGTACTTATTTCAATAGAACAGAATAGCTGCAGGTTGTATTTAGTGAGGTGCCAGGCAACGACTGAGTGACTCAACCTTGAGGCCCAACTTTTCCTTTATGCTTAATGTTCAGCTTTTAGGTTAGAGGAGAATTTCAGCAGACGGGACCGTTTCTGTTTTCCATTCAGGTGTTTATGAGGTATAAAAATTCTGGCTCTGGCTTGTAGCTCTTGTAGAACAAGTGTGTAGCCGCAACGTGGGGCCTCACTGAGAGCTGAGCGTTAAAAACTGACATGCACAAGTCCGCACTGAAACAGAAAGTTTATTCAGCCATCCCAATAACTTAACAAGTTCCCACTACTAATTTTGTGTCCAAAAGTGACCTGTCTGCACACAGATGTCAGGAATAAACGCCAGCACTGAAGCACACTTGTAACCTGACAGCAAACAGATGTCGAGCATAAACAATAGGCAGCCGCCCCCACCCACCCCCCAAAAAACATGGCTTTATGAATCACAATCACAATTTGTTTCCTTCAGGGTCGTTGAACACAGCTTACGACAGCGCTCTGGGATAAATCTTAAAATCCAAATAAAACTGACTAAAATCAACAAAAACACATTAGAATTTGGTCTCTTCGGGCAATTCAGGAGTAAAAGTTTGACAAAAAGTAATAACCATGACAAAGGTGACAATCTAATCTCAGTCTCAGTCTGAATTTTGTACAAGAGAGCAACCAAATGTCCAACACATCACTCAGGCATTTTACTGTTTGAGTCATTTGTGCAGGTGCTAAATTAACGATCAGTTTGTTTGTTGTTTTTTCTTGCTGAAATCCAGGCTGAAGCCAAACTACACGCACCCACCACAAAAGCAACCTGCACCCAACTAACAATCACTTCCCGCACTGCTGATAGCACCAGAGAGCGCAGGAACAGAAAAGAGCCAATTACAGTAACAGTAAAATCAGACACGAACACGTACAAACGATCTCAATTCCAATTGCTGTGGTATTGAACCTAAACCTATGCGGCCTCGAGAGTAAAACATCAAATAAAAACTACAAATATTAGTCAACAGCATTAGCTTCTCTTCAAGCAATAATTTTGCAAACGGAATTTCGCAATGTATAAAAACCAAAGATACAGTGTCAGCCCACAATATAAATACGTTGTAGCACAGAGCCACATCTTCCAAAGCCAAACAACCACAGAGGAGAACTCAGTAAAAGCTGGTGCCAGTCAAACTGGTGGCGTCGTCATCACTTTGCAAATACCTATTTGATTACAATATTTATAAAGCAAGTTGTGACAAGAGCCCACTTTGTATTCTTTTTTCCGTAATGTGTCAAATTTAATTATTCCTGCTCCCCAGTGTTTAGTACAGAAAATGCAAAGTTTTCTAAGGCTTCAATTTGCAAAAGCTCAAAGGTGATACATTTTACTCTTCCTAAATACACTTCTGTGAACTGAACTTTCAACTGTGCCCTCCCTATAAGTCGCATAAAGCTCATAAAATCAAACAAATACCTCCTCTTTCTCACATGACCAGCAAGGTTTAATAACATGGAAAAATGCAGGGGCTTCTCTTCATAAGCAGATACAATTTTGTGAGGATAAAACACCTTCAGCGCTGCGATTATTAATTTAGAGATCCAGAGTTCTGCACATAAGGACAAACATCTGCAGCATTTCTACAGTCTGTAAATTTATGACCAACTTCTACTCCCTGGTTGTGTGAGAGCAAAGTGATGGCTGGAAAATGGAACAAATCATGAAGTGATGGGGAAGAAAATGGGAAAAGAAATGAACACAATTAGAAACCGTTTCAAATCTTCAAATTTCCAAAGTTTTGCTTCAACGTTTATGGCCAGTGCTTGAACTGCCTCATATACAGATAGTTGCAAGTCTTCTTTCCATTTTTTCTTTGACCCTAGAAAACAACATTTTTAACACAACTTTGTCCTCAGGATAGCACTGCACAAAGTTGTCTCAGAGCAGCAGCGCTGAACGAGGACGACGTGTCAGACTGTACGATCTGGCAGTTTGATATGATCCAGCATGGGATCAGCGCTGCTGCTCTCATCAACTCCATGCACACGAACCCAGACAACAAACAAAGAACGAATCACATCCCAAAGACTGTTACGATCCGACGCGTGTTGTAGTGGTCTTCTTGTCTGAAAAGAAGCTTCTCAGAAGCACCACCTGGCTGATGCTGACCACCAGGAGGATAATAGCTTCTCCAATGGACCAGAACGCAACGCGGGTATTGAGGTCCTCTGCACGACTGCGTCCCTGGGCCTCACGGAGGCGGAAGTGTGTCTGGTAGTCGATGACTGACTTGAGGGCCTCATGAATGGACACACAGGCTGACTCCATCTATAAATAGTGAATGAAAACAGAAGCGGCCTGAGCATTGATCTTTAAAATAGAGTTGCTGAGTTAGATCACTGTAGAAAACCTTCAATCAAACAAAGTTAGAACTGGCTAGTATGCAATCAGTCCAAGTCACACATGGAACTGCTCGATAAAGCATTCATTGTCCAACATGAAGATGTTCACATAACAGGTGCTGCTGCTCAGATAGCTTCACTTATTCTACTTTTAGACCAAAGAGTTGCACCAAAAAGCTTACCTGAGTGAGAGCAGTGACCCTGTTCTCATTGGGGAAGAGCGGAGGGTCATCGCCGACCTGGAAGTCAAAGTACACCGTCTTGTGCGTGAAGGTGGAGAACTCGTTGCTGAAGCAGAACTTGTAGGTGCCGTTCTTTGCTGCGGTGAAGGTGAAGCTGTCGTACTGCTTCTTCATCTCCCTGTAGAGGGACGTGCCGTCCGGGTCGTCCAGGCGACAGTCCACATCGTAATGTCCACCAGTCACCACCTGGTCAGGAGGCAAAGGACACGGTTACTATTCAAAACAACAGTCACTCAAACAAAACGCTTTGCATTTACAGTCTGTGTGGCGCTGCAAAGTAACAGCAGACGATAGTACATAATGTGCTGGGCTCATGCAGAAGATGGGAGATGAATTCAGGAAGTATGCACATAAGCGTTGATGTTAAACAGAACCAGTGGCCTGGTATTTCCTGTTTGTTTTTCAAAAGAAACAGATTTGACCAAAATTGGTTCAAACTCCTCTGTGAAGATCATTGTAATATATTGAATTTACAGGAGAAATGCAAATCTGTCAAATGTTTCTCGAAGAACATAGAGCTTCCTACTGACCAGATGTTTAAGGTCAGACATCAAGATGGTAAAACAAGCTGAACTCTCGAGGAAAACACAACTTAGAAAGCAAGACGTGACTGATGCTGGATCGATGCTTTGGGAGAGGACATACGTACCTGAAACTCCAAGGTGCACTTGGTGCCTGTGATGATGTCTTCGTAAAAACACTGCTTGGCGTTGTCCGGCAGCTCGAAAGTTAGCTCCGAGCCGAGCGCCCATCCACAGAGCAGCTGGGCCCATAGCACCTGCACCAACACCCGAAAAGATCCGTACATCCTGGACACCGGCGGCCGACACACCTCACAGGGAAACCTGCCGACACAAACACCGGCAGACGGTCGATTCAAACCAGAACCGGCCGGGGCGAAAACAGCGACAAAGCGAACCCGGACATTGACGATAGCGACAAGTTGTTAGCTCAAAGCTAACTAGCCAGCTGGACGGCCTTAAAATGTACACACACGAGAGGCAGCAGCGGACCTATTACACCTCCCCATGGTTACTGTGTCTATACATGTTATCTGTAACTGATATTACCGAGCCACAACTGAACTGAAATGTGAACATTTATTATTTCATTATTGGGTCTGTGTCAGAACTACCTACTCACCCCAAAGTCCTCACCCGGATGCAACTAATGCTTTGTGACGTTGAAGAAAAGTGGCACTGGATTGGCATGTCGCGCTGGAAAACCCGCCCTTGAGCTGTTTTCATTGGTCGAAGAAAGGGAAAGGCGGAGCCTTGTGATATCACGTGGGCCACGTCTACACATCCAGAGAAAGAAGCGCATCTCCAACGTGGCCGACGACGTTTTTCGCCGATTTGATGTCCCAGCCCTCAGAATCATGGACTCTGTTATTTAACACTGCTGATGAAGGGATCGTGTGAGATTTTAACCCCTCCTCCCCCATCCGACAAAAACACAATGAAGGGCCACAGATTACTGGACATACTTGTCAATGCTTACTGAATTCAAACACCTGAGTTCACCCCATTCATCATGTTTGTATTGGACCAAAAAGGAATGGTTTTTGACATAACATTACATAACAAACATTACATGTTTGAGTGAAGTCATACTCACAACAGGGTAATAAGTGTTGTATAATTCTAAGGTGGGACAGATGACCAGGTCCTCTCATTGGGAATTAGGCCACTGAGAAACAGTTTGTCTGAATACAGTTAAAGAGAGAGTGCCCAGCTCATACAATACCTATGAATCACAAGACCAGTGAAACATACAGGTCATGATATAACACTCAGACTGCACCCCGGCCCTGGCGGTTGCTCACCATGATCAACTAATGTAAGGTCACGAAAATCTGCAGTCAAATTTTCACCTTAAGAAACATTTTGAATGAATTCCTGCATAATAGGCTGGCAATCCATTAGAACCAGGATTTCCATGTCACTTACTCTGCAACATTGTTTGAATTGTTTGTGTCAAAGGAGTTTCACAAGAATGCCAGGCCCTGACAACTAAAGGACAAAACATAATGCCAAGGATCACAAACCTTCTTGTGACATACTTTCTTCCCACTGTACATTGCTGTATATGATTCATACACGCATTAAGTTAAAAAAACACAAAACATAAAAAACAACTGAGTCATCTGTCAACTGCCTCAGTTGCTCTGTGGTCCAGTTTTCAAGCCTGCATTGTAAAAGCTTTCAGCGGAAGAAAAGGTCATGATGGGCACTCTGAGAGATCTGTGGTCACCCAGCCCCAGGAGCAATGATGATGACGACGACGATGATGATGCACTCAGTGTTACAACACCTTTCTACCCGAATAAGCATGGATTTGAAAGATGGCAACTCTTCTATTGCAATACATAGGATCCCATTATCATCCTGTGCTCCATCAACATCTGTTAGCCTCCTGCAACCATAACCCTCCACTCAGTCACTAGCTTTCCTTGCATAAACTAAACTTGGTCCCATATTTTCTGACCTAACTCATGTCGGCCAGTGCACATCAAACCCTTTCCCCTGAAGCCCAAAAACTGCCCCTGAGACATGGCAGGTACCACACCACCGGATGGGAACCACTCATCGAGCAGATGCTGAAGTTACTCAGGTTCTTTTAGGAGCCATACAGTTCAATCTCCCACGCATCAGCTTTGAGAACAAAGTGTTCCCTTGCTCAGTGTTGTGTTTCACCCTCTGACAGGTGTCAGTACAACCACGCTGTCAGTCTTCATAGTGTTGTGGTTAGTGAGTGAAGTTCAGGATATTTGAGGAAAAAACACAACAACTTTTATTGCAGAGAAGTTTTCAAAGACACTTGGCACATCTTTAACATCCCTTTCTTTTCCCTCAACACTTCCCTTGAGTGTTCCCCTTTGTTTTCCTTTCATGGTCTGTTTTTTCTAAAGTAAGTGCCACAGGGGCTTTCTTTAAAGTGTCACCCACATTTACTCCTTCACTGCGTCGGACTTTGTAACCCGTGGCGACGGGACACCCATTTCAGTGTGACTACAGAGCGGTACTGTCCGGACGGCGGACGCGGGCAGGATGCGCCTCCAGTGCGTCTTCCTGACAGTTGTGAACGCGCAGCTGACCCCGAAACAAAACCTCGCGATAGCCAGCTGCGCGAGATTACAGAGTCGGGACGGGAGGGCTGCATGGAAAGCTGGAGAGACAAAACAAAAGCCGCACATTTCAACTGAGAGGCGCTGGTCGCTTTTTATTTTTGTAAATAGAAGCAAAACTTACTCGTCTGATATATCGACTTGCGTTCAACCACAATACGCTCAGAGTTTTCCCATCATGCCGAGCAGCACGTCTTTGCTGGAGGCCGAGGAGGGAGAGTCCGAGGTCCCACCGCCGCTAGTGCACGCTTTCGCCGGTATGGGCCTCGAGGAGCACCACGACACCCAAAGCCAGACCCCCGAACAAGCGGACAACGGCGTCTCCTTTCAACACCACCACCAACAGCAACAACAACTCCACCCGGCCTCTCATTTCAGCCTCCTCGGTACGGTCCTCGACCTGAAGCCGCTGCACCGGCCGCCCTCCGGAGATGAAGTGAACAAGACGGCAGCGCCCGAGGACGGAGAGGCAGAAGTTGGAGCCGCCGATCTCCCGGGGTGCACCGGCGGATCGCTGCTCGCGCAGGCCCACCGCCACCAGCACCACCCATCGGGGAGCGCCGTGATGCCGTCCGGTCTGGAGCACGTCGAGACGGTGTTGTTGTACAGCGGAGAGGAGCGGGACGAGCCCACGGTTGGCGGCGGCGGCGCTTTACCCCCAGCTAACAGCATGGCGATGCTACCGCCCGGCGTGTACGGGGAGGCGGGCTACGAGGCCGAGCCGTCGCTCTTGTCTCGGAGAAAGAGCGTGAACACGACCGAGTGCGTGGCCGTGCCGAGCTCCGAGCACGTCGCGGAGATCGTGGGCCGACAGGGTGAGTGCTGGCCGCGGACGGTTTGGGCAGAAACGGGGCGCGAATGTTGACTGCGCTAAGTAGCCTGTTGTAAAGTTGGTGGGCAAATAGTTTTAGGCTGCAGTAAAGTGAGCGGATCGAACCGAACTTTATTCACAACCAGCGATACAGCATCTGAGTGGAGTTCCAAAGACAACATTTTCGAGACTTTAGAGGAAATTCAGCTTCAGACTAGAAGGCAAAGATGGGATTGAAGTTGGTCTCTGATTCGAGGACACGTACGCGAATTAAGTCGAAATTTAAGGGAGTTTGTTATGAGCCAGGTTTTACTTTGATATCATGATGCTGGAAACCGTGTGCACCTTTATTTAAAGCCACAATCCTAACAGATTTAAGATAGATTAAATGTGGAGACTAATACACAGTGAAACTAATTCTCACTTTGACAAACTTAACTTTCCCCCCAGACTTGTGGAATTAAAAATAAAGTCAGGACAGTTTAGCAAACAAGTTTATTTTTATCGTATTCATTAAACAGAGAAAAAACATTCTCATTTCCACACGTCCATCCACCTTCTGTTTATTTGTCCCAGACTCTGGAAGTCCTCACTGAATTGTCTTTGTGAGAACATGCGTTCATCCTGCTGCTCCTCTGGTCGTGTCCCAGCTCTGTATTTTAGTCCACTTTAACTGGTATTGTTGCGCTTTACTCGGGTTTGTTGATGCCAATTTCAAGAATAGATGTCAATTGTCTTTTTTCTTTTACAGAAGTACATTATTATTCATAAGGAAGTTCAGTTTTTAGCTTGTTTGGGCGAAACGAGTCCAGATTTTGGGAGTTTTATTGTGTCTGAGTCCTTCAGACTAAAAATAAATGTGGTTGAAGGGTGGAAAAGACACGTTTTTCCAAGTAATTTCATATCACGTTTTTAAAGTTTATTTGCTGTATTGTGAGGGGCGCTATGAAAACCCCTTTTGTGTAAATCAGATTTTTATCTTTGAACATCGAGTTTCGCCTCAACGTTGCCTTCAGCTTTTTGAATCAGAGGCCAACTTCTGCTCCCTCCCGAATGGCAACATTGTTGTCATCGTTACTTGCAGCTAAGCTTTCTCACCCTGACTCCAAATAAAGACTTTCCTCCCGAAGTATATTCATCATTTTGCTCTTTGGACTAATCAAAGCTCGTTTGGT
>JAUESF010000012.1:11711459-11722652 GCA_032274765.1 Malacoctenus tetranemus | reverse complement strand
TCTGCTGCTGAAGCCAACCTCCCACTGTGAGATGGTCTTTTTTAGCTTCTCAATTTCCTGATCTTTCTTCTCCAGCTCGTACTTCAGCTGCTCCGCTCGAGGGTCCTGACAAACAGGGGAGATGAACAAGTGAGTCAGGACGGCTTTACAGTTCTCACTGTATTCACTCAGTACAAACAGCTTTGTGGGATGCTTTCATTATTCTCTCTACAGCAAACTCCAGTAACTATACTCCGGTCCTCGGTCCTTGGCTGTCGGGCGCCTCACCGGCTCATGTTCCGTGGAGGTGGTGACTTCTTGTCCCGGGCTACTCGCAAACTGTTCCCGTCTTTTCTCGCGCTGGATGATCCGGCTGACGTCATCTTCCAGCTTGTTGAAAAATCGCTCCTCCTGTGCAACTCCTAGTGCTACGTTTGCTGCTCTGATGTCCTGGAAGAAGGTTTGAATTGTGTTGAAATCGCAGCATAATCTTCATGTCCGAGCATCGTCTTGATAATTGGCCTTTGGTTCCCGCACGCAGGACACGACGACGACTGAACTCACCTCCTTCTCTTGCTTCCGACTTAATTGTTCTGGAAAGAAAAAAAACAAATACAGTTAAATGTTTCTTTTGTTTGTTTAAATAATCTCAAAACAGGCTCTTCTGAGGAAGCCGGCAGTGTGACGAAGCCCCTGGAGGAGGATTCACTGAGCTTCAGGGTTCTCACCTGCGCTGCCTTCAGCCTGGAAGTCCTGCAGAGAAACCGTCTTTTTGTCCTTCGCCTGCTGGTTTTTCTTCTTGTCTTTTTTCCCGGCTCCCTCTTTTCCTCCTCGTGACTTTGGGGAGGATGCGTTTGTGCTCCCCTGCTGGATGAACGCAGGCTGTCAGAGAAGAACTCTAAACCTGTTTCTATTCAACCACTACCTACAAATAACTTAATTAAATAGTAATTACTGGTAAGCTAAATCTCAAGTGCTAAACATAAAACAGTACAATTTCATATGTAGATTTACTTCAGTGTTTTTACATTTCTTACTTCTGAATGTTCATGCATGGCTGAGAAATCAAGGATTCACAAAAAGGTTTGTTCTGAATCATGTAAGTGTGCAAGCTGTGTGAGCTTTGAAAGAGGAGGCTTATCGTACCTGTTTCTGTTGTTCGTACTCCAGTTTACTTAAAATCAACGCCTTTTCCAAGTCTGCTTCATAAAGTTCTGTGGTTATCTGAGGAGGAGGAAGAGGAGGAGGAGCAAAGCGAATGAGACAACATTGCCTCAGTGAATGATGTTTATGATCTGAACACTGAGGAGATGAGCCATCAGCAAAGACACACATCAGCAGAAATTCAGCCACTTTACCCTCTGAGTCACAAGTCGACATCCACGTCGACAGTGCATTTATTCACTGAGAAACCTTGTAGAGATCGCCCAATAAAAGGATGTAAAATGAATTACCACCAAACAAGCCTCCTCCGTTCACATGTCCATGACCATTTCAGTGGCTGGTCTCTGTCTCACCTGCTCATCTCTCTGCTTCCACTGCTGCCACCCCTCCGAGGGGATGCTGTGTTCTCCTGCTACAGGGTTGAGAAAATCACTGGCTATCCCCGACAGCGTCATGGAGGGAGGGGGCGCGGAGGACTTCTGAGGGATCTTCTTGAAGGCCAGATTACGCAGCTGACGGCACAAAAAGATAGCACTGAAATCCAAAGATTGCCTCGCGATCAGCGGCTCAACAGCAACATTCATCCCTCCGCCTTCTGTGGTCCTCCAGCCTCAGAGGGCCTCCTGAGCTGGAGCTCAGTGCAATAACGTAAAGTAAAGAGAAGGGGGATACTCTTCATACTGTCAGGCAACATTTAATAACGCAGCTTTAAAAAGGCCTTGCTGTCATTGGCAACAGTGAGTTTGATTGTCTGGAAAGAAACAGAGATAAAAGAGAGCTACTCAGACCCCCATGTGAACATTGATCTGTTGCACTCAATCCATCCCACATACAGAGGCAGTGAGCAGCAGCAGTGATGGAAACTAACTCCAATTCTGTCAGTGTCTAAAATTGTGCTTCAGGATCAGTTAAAAGTTCTAGATGCTCTAAATAATCAGTAGAACTCAGGAGTTTCCATTAAAGTGGACATTTTTGCTCATTCATCATTGTTTTCCCATGACTGATAACTGGTTATTTACTGTCAACGCAGCCCTGTGGGGACCCCGATGAAGCTCCTGCTGATATTTCATTTCCTCTAGAAACATAATCACAAAACAGCCTCAGTGTATCAAAACCAGTACAGCTCTTGGTGAAACCTTGAGTGTAACACTTTCATTTTCAGCTAAAGTGAAACTGCAACAGCAAAGAGCACAAACACAGTCCAAGTGTCCCTCTGTGTCTCACCTCGTTGGCTTCACTCTGCTGCTGCTCCTTCTTCTTCTTCTTCTTGTCTTTCTTCTTGTCGTTGCCCTGAGCGACTTTGCCCCCCGACCCCCCAGCCTTCCCGTGCCGGGGCTTCCCGGAGGGGTCCCGTCCGTTCTTGGTGGTCCCCTTGCCCGGTTCGGAGGTGTCCGATTCCGAGTCGGAGTCGATCTGGAGCAGCGCGAAGCGGGAGGCGGTGGTGGGGACGGTGATCATCGCGGACGACGCCATCTCAGAGATGAAAAACTGCACAGACAGGGAGCGATGAAATGAAATAAAAACGGAGCAGTTACACTTGAAGAGGGTAATAAAGAGTTAGCTTGCAGTTGCAGCTTCTGTACGCACACAAAGAGCAAGTTATAGCACAGACAGCGTTGTCAAGAGCAACATGCGTCCGTGTCAGTGTGGATTTTATCACAAAACAGAGATGTGGGCAGAAACGCTGTGGGATTCTCCGTTACTGACAGTTTGCTAGGTTAGCGTTACTTAGCAGCTAACTACACACCTCTTAGCCGGCTTTGTTAGCTCTTGAACAAGTGTAAAAGTCGTCGGACATGACAGTCAAAATCACACTCGTGGACTCACGGTATTGCCGGGGATTCAGTGGGGTCGCTAGCTTGTGCTGAGGAGGCACTTCCGAGGAGAAAAGTTCCCACAGAGTAGTTTCACCTGTTCGGTGGAGGTGCTGCTGGTTCCCGATGGTTTGCTATCAGTGCAGGGAGCCGCTCTTCTTCCGTGGTTCGCAGTAACAACTTTTGAGCCTGTGGCGACACCCACCGCACCGAAGTGCACAGAGCAGGCGGTTCGTCGGGTCGTATGGTCGCTGGGGCTCATTTTTTGACGGCCTCCTCGCATTTTCTGTGTCTTTAATACACGAGTGAAGGTGTCACACATATGAACCATCACAACTGGACCCCCTCCCATGAATATTTAACCCCTGTACCACAAACACAGTCATTTACACAGTGAGGTAAAAACAGTGAGGTTTGCAATTGAAACATTTTAATAAATTAGACTGCAAAACAAGTCACAAAAAAGTGCACACGTCAGTTAAAAAAAAACTGATTGCACAAAAAGCACAAACAGATATTTCATGTTCCTGTGGTACTGCGGGAAGCACGGTGTCCAGTGGCTTTTTAAGTGCTGAACTTAAAATCAGAGAATAAAGCAAAATATAACTCACATCAAAAAAAATGTTTTTAACATTTTGATGAGCATTTTAAACTGAAAGTGCTTTTCTTTGAGTCACAGAGAAACGTTTATTTCATCTATGGTGCTTTTCTAAGTCTAATGTAACTAAGTCAGAACTCACAGGTGATGATAATAATCTAGGTGTTGTTCTATTTTCCATCCTGCCTTAAAAAGAAGCAAAAAGTCTGCATAGGAAGGATCCTTTGTGACCCCCAAAGAAGCTGCATTAGTGTGCAGCCTAAATGTGGGATCACCTTTAGACATTAAACTTTCATTTCATATTTGAGGACAATCACCGGCCACATTGCTCACCAAACATCAGCCAATTCCATGGAAACATTGGTTGAGGTGGCCTGGTGATGTTCAAACTGAGCAGAAAGTATAAACTCTGAACGCAAACAGCGTCAAACCTCAGGAACGCCACATTTACAACACTGATCGTGCTGCACCTGGCGTGGCCTTCTGCACAATAAAACAAGTGCCACCTTTGTCCTGTTTTTGTGCAGTTATGTCACTGTGTGCCTAAAAGTCTGGTTAAAGGCTACCGGCAGCTTCTTGAACTGCTGATCTGAACGGTGAAGCAAGTTGTGAAGGAAAGATGAGGTGTAACTCAGGAGGAAGTGAACATCGTGTGGACAGTGGCTGCAGACTCTCCCACCATGTCTGAATCCACATGCTATCTTTAAATGAAAAGTTCTCAAACTAACGATTTTCGATAATCATCTGTTTCTGGGTACTTCAATGGAGTCCTCCACGATGGAGTCTGTGCTGCTGTCAACAACAGAATGTCGCCTCCTGGAGGCAGAACTGGTGGCCTGCAGTTCAGGTGCTGAAATCTGTCTCAGCTCTCTGCGACACAAACGGACCGGGGTCATCTCGGCGCTTTCCCCGGGCCGACCTCTGACATACCCACAAAGGAACTCGGAGCGCGTCTGGTTACTTCCGGCCACTTTGGCTTCCCTGCGGGCTGAAGGAGAGATGAGGGACTGTGTATGTTGGGTGTGCCGGCTCTTAAACGGATGACTGCTGCCGTGTGATTGCTCAGCGTGCACTTTAGTATATGATGCTGCAATGTGTGCTGTCGCCTGTGCTGTCTCATCGTGGGCCTTTGGGTCATTCGTGTCTGTGAGCAGTGGCTGCACTCGTGTGGGCTGCCTGTCAGCGTGCAGCGCGTCACTCAGGACCTCTCTGAGTTTCTTCTTGAGCTGCCGGCAGGAGCTTTTGTAGAAAAACAACTCTTTCTCCAGATGTTGCAGCCTGTCTTGTATCGCCTGCTGGGCCTCTCCTGATCCACCCTCTAAACACAGGGACACGCAAACACAAAGACGCACAAAGCATCAGTTTTAAATCTTAACCGTTTAAATCTTGGACAGTACAGTCCACCTCCAAACTGTGGAACTCCTTTGCTCACCTTTGAGTTTGTGCAGAAACAGCTGGATGGTATTCAGGTGATCTCGATGCTGCTGCGTGAGCCTGCGGTCTGTGTCCAGGGTCAGACGCTGCATGGCGGCCTCCATCTCCCTGATCACTGCCTCCTGCTCTCCGGCGTGAAGCTCCTGCTCCTCACAGCGCAAACGTAAATGACGCTCCGCCTCTCGAAGACGAACGACCTGAAGACGGAGATGCAGGTGAACACCTTTTTTTTTAAACCATGAAAAAAAAAATCCTTCTTTCAAAATAAAATTTAAATGTTCAAAAACAAACACGTAAAAAGCTGGTACATGCATCTCATCTGACCTTGTTGAAATATCTGATGAGCATGTCCACGGCCTCGGGGAGGGAGAGCTCCCTCAGCTTCCTGATGACGTCACACAGCTGGACGGGTTCGGTGCTTTGGGCCTGATGCAAGGAGGACTCCGACACCAGCAGCTTCTTCTCCTTGTCCCGAATGACCTGGTTTTTAAACTCCACAGCTGCATCCAGAGCCTCCATCGCCTCCTCCAACTGCAGGAGGCAATGCTCCTCCTGCAAAGAGACAAAAACTAGTCTCGGGGACAAGAAACGGGCGCATCGCGAGACATCATTCTGTGCATCTTCTTTCTCTCTGACCTCCACAGTGAGCACTCTGTTTTCTCTCAGCTGAGCGTCCAGAGTGTCTCTTTGCTCTTTCAGCATGTTTCGCTCTTTCTCCAGCTCTGCTACAGTGACTCCTCCTGCCTCTCTCGCTTCCCTGCTTCTCTGTAACAGCTCCTCCATAGACTCCAACTGCGTGGACACACGTAACAAGTCCTGCCCCAGGGCCTGGTGAGAGAGAGTAATAAAACCATCCACGCTCCTGCTTTATTATATGCTCATTCAATCTCTTCAGTAGAAGTGATTGGAGGAAACATGCTCTTACCTGACTGGACTGGAGCATCCTGATCTCCAGCTTGCTCTTCTGCTGCAGACAGGCCTCGCGGCGTTGGAGCACCTCCTCTCTCTTTCTCACGTCCTCCTCCAGCTCTTGGAGCTCGGCTCTCTTCTGGAGAGCTCGCTCCTCCTCCTCCTCCAGCCAACTCCTGTCGGACGGCTACAGGGCGGCCGTGGAGGCCGAATCAGTAAGAAGAATGAGGGAATATCATGTATATTTAGAAATAGAGAAAATCCCTTCAGGAAAGGGCAGAGCAAGCTGACGACAAAATGATGGTAAATCTGTGTCATTATTTTACCGTTTCTTTTGGGATTTTCAGGTGGGACCAATTGTAAACGTCTCTCCCAGTTTGTTCCTACAAACAAAAACACAAACTAGATGAAACGATTCATCTTGTGAGTCACCACTTCTAGTACTACAGATTACTACAGTTTCCTATGACTGAATCAGCAAATATGCTCCGGGTGAAACACACATCGAATGAAATCTCTCCTGTGGTTGAGTTTAGATCAGCAGGACTCAAACAGAAATCACTGTTATTACTTTACTGACTCACCGCATCGAGGTGACGTTTGTGACTGATGCCACTCGTCTGCCCCAGTTGCCCCAGGCTGGTCTGCAGCCGTGCTCTCTGCAGCCTCATGTGCTGCAGGCTGTGGTACATCTCCGCTCGCACCTGCTGGCTCTGGATGGAAAGTCCAGCCAACAAACCAGGTTGTTCCGCATCTCCACAGAGATGCCGCCTGTCCACTGCTTTAGTTTCCTTCTCTGTGGGACATAGAGGGACACTTAGACACACACAGAGAAGACCAAGAAGAAAAGAACTGGGACGCTGTACAGGGACAGTGGGAGAGTTTAGAAACGATCATCACAGATAACTGGTTTTCTCGCTCGTTACATGGAGAATTGTTTTTCCTTTAATAGAGATGCTGCAGTGAAACTCACGTTGAATATCAAACACTTACTCAACTTTTACATATTCAATGACTTAGATAATGCTGAGCATAATTGGCATTTTATTCCCATCTGCAAACAACATAATAACATAAAATGGTTTGTGAAAACTAATGACTACTGTCAGTTTGTCGTGCACTACATTGTTATTGTGATTTTTGAATTCCAAATGATGTCGTTTGAAACTTCAGTTTTGAAAAACAGCGGCTCACATTAAACTCGTCGCACAAACAAGTCAGCCAGAGACTCCTATTGTGTGGCACAAAGGAAGACACTTTATGTAATTATGCAAACGCACCAGTTTTGTCAAGTTCTTTGATGAGCTCCTCCTTCATGCGCATATTGACTGACAGATCCTGAATCCGTCTCTCAGTAACACTCGCTCGTATTCTCGCCTTTCTTGTTTGCTTGCGGTTTCCTTCAGCGCCTGAGAAGAAGAAGTCGCAGACAATATGAAAGAAACACCAAAATCACAAAGATTTCCCACAGGGAACCCGGTGTGTGAGATGGTGTTCCAGCTGCACCTGTGGCTCGGTGAGGCCGGGACATCGCTTGGCTCCCATCACATGTTTGATCTTGTTCAGTGTTTTCGCCTCTCAGAGTTGAATTCTTCTGCTGGCTGGTCCAGGTTCGGTTTAGTGAGCGCCTGAAATAACATGACAGTATCTGATTAGGCAGGAAATCTTTAGTTACACCTTAACTTAGGAGAGTTAAACATGCTGCCTGAAGGCCAAAGAGTGATCAGGAGTGACAAAGTCACCCCAAACGTTCATCATGTGTTCATGGATTTATCAAAAGGGAGAATGAGAAAGTGAAGACGAGATTTTAAGACAACAGAACAAAAACAGGACTTCATCATTACCTGTAAGTTTAACTCCCTTTATGATTGACTGGGCTTATGTGTTGCTGCAGGTAAACAACATCTCAAACCCTCGCTGTATTTGTTAAAGTCAATCATGGCCGGTAGGATGAAGGAAAGCCGAGGCGGATTACCCAGACTCTCACCTGAATCCGGCTCTGCTCATGAAAATATCCTCCTCGTCCTCCTCCTGTTCCCCGACTTGATCCCCGTCTTTGCTCTTTGCCGGCTGTTTTATGAATGGACAGTACATTTCATCCCTTTCTTCAATCTCAGCCAGCAGGAGATTACCGCGCATCTTAAAAGCTGCCATCACCCTCTCAAGTGAGCAGGCTGGTGGGCTGGAGTGGATCTACAAACACGGAGCCATGCGGTCAGACACATGCGCAGTCATGAACACCGGAGCATCAACACACATAAGTCTGTGTGCTGGAGGTGGGACGTCTGTAACAACATGATTAAGGATTTCAGACAGACAGGCGCAGAGCAGAGCGGTACATGTGAGCACCTTCCTGGCAGGCCTGCAGCTGTGTCTGACCAGAGGGACGCTGTGGCAGCGCCACTCTGAGAAACCGGAGGCTTCTGCGTCCTCTGAAGCGTCTGAAGTTTCCCTTTGGAAGGCCTTGAGCTCCCGGCGAAGGCGGTCGATCAGGATCTGCTGGTTCACCAGCTGTTCTGTCTGAACACCAACAGTTCATAAACAGCTATTGTGAGACTGTGAAATTCAAGGACAGTCATTCCTGTCCATTCCTGTGGTGTTGTTAAGTGCTGCGCTCGCTGTTCCCCTCACCTGTATACGACTGCGCTCTCGTTCCTCCTCTGAGGACTGAAACAGGGTGTTTCTCTCCTGGAGAAGTTTCCCAAAGTTGGTTTGAACCTCTTTAAGTTCCTCATCTTTTTGCTCCAACTGCTGCTCCTCTCTGCGGAGCGCGTCCTGACCACACCGAAGACAAATGATGCTGATTAGGAGGGATCTGAAGTGGTTCTTCATTCTTTTCCTTAAGCACTTTAACACAGGCCAATTGAATATTTGCTGTATGTTTCCTGTACTTCGATCATTACCTGGCATCTGTTGAGTTCCTCTCTGAGTCTGAACATGGTAAGATGGTTGTGTGAGTGTCCGTTCTTCTCTGCATGCCCTTCACGATCACTTCCATGTGGCTCAGTGGCAGCTGCCAGTCTCTTCTCCCAGTCTTGCAGTCGCTGCCTGAACGACAGGCTTTGAGAGGAGCGGGTGATGTCTGCGAGCAGGACTGCAGCTTCCTGCGCTAAGAGGCGGAACTGAGGCGACTCTTCCTGGTTCTCCTTCTCACCCGGTTCTGACGCATTGAGCTGATTGGATTGTCCCTCTTTCTCTCCCTCTCCATCCTTTTCCTGGAGCCTTTCTTTCTCCAGCTCCACCTCTCTCTCCTTTTCCCTCAGGAGCTCGACCAGCGTCTGCAACTCATACTGCAGCTCGCCCAGCCGCGCCTCATCAGGGTGCCAGGATGCGGGACTCGTTTTGACATCTGTTTGAACCGGCGCCGCTCCCGGGAGGTTGCGGATGTGGCGAGCTTTGGACGCAAACTGCAGGACACTCAGAGTCTCGGTGACAAAGTGGTGGGAGGGGCTTACACACGCCACCATCAGCGTATGAGCTGTGCCACCCAGTGAGTCACGGAGAAGGCGGGTGATCTTGGCGTCACGGTACGGGATGTGCGGGCTGCTGCTGCCGTTCCCACGCCGGCTTCGGCCGTGCTCGGAGAGGGCGCGGATGACGTTGCCCAGTGCCAGCAGGCCAGTGTTGATATGAGCGGACTCCTTCAGACGTGTCCCAGTGTTCCCGGTTTTTCCGGCGCGTTCTGAGCCCGCCAGGTCCACCAGGCAGAGTTTGGAGGAGCGGACGGACGTCAGGGACGACCTGTTGTTGTGGCAACTCAGCGAGACCTGCAGGGTGAGGATGGCGTGAGAGCGACTGGAGCGCTCGTTCATCCCCGTGGCTGCGGTGTGACGCACCACGTTCCCCATCTCGAGGACACCGAACAGCTCCTCTGCTGAGGAGATAACCACCTCTTTGGCTCCGGCCACCACTGAAAAAGAAACACAATCACACCACAAACCTCTGATTCCAAGATTTAAGTCGATACTCCTTTTCTTGAAAGTCCACTTTAGTATCTAAAGATAGTATCCATCCACACCAGCATACAGAAGCATGAGCTTTTCAAATGAAAAGTAATGGTCTGTCCCACTGTATAGATGGTGTCTCATTCTGATTTTCTTCAAAAACAAACACCCACCTCACCCACCTCACCTCACCTCACCCACCCCAGCTCACCCCCCTGGTTCAGCCCTCAAATGCAGACATACATTTCCTTTGCTCGTTACCTGTGTTTCCCTTCTCATCCTCTCTGATGTGAAGCTCCTTGTGAATGGTGTGCAGCTCCAGCAGGTCTCGCAGCTCCTCCTTATACAGCTCGATGTAGGAGGCCCGCACTGTGGCCTCCTCACAGCCGCCACTCTTCCTCTTCTCCTCCAGCAACAGGAACAGGTCCTGCGCGACGCGATCGATGATTCCTTCCTCATCATCTGGCAGGAGGTTCGGGAGAAAGATGAAGGTCATGATGGGGCGAATGACACTAAAAATTCAGTGTCTAACATGAAAGACACGGCAGTGTAAATGCTTAGAACACCATCGGGAGGACTCTCTTTGGGACTAGTGTGTGTGTGTGTGTGTGTGTGTGTGTGTGTGTGTGTGTGTGTGTGTGTGTGTCGACTGCATGCTAAACTAGGACCCTCCCCCACACAGGTGAACGCTGCAAAGAGACAGTCTTTGCTTGAAACAGCGCCCCCCGATGATCGCTTCTGATAAATACGTGACCCCACGAGTCAGTCTGACACTATATCAAACCCCTTTAATGCAGTTTATGACCCCCTCTTTTGAGGAATGAACCTCCCCCCCTGCGGCGAGTTACCTGGTAGCCCCCCTCCGAGTGTGTACGTCTTGCCTGACCCTGTTTGTCCGTAGCAAAACACCGTCGCATTGTAGCCGTCCACCAGGGACGCCACCAGGGGCCGGACGCACGACTCATACACCTCCTCCTGCCGGGCCGTCGGCCCAAACGCGTGGTCGAAGGAGAAGAGCCGTTCGGAGCCGAGCATCACCTGCGAGGAGCCGGGCACCACTCGGACACACACCTGGTGGTGGTGGAGCACCTCCCTGCGGAGCAGGGGACGGACCCGGACCGCCACCCGGACACACACCTCACTCATGACCATGAAGCGTGGGACCGATGTGAAACTTTGCTCCGAGCAAGGTGCCACAGCAGAGTTGCCAAGAAACGCCCAGACGGAGCCCCCCTAACGTGTTTATCACGAAGCAAACACAACGTAGACCAAGGTCTCCGTTGGTCTCATCGTGTTGTTTCGTTCCGTCCGCCCCCGTTTGTTGTCGCTTCTCGGTTTCCCGGGAAACCGC
>JAUESF010000012.1:11698419-11711359 GCA_032274765.1 Malacoctenus tetranemus | reverse complement strand
TTTTATTTTGCATCTACAATGAATAAAAACCTTGCTGATGTGAATATGTATAATTACTGAGGGCCCCAATAGGACTGAGGTTATTTCATGCTCTCACTCTTTGCAGTTTTCCTTCATGAAGGGAAGGGTCACTGCTTCGACTGAATCAAAGCTATTGAACAGTTTGATGGTAGTAATTTCAACAATTTGCATTTTTCCACCAAAACTGCTTTTAGAACACACCAAAAACTAACTAACAAACGCTAAACTATTCTTTCTTCTAAGATGTGGTTCACTGAAATGGCCTCCAGACTTTGTAACTCAAGGTGCTGAGGAGAGTAGAAGTGGAAGCACCGCCTTCAAAGACTTTCCAAACTCATCCGTTCATCTGTCGCTTCCTCCAGAAAACATTGGGCCAATATTGAGCAAACAATCAAATGCAACATACACTCCAAAAAGAAAGAAGCAAGTTTGTTTCCCAAAAACGTATTTATTCTTTAGTCCTGCTTTCTGGCAATGCCAGTCACTCTTACACACACTATGGTTTAACATGAATGTGCTCTGCATTACAGTCTGATATTGGCCCATAGCATCACCAGTAAACACTGAATTTGATGACAAGTGACACTGCATTAGCACAGACAAACACTCTGCATTAAAGGTTCACACCTGGTTCATTTACAGACTGTGAAGAGCCTGTTTGTACACATTTCTGGCACAGGGACTTGCTTGGCTGTGCCCCAGCAAAAGGCACCTGTGCCTGTGCGACGCTTTGAGAAGCGCGGTCTCCTGCGAGTGCGGCTGCCAAGCAGTACATCAGTAGTAAATACAGCGTGTGTGGTGTATGGGAATGTGGGCCATCTCCTTGTGGTGCTTCTTGGCGTACGGCCACAGATAAAAGTCGATGATTGCGGAGGTCACCCTGCAAATCTCTCCGTCTCTCTCCTGCACCAGCTTGCAAAGACGCTGCTTGATCAGTTCCACGGACCGAATCGAACATCCTCGGATCTCGACCTCTCTCCTGTCCCCAGAGCACAGCAGCTCACCTGGGAGGACAGAGGACTGACTGAGAATGACTTGACTTCTAAAAGTACATATTAAGAGTGAAGCTAGTGACATGTGCTCACCCTTCTTCAGTGCCTCCGTCAGTGTTTCAGAGTATCGCAGAGCTCCTAAGTAGACGAGTGCCTGAGGGACCCTGTAGTCAGCAAACATGGTGAGCCAGTCCATGTTGATGATGTCCCCCTGTCCTCTGGCTTCCATGATGCCCCAGAAATCTGCAACGAGGATCTGAGCTCGCTTGTAGAAAGAGATCCTTCTCCCCTGAAGCAAACAAGAGCAACACACCATTTCATCATCTCTTCATTTGCACTTCATCCATGAACAGCTTTTACTTAATACATGTGAGAGGTGAGGTTAATATTAAAGTAATATTGTCTTGTATGAAACACGAATTACTTCTTGATTGACTGTTTAGGGAACAGCTTTTAATATCTGCCTCACTGTCTTTGGCCAGAAGGGGGAACTCTCACATCATATTTCATGCACATTTTTCCAAATATATACATTTACTTCAGATCATGTGTCATTTTTAAACTAATATAAATGCTTTCTGCATCTTGTGCATTTTGTGTGGATTATATATTCACAGTGTTTGCATGGATGAACAGAACATTCATGTGAAAAAGATGAGATAGACTTCAAAACTAAAGCTCTAACGCCTGAAGGCTGCACTTGAATGCATCTTCAAGATCACCTTGAGGTGGAGTGTCAATTATTCTAAGTACTAGTTCATAATATTAACATAAATTCATTCAATCACGACTTCTGCGAGTTCAGGAGAATATTTCTTTGCATGTTTCCAAACAAGACGTGTCCCCACGATTCCCCAGAGGTGCCCCTGCACCCTGACCTCGTATGTGGCATCGTCTCTGTACGAGGGGATCTTCTCCACAATGAGCTCCACCATCTTCCGGGCGTCGTTTCCGGCTGGGCTGATGAAACTCCAGAAGCTTCCACCGTGCTCCAGCAGCACGTGGCCTCCTTCAGTCAGCACCTTGTTAGAAAGACTCCGTCTGTGATGTGCTCAAATTTAACCACAAGACTGAGTAGGAGGGTGAAAAAAAGCCCCACATACTTTCAATTTCCTATAAAGAGGAATGCAGCGGGTGTAATGACATGATCAAGAAAATAAACATGTGACGTACAATTCCTTCTTTTCTTTGAAATATTTCCATAAAGGTGGCGATTGCATCTGCATCAAAGGAGTGCAGTTTCACACAATGGAGAACACCGACACACGTCTCCCTCACAAGAATACAAAAGGACACAAGCGACGTCGACCGCGTGCGATGTAACAATGTGCTGGCTCACATTTCGACGCGCCTTCTGTGTTCAGAGTGCATCAACCGCAGAGTTGACTTGACGTGAGCCGTTTATTCTCAAAAAAACTTTACACCGAACAGCTCTGCTTCTGGCTCTGTGCCTCGTACCTGCAGAGACGTGTGCCTTATGTTCAGCCTCTGACGGGAGCACAGAACCAGAGGCAGAGAGAACGCGCGGCGTGCCCTCTTTTAACGCTGGACTGAGGAGACGGCCAGCTGTGAGGCTGCAGGACAATCACAGACACTGACCTGCGGTTTATGTGAACTGTCACTTCCCTTACATCTGCGCGGAGGCATTTTATCATGACGCGGTTCCAACCTGGTGTCTCTCCTGAAGCATCGGCATCGGCGTGTCATTGTCTGACCGGAGGACATGTCCCAACTCCTCCACACTCATCTGCGAGAAGTACTTTGGATCAGTAATAGGTACACCTGTGGAAAGTGGGGGAGAGAGGCACCGAGAAGGTTTCATCTCTACACAGGAATCACCAGCGAGACAGACGACTCTCAAGGCTACTAAGTTATGAAGTTCTAATGTGCTGTAATAACAAGAATATAACTCCACAGAAGCCTTTTTTTCCCCACGAGAGGCTCCAAAGACATAATTTGTTCTGATCTCACGCTGTCGACCCTTGAGATTCACACTCTGGAGCAGAGCTACCTGTGCTTTTCTGAGAGAATCTCTTGTAATTATAAAGGCCACAGCGACCACACATTGAGAGCACTATTCCATGTGAGACATAATTGATTCATATCTGGAGTCATTCATGCTAATTATAAATGATGCACGGGCGCATGCAGAGCAACAAGCAATTTACCAGCAGTCCAAGTTCAAGTAAAGGGCACGCACACAATGCGCTGCGGTGACTAAACTACACACAAAGGTTTTGTGAAAGCCTGAAAGAGAATCGAACCTAAAAATTAAAATCAGTTAATGATGGAAAAATGGCAAAGATGACACGGAACGTTGTTGGAGCGCAGGCCTGCCTTCACAGATGGTTCAGTTTGCATTTTGACTGAGTGCACCACTGTACGACTGATTCGATGGAGCCAACGATTGTCTCGTTTTAATTAAAGTTTGCGAAGAAATGTTAAAAAAAAAAAAAAAAAAGTGTCTGACAAAATAAGCAGCAGTTGTGACATGAGCCTGCTGTGCACCTGAGAGTGAAGGACAGACGTGCAGCTGCTAAATCAAAGTGTCGGCGAGCAAAGCAGGGTCTTTGGACCACACACGCCCGGAGGCTTCACGTCACCCCGCCTGTTGACTGCGCTCACCTTGGTCCATGGCTCTGGCAATGGCCGCACAGAGGGTCATGTAGCCGGTGTACGTGGTTCCTTTATAGGTCACCTCACACTGCTGAGTCTCTTTCTCTGGCCAAAAGGAGAAGTTCATGGTGTCGACCACAAAGACCCAGTTCATCGCCTGCAGAGTTTCAATGTTCAGATCAATAAGACAGAGAGAAGGACAGACTGGAAACCTGAACTTAGCAACGAGATGGTCAATAAACTACAGATCGTAATGTCCAAAAGTGTCAGAAAGAAATGTGGTTTTTCTCGTTTTTTAATGATTATATTGTAAAAACAACACTTAAAGATTACTACATTTTACTTTCATTGATCTTTTCGCTGAAAGTCACTCATGTACTTTCATGCTTTAGATGGAATCTCCAATTGGTTCCAAAAAATAAAGCAGGATTGATCAAAAGCAGTGAAATAAACATTTAGTTTCCCATTTTTTTTAAAAAAAGGATTGCACAGATTATTAGTCAATTATTTTGAATTAATGTTACAGTGAAGAATATTTGACAGATTGACTTATTTTTTTCTTTGTCCAGTTCACATCCAATACCTCCAGACTCAAGGTCTTTCATGAGGAGAAGAAAATTAAATGGTTTCAACCATGACACCATCAAATAGGTCAAAATTGTATCCGTATCTGCTGCTAAAAAAATGGCATTACCTCTGAAAGATGTTTAAATAAACAAAGTACAATCAGGAAATTAGTTCAAAGCTTCAAAATGATCCTTGTCTTGTAGGGTCCAAACTACTACCAGTGGCGGTGAGGAAAGGATTCATGTTGCTGGGATTACTTTTCATGAGTGGCTCATTCAGACTCACTCGTCCCCGGGAACTGATCATTACTGCTGTGCTGCTTATGCTTTCGGCCCGACGGAACAGGAACAAGCAGCGCGATAATCAGGCGAGCGACTAAATGAGCACGCTGTGTGGCCTTGACTCCCCTGGTCAGAAGTGGGTGCTGGAGCCAGCGGGTTGGCCTTCTTCCAGCCGTCGGCGGTCAGGTCTTCGCTGTGTCGCAGGGAGTAGAGCATCTCTGCCACCTCCTGCACTCCTCCGTCCTCCACAAACACGTCGCGACTCCGCTCGGCCACAAACTGCCCAGACTCCCGAGGAAACAGGGGGGCTTCCATGATGGATGCTGCGACACAGGGGAAATCCAGACGATCACACACAAATGGGCAAACGGGTCGATATAACTCTGAAAACAGCAACGGAACAGCAGTGTGTTGGTGCTTCTGGCGCAGGAATGGTGAAACTACACTACACTAAAGTCATTTATTTCAATCAGAGGGGGCCTGTTCTTGCCAGAAACATGGACTTGAAGAGCAGCTTGTGTGATCGTATATAGACGAGTGCTGGCTGATCCGTATGCCTGTGCCCTTTTCAACACCAATATCCTAAATATATCTCAGGGGAGGTGCCATTTTAAAGATGATCCCCCTGCTTTATTATGCAATCCACAGAAGACAGACTGAGCCCTGATGAGGAAGATGTAACAAAGATATTCAACATGTTTGGAAGAAAAAAAGATTCATTGCTGAAAAATAACAATTTATTTGTACCAATATTGGTCGAATGTGTTTTCTTTTTTCTTTTTACAATGGAACAATCTGACCTTGTGTAGGCACCTAACGGTAAAAAGAACAGCAACCTTATCAAACCACAGCACAAGCATTGTGTTTAAATGACACAATTTACATTATTACATCAATTTCAAGTTATAAAAAGCCCTATTATTATTTCTGTGAACAACAATGATCTCTGTGACAGCTGACGACCTCTTCTCTCCTTTTGCTTCTGTTTCACAAAGTGTTGAGCACCGTCAACCTTGCTTCAGTTTATATTTGACCCAGTGTGACTTGACTTTTCAGAGACATGCAGTATGCAATCATCCCTGACTTTTCTGATAAGCCTGTGAGCCATTACACCAAATGGTTTTTGTGTTTTTTTACGCTTTCACTGGCTTCTAATTCAAGCTTCAAGTCCCTCGATGGAAGCACATATTGGTTAAAATATGAGCCGTCACGACATCACCGGAGAGCGGTGCTGTCAGTTCTACACAGGGTACGATTCCACATCATTGCATGTTCCAATAAGGACGGTAAAATGGACACAATGTCGCCCAGTGGCTGTGTCTTTATGATGCGAAGGAAAACACATAGAGCTATGGGGGGGAAATGCGCAACGTTCACGTGTGTTATGATAGCCGTGACATCGTTGTGTTTCACAGATAAACCTCACGAGCAAAGTGCAGGAAAGCGCCGCGTGAGCCTTCAAGTTTACAGGGTGCCTTTCAGTTGCCGTTTCTGAGCACATTTCTGAGCACCTGCAGCTAGTTACCAAAAAATCATTTGAAAGAACAGGATTGTTTCCTTTTTTGAGGGAAATGAACTCACTGCACCGCGTCAGCCTACTCAGAAAACGCAGTCGCTCTCCTGCTGACAGCTGCAGGAGCAGGAACACCGCTGGACCCGCGCGTGCTGAGGTGACTCCACTACCTGGTTCTCAGCTCTTGGCCAATCAGAGCCTCGCTCTTTCAATCATCACTGGCCGGTTGAGCCAATCGTCGAAGTGCGAAGAAGGAAACCGGAAACAACGATAGCTATGCTATTTCCCCCCCGCGCGTGGACTCTTAAATGTGGAGGACTCGAGTTCGAATCCTGGGTTGCAAGAGGAAAATAAACTAGTTAATTCTACAATACAAGTTAATGCTACAATATGGGAGTAAAGAAACAGGTCCAGATACAAGTTAATTTTCTCTTGTGACTTTCAAAAGCCAAATATTCATTTATTTGCATTGACAAGAAGGGAAACTGAAAAATTAACGAAATAGCAACGATAGTTTCATTCATCCACTGGAAACATGGAGATAAAAAAGGGACAAACCACACACATTAAAATACTACAAATGCTTCAGTAAAAAGTGGCATCTTTATTTGTTTTACAATTTGACAATGTGAAGTCTACAGCATGGAGGGCGAACAAATGTTGAGCACAGGGAATTGCAGGGACCAAACAGATTAGTTTAATATTGTTTGTTGAAACTAAAATAAAATGCCTCACCAAATTACTAACTACACATTTCCTTTGTGAAGAATTACTCCCAAATATCTGTTACCACACAGCTAATAGTCATACAAATTAGACTTGTCCTGTTCTTGTTGTGTCCATGAGTCCTAACTTAAACATTCCCAAATCCAGGCGGGAAGTCCCCACAGCTCTTTAACACAAAAGAAACAAACTGAAAACAGGACGCATAGTTTACATTCTGCACGTTGCACAGAGTGGTAATGTGGTACAACTGAGTGTGAAGGGACTTGTATGGAGAACAGAAAACACACGCCACCCCACACACATCAACAAGCACACACACATACATAGACACAAACTTCCATACAAAAAAAGTCATAAAAAACAAAACCAATTCAAAAAAATAAAGGTTATGTTTTATTTTTGACT
Organism: Malacoctenus tetranemus; assembly: GCA_032274765.1. Lineage (NCBI taxonomy): Eukaryota > Metazoa > Chordata > Actinopteri > Blenniiformes > Labrisomidae > Malacoctenus > Malacoctenus tetranemus. The sequence continues at coordinate 11,704,238 of JAUESF010000012.1, read as the reverse complement.
GAGAAGTCTGTAGGATATTTTGATATATGAGTGTTAGAAAAAAAAGCAAAATGTATCTGATAATCTAATGGACTACACTCTTTAAATGCAGAACATCTACATTTTCTTTTATGCACAGGAATGTTGGACAATTATGTCATTTAAAAAATACAAAAATAAAATTCAAAAAGACACCCACGATCCAGAATAGTCTGAAGGGGATGTGTTGGACAGGGGCAGAGGGGTTCAGGGGGGGAGTTAGGGAGGGGTCGGGCAATCTTTGTCTGCTCCGGTCTGAGTGTCCTGGGTTTACAGCAAATGACCAGAGTACTGCTTCACACTGAAACAAAAAGAGCGGACAAATGAATAAAAACACACAAGATGAAAATGTACCAATCACAAGCCTGTCAGAGCGCAAGGACAAAAAGCAATGCCAATGGAAGAGGCAAAGGATGGGGATCGCAGAGCAGGGACGGAAAACAGGCGGGCAGAACGGCAGAGGACAAGGTTGTAACAAGTGGCTGAGGGAGGAAGAGGAGGAGGGGGGGAAAGAGGGTGTGGTTACTCCCTGTGTCAAAACAGGTGCAGTGCACTGAAGAGGGGGAGGAGAGAAAGGAAGAGGGAGGCAGGGTTAGTTACCAAGGCAACACTACACTACTCATGAGACAGGGCAGCGGGTCTACAGCTGTATTAGCATTCGGGCAAAGCTTGGATAGCATCAACAAGGAAGTAGTGTGTGTTATACGTGCCTACTGGTTGCCAAGGGAGACAGAAGAGGAGGAGCCTGTGCTATTTGGCAGACTGTGATTTGTTGTCGGTTGATCTAACTAAAAACAACAAAATCACTAGTCTTCCACACAGCAGCAGCCAGGGGAAGAATCAATCCACTCCCTGCTTCACAGTGAAACGGCTTAGACGGCAAATAGACATTCTGAGAAAGGTTGGTTTGTTTTTTCTCCATTCTGTGACCAATCATACTCAGTGCACAAATGTGACAGCAACACATGTCAATCACACTGACAATATATTGCAGCTTTTGAGTTTGCCTACTCGTTCACAGCCATTTCATGTAAGAGGAAGGTTTGAACTAGTTGCAGGTTGCATGGGAAAGAAAGGAAGGGGGTTAGTGAAGAAGAGACAGCAGGCAACAGAACTGTATAACCCATCAAACCGCAGGTTCACCAGTATTAGGACAGAATTTCAAGGAATAATTTCAGCAAACTTATTTTCTCATTATTCATCATATTTACTGAGGATTTTGTTTTAGGAAAGATAAAGATACTAGAAATTCACGAGAAGCTTGTTGTCATCTTGGTAAAAGACTGCACTTCATTTATGGGGTTACATCATATGAATGGCTTATTGATGCCCAGACTGGGCAAAGAGCCACTGCAACGTTTCTATTCCTCAAATAATATATTTACTACGACTAACATGCAAAACCAAAATAAACTCAAACCCTGTGGAACCTATTCAGGCCACTGTGTAACCTGCCTGTTCTGTAGAAGGTACTGGGCGTTCTGAATCTGGTCCTGGGTGCCAGTGATGGTTATGATTCGGTCCTCAGAGCCTTCCAGAGGTTCATCGATCTTGATGGAGGCCCCCGACTCATGGCGAATCTGTTTGATCCGCTGACCCCCCTTACCGATGATCGAGCCTGCCAGCTGTTGTGGTCAAAACAGAACGAAAGAGGCGATGGGGAGGAAGGAGAAGACAGATGAGATGAGGCGCACAACTGGTTTAAAGAAGACAAAAACAAAATGATCACAGATGAAATGACGAAAACCTGACAGGCGGCCTTTTTCTTGAAAATACAAATTCTGCTTTTTCGGACCCCAAAATGTGACAGATAATTTACAACAATACGAGTCAAATAAAATTCAATAATTGCACTAAAGGACGACTGTGAACTTGTCCTGTGTGTGTAGAAAAGTCTGTGTGGCAAACATCACCACTTATTGCCCCCTTTCACAAAGACATATCATGGAACAGATCGACCCAACTGAGTGTAAATGCAGAAATCACCAGTTAATTAAAAGATAATCACAAAAGGTAAAATAGGCTTCAAACCTCCTCGTCATGTACGCCATCATCGAGGAAGAAAAATGTTCTCTCTGATGTGAAAGCTGAGATTTATGTCACTGTCAAATACTCACATCTTTAGGGATCGTCACTTGTGTGGTGATGACAGGGCCGCCCATGTCATTGTAGGAGCCGCGTCCCCCTGATGGCAAGAAGGGGAGCCAACACGCAGGGAGGAGGGAAACAGTGGGGAAGAAAGTGAAGCACCGAAAAAAAAAGAAAAAGAAATCAATACCCAGCTGCCAACATGATCACACGTGGCTCAGCAAATCTGCTCCAAATGGTACCGAACGATGAGGTGCGCGACTCACCTGACTGGTAGCTATCCCAGGAGGAACTGTTGTCTGAGTGAGAGAGGAATAAAAAAGAAGGACCCTCAGAAAAGCCTCTACTATAATTTGCCATCACACATACTCACCTGACAGTAACACTTACAGCACATGACTGATCAAACGTGGAACAATTTCGCATGCTTCTTAAAAAGATTCGATAGAATTAAAAATAACTGTGTGGATATCACAATTGTAATTGCACACATTCTTAGCATAATGCTACTCATCTGGAATTTTTTAACAAAGACTTAATATTGCCTCAAAAGTCGTCTTAATTTGAGCAATAAATTCTCGCCTCTAACACACATTGAGTGGTGTGGACAGAGAAGGTACACGACACTTCGCTATGTTGAAATGACTCGAGAGCGTCATCTTCCGCATTATAAAATAAACCAACAGCTTTGTCATCATATTCAAACACTATCATGTCAAAATCACAAGGCGAAGCACTCACCATATCCTCCGCCGCTCTGCAGAAGAAAAACAGAGACACAGATGAGTCACATACAGTACCGACGGTTCCCTTCATCTTTCTCAAGATCTCGCAAAAATGGACAGAAGATTGGAAGCCTAAATGTACTGATATTGCAGCAGCTTGGTCCATGGAGCAGGCTCAACTAAAAGCCACCCAGTTTTCATCCATAAGACAGACTCCTCCTTCTTCCCTCCCTTCATCCCCCCTACCCGTCTCTCCTTGCATCTCCATCAGCCCCCATTTTCTACTGCTATTCAGCTGCTGCTGTCACCAGGGCAACAAGCAATTCAAAAAGCTGTTGCTGAGCAACGGCAGGCAGTATCCTGCCAGCTCTCAGAAAGGGAGAGAGAGAGAGAGAAAGAGAGAGAGGGAGAGAGAAAGAGCGAGTGACAGAAAGAGGGAGAAAGAAAGAGGGAGAGAACGAGAGGAGAGAGAGCGAGAGAGAGAGACCGACCTTCCAGTCTGTCAACAAAGCGTTATTAGTGCTTAGCAACCAACCATGGCCACCCCCACCCCCAACATCCTCTCTCTCCTTGCAGAAAAAACAGGCTGGCCATGAAAAGTACACAGTGAGAGGGCAATTATAGCTGATTATTATGGGGTGTCTCTGGCTGTGGTGATTATGGTCATTTGGTAGGATGGTTTACACCATGCCAAATCTTAGCTTGCATCCATGGCCTGGACTCAAATGAACGTATGCACACGCTCGAGCACAAGTGTCAATCGGTGGTTGTGCTGACAATAAAACACTATTGTCATAAAAGGACAATGGACAATCACAGCATATTGTCTAGTGCTAGGACCAACCAGAGTGCTAGCTTGAGGATGCTGGCACCCAATGAGATGCTCGTACCAGAGCTGCATGCATTTAGCGAAGGGTCACTAACCATGTTATCGCTATAGCGATCCAGTCTGCCTCTTCTGTCACTAGTGATAGGGAGGGGGGGGGGGGTTGAGAGATGGCGAGAGGGAGAGAGAAAAAGATGTGGGTTGGGGAGGGAAAGGAAAAGAAAAAAACATTACCAAAAAAAAAAAAAATACTTGACAACATTCCAAAGAGAATTTCTGGTCGAGGTCAAACTGCACACACACGCTGAGCAAGATTACAGTATAAACACATTTCCTCTCAGCCATCTTCCCACACAGTAACAGGAACAGCTCTGACAGTGTTATGGTGAGAGGAGTGACAGGTGGTGGTGATGATGATCAGAGCCAAGGGCTGCTGCTCCCCCCTCCACCCCCCCTCACAACTGAGCTCAAATAAAGGAATTAAACCGCAGAAATGTTCCTTGGATATACTTTGGACGCTTGCTGTTCCTCAAGGACATGTATGCACAAATGTCAATATCATGCAATGCTTCAGTCTCAGTGTCACAATAATATAGTGTGACAGTGTTTATCTCCTTCCTTTCGTCTTTTGATCATAATTAACAGATATAGTAAAAAACCAATCATAACGCCTTCTTTATTTATTTTGAATTTTAAAGCACACAAACAAACCATTTGAATTTATGTTTAGAAATAGACTGAACCAAAGACTAGAAGGAACTAAACTGCTACATTATTGTGCATGAGAAAAATTATCTTTACTAACAAGACAGCTTGTCGTAGGACTCCGCCCACATTTGACATATCGGAGCTTTATAAGGACACGTGATCCCCATTTGTCTTTGCACGGTAAACTGCACATTTTTCTTTTTCTGTTTGTGTAAATATTGTAATCTTTCTTTCAGTAGTCTATATTTTGTTATTTTTGTACACACCTATTTTATTTTCATCCCTTAATTATTCCTATTTTCACTTGTTTGTGTATTTTTTCCAATGCTGCTATGACATACAAATTTCATATCAATAAAGATATATTCTATTTTATTCTGCAGACCGCCACGATTTGTCCTCCTAAATCTTGACAAATGCAGCATGTGCAGCAGAATAACTGGTTCACTAACACAGGACAGAGGTTGTCGCAATACTAGTTAAATGAAAAGCACCCCAAAAGTGATGAATGGTGAACGAATGAATTGGAATAAGGGTCAGGGGCTTTACTAACACATAGTATCACAATGGTCCAAATTAAGGACAGCTGATAGGATGAGGCAGAAGGGCAGCAGTTCATCAAGTGTTTCACAGGTTGTCTAAAGTGAATTCCAGGCATATTTGAAGAAAAGAAGCAGCTGTAAGGCAGTGAAATAATGGATGTGTACAGATACATCAACAGTTCTATTTCAATTTAAATCATCACAGCTAAATCACTCGTCGAATGTTTGAGTGAAAATCGAGCTGTACACCTGTCAGCACATACAAATCATTCCTTTCATAGACAGCAGGGTAAAGTGTTTTTCTCAAGGAAGTACCACCCAATGGTATTAGCAGGGAATTGTATTCATGATTTCAGAGACTATAATTAGAATGACATCACATAGTACATTTCAACAACAGTATGTCTTCGATTGTCAAAGTATCCCCTGTGAGTTCAGGAAGGAGGTTTAGACAAGAGATTTGGGGCAGACACTTACCTTGACCTGTCATCTGAGCCGCGGTACGAGTCATAGTAACGATCATCTCTGCAGGCAAGATGGAGATGGGGAAAAAAAGACACACAAACACACCCAGACACACAGCGATGAGCACACATCGAATGAAATGATAACCATGAACACCACTGCTTCAAAACCAGTGCACATTGTGACGCTACATTATGTGCAAAATACTGAACTCAGTTTCGTTTGTAAACAAGACAATGTAAAGCAGGTCTGGTGAATCTGTCAACAGAACACACCTGAATGAAAAGTTTGCAAATTAAGACAGATTAAGCTTTACTATGCAGCTGCATGAAAGACAGAAAAAGCAGAAGAGGTATATCAAGTACTTATAAAATATCACATAAGACTCAAGTGGTAAACAGAAGTACAAGGCCTCTGATCCAAACTCACTAAGTCACAGAGCGTTTC
>JAUESF010000012.1:11676658-11687804 GCA_032274765.1 Malacoctenus tetranemus | reverse complement strand
GTGTGTGTGTGTGTGTGTGTGTGTGTGTGTGTGTGTGTGTGTGTGTGTGTGTGTGTGTGTGTGTGTGTGTGTTGTCTTGGTCCTGATTTCTTACAGTGAATTGCGTCCTTATTCAGTGAAGTGATGAGAGTTGACAGATCCCTTACAGGTTCATCTGAGGTGACCTGTGCAGATGCTCTTTGTTTAAAAACTGCACTTGTCAAACATTTTTATTTTCACATTATCAGTGGGATGCATAGTGTGACCGCGCTGCTCCTCAGGCAAAACGCCTGCAGCCTCTTTTCTGCATCCAATATCAACGAGTTTTGACTTCGGTGTCAAACCATTTACGTTCACGTGTCGCCCTTATCTGTGACACGACTTTATCTCCGTGTGTTCGGTCGGCGGAAATGATAATAAAGACTTGTGCTTCTGTTCCCTAAATGATTCCGAGTGGACAGGTACAATCATGAGAGTAAATTGCAGGAATATACAGTATGACACACACTGTAATTTTCACCTTAAGTAATGCACTTGTCACGGCGCTGTGGCGTTTCAAGAATAGTGCCGGTGTTGCTTGGATACGTGGCAGTGGCTTTTTACATTTAGCGTTTGTCGGGCCATTGTGAGCTTGTCTCACAGTCATCGCAGCCATGAAGTGTGAAGACTTATGGCTGTTAATTTGTGGCATCGCCGCCAAAAAAAGGCAGATTTGTCGGGATTAGCTTCAGGCAGCTTTGCATTCGTATTCTTCAACAACAATATGGTGACATCATTCAAAAATTAGGGAGTTTATTATTATTAAATGGTTTACACAGCCTCAGAATGTATCCAGCTGTAGTTAATCTCTATGTCACTTGACAATTGACTATTGTCATCAATATCATTTCCAAGTTTATTTGTGTTTTAATAAACACACAATCCCTGTTGCACAGGTGACAGATGGAGTCCAAAGTTTGGAGGCGATGGAGTACCAGGTTATCCCCGCACTCAGCGCAGACCTCAGGTCAGTCATCGGCAAGCTGTTCCTACTTCTCAGTTATGGGGGGAAAGAAACGGGGGCAGTTTCTGCACTGCAGGACGGTTCCCTAAAATGTTCTCCAACGCTCGCAGGCCCGGTGCAAAGCTGCAGCTGCAGGGAAAGATGGTGTGCAGACTCGGTGTGCTGCTGCTGGGGCCGACCAACGTCAAGGTCCTGGGGGGCGAGGTGGAGGACTTGGTGGAGAGGAACAGCAAGGTGAACCATTGTCCTTGTTCCTGCTTTCTCTGCTTTGGCTTGGAAGTTGGGTTTGGTTTGGAAGCTGGTTTTCCATGTTACTCTGACAGGGCAGGGTGCTGTGTCGGACGCTGGGACTCCCTGAGGAGCAGCAGCAAGAGGAAGAGCAGGACACACTTGCACCACAACAAGGTATATCTGTTGTCTTGTATTTTTTATTCCACTCGCACCAACTCGGCTCCGATCTTCTCAGTTTTTAGGTATCACCTCGCTCACCACGAGCATTTTGGAGCTAACGTGATTTCGTCTGGCCATTTAGACAATCAGTTGGACGACGACATGGGGCTGGACGACGCCGAGCTGTTGGCTAGCCTGGAGGCCGAGCAGGTCGGCCCGCCTTCTGACAGCGGCTACGGGACGCTGGCTGTGACCTCCACCTCGTCTCCGAGAAGCTCGCCGTCTCTCAGGAGTTTTGTCTCCACCATCTCAGCCAGGTGGGCGATTACCAACGTGGAGTCTTGACATTTTGATGCTACAACTCCTCACTTGTGCACCGCTGAGCAAATATAGCTTGACATTTTATATTTCAGTTTGGTCTCCATAAAAATCCATTTGAAGGAACTTGAGCACTTTCGCTCCACAGCTACCTGCGGATGCTAAGGTGTTATTAAAGGCTTCTGCGTTTCTAGTTTCTATATTTCCATTATACACGACTACAGTCACTGTCTGTCTGCTAGTCTATAAACAACAAAGTAAATTACAGTTTTCACAGATCTCTCTTGGCCCCCTTTTAATTTTCTGGAGTTTTACAGCCTTTCTAAAGGCTTTCCAACTATTATCCGCGCAGTCGTTAGCTTTAAGTCTCCAGTTGAATCTCGTTGTCTCGCGTTACTCCTGGAGCCATTAACCCTTCAGTCCTAATGGTTTAAAAATCTCCGTGTTCATAATTGGCCGGTGTCTTTCAGGAGTGAAACTCCCACTGGCTCTTACAGAAGTGGTTTGATGCAGAGCAGCAGAGGTGGCTCAGTCCCACCTCACCACAGTGAGGACGAACAGGAAGTTTCTGAAATGGTTTACCAAGGAGCGCTCGATGAGCGCATGGAGGATGAAGACTTTCCCGACGAGGACTTTGACTTTTTGCCCCTGGATGAGTTGGACAACGTGGTCTTTCAGGAAGATGCTCGCACGCAAGCCGACAGCAGTCATGGGAACTCGTCAGTGACCACAAGCAGAGAAACGCAACATCCCGGCAGCACACATAAAACAACGAAACCCCAAACTGCTCCGTGTCAACCACACTGCCCGAGCGGATCAGAACCTGCGTCTTCTAACTCCAGAACTCCCCCCGTGAAACGAGACTTTCAGGGATGTCCTAAAGTCGCGTTGGGACAGTCCACCGCAGCCGTTTCCAAACCCTTCATCCGTCCGCCATCGCCCTATCAACAGGAAGTTGTTGATATCACCGACAGCGATGGCATGGACGAGGACATGGACTGCTTTTTTGTCGAGGCTCAAGATTTTGGGGAAAAACCTGAAGCAGCACTTCAACCACCTGCTCTGCAAGGCCCGAGTAAAGTCGCAGGCAGTCGACTTTCAGTGAAGTCTTCAAGTTCCACGAAGACGGGACCTTCACTCCTGAGTTTAGGTGCCACGGCTCAGCGACAGACTGAGAGCACGGTCCCTGCGCTCACGCTGACCTCGGCACCTTTCACGTATTTACGCGTGCTCGAAAAGTCGCCGTCCCAACGGCACGCCACCGAGATCCGGGTCAAGGCCTTCATCGTGACCCTCTTGGGGAAGCTGAGCAGCAGCAACGGCGCCTGGAGCGTGGGCGCCACGGTGTCGGACGGGACCGGTTACCTGGACGTGGAGCTGTCGGACGCGGTCTTGACAAAGCTGTTGGGTTTCTCCGTGCCGGAGAAGGTGGCCCTGAGGCGGGACCCCGCCCGCAGGCCGGAGCTGGAAGCGGGGATGAGGAGGTGCCAGGAGGAGCTGGTGGACATGTGCTGCATCATGACCATCTCGGTGAAACCGGACGGCGGGAGAGCCGTGGTGACCAAGGCAGAGCCCGTGGACGAGAAGGTGCTCCACGAGCTGGAGCAGAGGGCGAGGGAGAGAAAATAAACACAGAGATTGAGAGGAAGTGGGCGATAATGAGGAAATTACAGACAGCGGACGAGTATATTGGCCTTAAGCAGAGATGAAAAATTGCCTACAAAACAGGAGCAGATATCGCATCACAATCAAGCAGCGTGGCCTTAAAAGTTTGTGTGTTGTGGTGACTCCAAGGTTGGTGCTTTTTTTTTTTCTTTCTTTCTTTCTTTCTCTTTTTTTTGGACTGGTGATCAACCTGCCCTTCTGCTTCAGATTTGGAGAGCAGACGGTGTGAACTGGATGTCTGATGATCCGCATGCCGTGTGTTGCAATGTATCCCATCTGTTCTATGCGAGTGTGACATTCTGGCATTTGTCATCACAGGATTTCATTCATCTTTTCACTGCCCTGTTTTGGGCTCTAAACGCACCTCACCGTCCACAATGCAAGGTAAAAAAAACAATCCAAACAAGCATTTAACTTCTCTGGATGTTCGAAATGTCTGAATTTACTTGTTGCGCGGAGTCGGGATTTCGAATGTACATGAAACGTCGTGAGGTGAAAACTGAGGCGAGTCAGAAAAGAGACGAGAAGAGGGAGGCGTTCACCTTCTGATTGTGGTAATGAATTGGCTGCCTTTGCATTCATTCAGTTCAACCATTTCTTCTGGCTGAGGGTGATTGAATAGCCAAGGGCAGCGTGGGTCTTTAATAAACTCCCTCAGAGGAGAATGAGAGGAAAGGAAGTTAACGGAGAGGCCATGAGCTCCGATTGTTTCTGCTCATTAAAGAGCCTCGGCCATGTTTTTTTATAAATACATGTCGCTCAAAATTAATGTGTTTACAATATGTTTGTCGCAGAACCATCGTGAATGCTTTATCATTTTGTGTACATTCATTGACTAATAAAATGTTTGCAAGCTTGATGCAAAGTGGATCTTTCATTTTTCTTTTCCTTCTTCAAGTTGTGATGAGAAACCAGGAAGCCACTGTTTTTTGTTGGTTTTTTTGGTTTGTGACAGTTTTTCTGAGCGCGCTGGTTTCACAGCACACATTACGGAGAATAAGTTTCGCATTGAAGGTCATTAATCATGTATCAGATAATCTGTATTTACATTACACCTCTCACAGGCGAACGACAGCTTGAAGTGCTTTTATGTAAAGTGAGAAAACAAATATAAAGGTATTAACAGGAGCTTAGATCCTAACATGAACCGGATGGAAAAGTGATTGAGAGAGCACGTGTAGAACGCAGGTACCGGAAAGCGCGAGCAAGACAAGAAGATCGCCTTCCAAACGAGCAGCGTCACCCGAAGGAGCACTCGACCACGCAGCATCCGAGCACAGACGTTTCCCCCGCACCGATGACATGTCGACTCGACCCGAGAACTCAGCCGGGATCGATGGGCTGCGTCCCATTAGCAGAACAAAGGAGCGCGTGAAATATTGGAGGGATTGGGTGAGAATCGGGGGGCTTTACAGCTGTCACCAAAAGAAGCGAAATCTGTGGATGTGGTGGTGGACCCGGCGGCAGACGCACAATGACCGCAAATCTATAGTGAACCCAGACATGCTGTCCGGGGACACAATAAGAAGCAATCAAATAAAAATGGGTGACGGTGGCTCAGCTGATGGAGCAGATCGGTCTGCTTCAAATCGTGGAGGTTTGGACCCCCCCCCCCACCACCACCCATCGAAGTGTCCTTTATAAAGACGCTGAACTTGAAACTGCTTCCGTCTGTGTGTGTGTGTGTTGCTGTGTGACTGGGTTATTACGATGCACAGAGTAAAGTTCTTTGCTGAACACAGAGCAACCAACCAATGCACCATCAGCGGAGCCCACTCAGGATGTTTCTCCCGTCCTCCATCACTCCTGAAGATGCTGCTTCACCACACTTTTTTTTATTTCCGGCCGTTGCCAAAATTTCCAGCCTGCCATCAGCAACCTGAGTGCATAGGTTGGAACGTATCCCGACAAGTGTGAGTGTGCGAGACCATGTGGTGCTTTAAAACTCATGAAAGAAGTTTAAAATCCGTCCTAAAAGCTTCACTCAGCCACTGGAGAGATGCTCGAGCTGGAGTGATGTCCGTCATTGTGGATTTTGTACAGACTCGAGCTGCAGCGTTTTGAACCTTTTTCCTTTTTTTCTTACTGATTTATTCATCTTATGGGGGAGGCCAGGATGAAGCGAATTCTCTACATGTGAGAAAAACAAATGTTTGCATCAACTATTCAGCGCTGACGTCCTCGTTTCTCATGGATCAGGCTGAGCTTGGCATTTGTGCTGATTTTTTGGCCTGCAATGGTCCTGTTGCTTTGTACAGACGTAATGTCGCCTATTTATCCTGTTGAAAACACTTTGTATCTTGCATCGTATAATCAGAGGACAGCTTTTTTTTTCATACTCGCGTCTCTTCTGTGTCATAATTAGCAGCTTTGGACTGACGGCGCCACTGGGTTGTATGCTCGCCTATATATTTTGGTCAGTGTGGCTGCGCAGGAGGGAACATGCATGTATGTTGGCTCCTTATGCCACCGTGTGCACTTCCATTCAGGTGGCCAGTCTCGCTTCATTAAGAGCTAATCAGGTTGAACATCTAAATCGGGGCCCTGCTATGCATGTTGATAGCCTGTTATGTGTTAATAAAGCTGGATATGGTGGCGGGGTGGGGCCCGGGTGGAGCGAGGTGGGGGAGGGTGCGAACCCATAGGGAGATACAAGTGGAATAAATGTTGGGTGATGGGCTAAATGAAACAACAGGAGAGTGCTGTATTTGTCTGCGCCGCGCTCTCCTCATGTACATATACATATAGCATCTCATTAGTATGTGTTACTAACTCTACAGTGAGTGAGGAGCTATGTATACCTGGGAAAACACTCAATACTGCGGTACGCCGCTTCAGTTTCGTCTCCCGCTAATGTGGAGGCGGGTTTCATTGCAGGAAAAACACGCACGTCAAAAGACACCCGAGTCTGAATCAGCCTCCTACAGGGCGACCGACACGCTGCTGGTTTAAGTGTCTTCAGTACAAAGTGTGTCGGTAAAGTGTACATGTATGTAACGAGCTGAGACGGAGGTCTGTCTCCAGGCAATTAAGGTGTTTATAGAGAGAAACAGTCATTTAGAACCAAAATGAAGGCTTCTGTTTTGCTGCCTTGAGTAATTCAAATGTTTTGTTTTTGTGTTGTATGTTGTGTTGTGGTTTCAATTAAAATAAAGTTAGATTACGGTCACTAAATAAGACAAAAATTGTGAGACCAAACCCTCCGATGTTCCTGAAACTCGCCAAAGCTTCACTGAAAGTCATTGCAGGTGCACGAGGGCATAAAACAGAGGCAAAGTGTCTTCTGCTGGTGATTACAGTCCAACATGAAAGGAGGGTTGAAGATGGTTTGAATGAATTAAGCCCAGGATCACCTGCTGTTTAAGTGGCTTGAAACAACAGCATTCAGACGTCGTTTTCAGGTTCGATCCAACACTTCAATTAGGGTTTCCATTTTTTTGGGCATTTGTAGTTGTTCCCAATTTGATTCGTCTCAAAGTGTCAAAACTCTACACACGAGCGAGTCAAGACACGACACACGACATAAAAAACAGTTTCCAGCTGAGTCAAACGTGAAACTCTGTGTCAGGAATGAAACTCTACGATCAAAACCCTTCAGAAGAAAAACTTTGATTCGAAAGACTGAAGCATCAACCTGAGTTACTTCCAAATCAACACACGGACGCGTTTTACTCAAAAATCTGCAGTCTTGACTTTCTCGGGGACATTTTTTAAAATCTTTCTACGTGAAGATTAGAACTGAATTTTCGACAATAAGCGGCTCACAGATGTTTCTTTTGCTTCACCCTGAACCCCAAGAGCACAAGGTTTTTAATGCGAGTGTTGCACCGGTGTTTCCTTAAGGTGGGTTTGTTATGTGAAGTAGACACGTTTTTTCCCGATGACACGAAGATATTTGATCTTTGAACAAAGTGTCAAATGCAGGAAAGTATGTGTAACTTTCTGTAACGGCCGCGTCCACGATTTGCAGATGAAGTGTGAAGCAGAACTATTGAAACATTGTGTTGAAGGTACCGTCGCAGGAATCCATGATTGTGCTGCTCTCGTCAAATCAATCACTGCTGAGTTGAAGCGGTTGGTGGAAAGTGTTACTGTTAGCAAAGGTATCAACCAGCAAACCAGCCCCCCCTCCCTAAACTAGAGGATCCTCGCTTTCAAAACGCTCCTCTCTGTTTTCCTTATAAACTGGATGCTTTTATTTCTACATCTTGTGTCTGTGGACCGTGAGCGCGCTCCGTGACTTCCGTTGGAGGGCTGCATTGGGGGCATTATGAGCTACTGTGGCTCGCAGGAGACGGCCAGCATACAGCTGGCTGTGATGGAGGAGCTGGTGCATCGACAGACCCTCATGAACCAATCAGGGTTGATGTCAGATGGCGTGGTTGGTGTGACCCAGCTGGTACCTACTACACTGGGCCTCATTCCACACATTCCCCGCCAACAGATTTAATGGCATTGAGTCATCAGACCAGTTTTAATCATTTTGAGCTCGTTAATCCTGCAAGAAAAAAAATCAGCGAATGAATACCTTAACTGGTAATTGGATTTATTGAGTAAAAAAAAAGTGCGCTTTAATCAAAATTCTACTTTGAAATAATATGTTTGGTTTTTATAACTCGCTTTTTGATCCGTTTTTTATCGAGAGAAAACTGTTTTTATGGGTTTGATGATCAAAACCCTTAAACAAAATCGACAGATCCTTGCTGAGATTTTTACTGACAACTCGCTTGTTCTTCTCTTGCAGTGAAGTCGTTGGAGACATTAGGCCGAAGGGGACGTGGTCAGTTCAGACGTAAGGAGAACACGGCCAGCCGGATGATTAGTTTTCATCAGGGAGTAGCCAGAACACCGGCGTTTGGAGAATCACTGGGAGATTTGTGGAGAAAGTCCAATTTTTGAGTCTTTAAAAGTTTGTCGTGCAGTGCCACATGACAAATGACACATTTCAGAGGCAGCGTGAGAGAGTGCTCCACCGTCCTAATAGTTTTCCATTTTCGATATTATTTCCTTGATTATGTTCAGTTTCCACTTCTGTCTCAGTCTGGAGCAGTAGCGGGGCATAAAATAAGCTTTTTCAATCCCCTGTGAGTATGGATTTACCTTTCCAAATTGCAGATAGCAGGCGAGTATGGCGGGCTGAGACGGAGGGACGGAGCGCGCCACAGACACAGAGCGCAGCACTAATTTTTCTAATGTTCATATGCAGCTGCACCGAACCTCTTTGGTCATTACAAATATCCATGTAGAAAGTACACGGGCAATCCTAATGCCCCTCCTGTTGTAGCAGCTGTAATTTTCTTTGCCCTATTACGTCCAGTAATGAAAAATCCACTTTGACAACTCAACCTCTTTTTTAGGCCTCCATCAAAATGAGCAAATGGTTTTTCGTCATGGCAAAAACATATCTCTTTATGTCTCACCCTCCCTTCCTCCCTTTCTGTGTGTGCGTGCGTGCGCGTGTGTGTGTGTGTGTGTGTGTGTGTGTGTGTGTGTGTGTGTGTGTGCGCGCGCCCCTGTGCCTGTGCCTGTGCCTGTGCCTGTGCCTGTGCCTGCGCCTGTGCCTGTGCCTGTTGCGTGCGCTGCTGTGGCTCGAGGATGTGAATCATTAAAGGAATAGAAAATTATGAGGAAATTGGACTTAGGAAACAATAAAGTACCTTTCTACTTTGTTTTGCCTCATCTGGGCGGATGGAGGGGAGATGATGATTGTGGTCTGAAAAGGAATGAAGTAACCAACTCTTTTCGGTGCTCACATGGAAGTTTTCAGAGGTTTCACTCATAGAAGTTCCTGATAAAATGAAGACTTTTGTTTACTGTAAACACGTGATTTTAAAGGTCAATAATCAAAAGTGATATAAGTCACCTCTATATGGAAAACCTCTCATAGAACAGCAGCCACAATTCACATAAGCCTTCTGTTGTTGATGTCACGACTGGTTTATTAATCCAAACACCCTTAAATAGCAGGGTTGTTTTCTGAAGTCAGATTGTGAAAATATTCACTCTGTTGATTTTTTTCTGAGCCTCTCGTTTCACAGTGAAAAAGTCCTGAGTTGCTGCTGCCAAGCTGCTGTTATGAGGAGTCTGCATGTTCTCTGTGTGTGTTCGGGCCTGCTGTAATACAGACCAAACAAACATGCATATGTTTGCATGTCTGTCTTTGTCACATCATCCTTCTTTCAAATCACAGTAGAGCGGAGTTTGGTCCAAGCTGCTCTTCAGGCTGACTTTGGACTCCGCTCGCACAGTTTTCCCAAAGTGTTCATGTCCAAGTTGGGTCACAACAGAAGCGAGAGAGGGTTCAATCAGCTGCCTTAATATCACAGATGACAGATTCACGTGTGTCAGGAAAAGCCAGTCCCTTCCCCAAATGTTGCTCACCGTGAAATGAAAGACGCAAAGAAAAAGGTCGTACTTATTTAATTTTCAAAGGAGTAAATGTTTTCATCTTAAACAGTAAAGAAACAATTTTTCAAGAAGCATTTTTGCATTACGTCTTTGTGCAGATACGTTTCTACGAAGGTGGGAACAACCTGGAATGACTGTTGAGGCTGTAACCTTGCAATTAGGAAGAAACAATCGTGGGTTTTCTTTTTGACCTCTAGCTGATGACTCAGGTGAATGGTGGTTAACTAGACTTAATGGAAAAACCTATTAAAGAGGAAAAATCTAAAAGAGTGCAGACAAACGATTGACAGGCCCACAAAGCAGCTAGCCTCTCTCCACCTCCTGTTCTCACAGGACCAAGTCATTACTACCATTTGAATATGAGCAGGATGTACTTGAGAAGAAGGACTTAAAAGAAAAGAAAGCAAATGTACCATAGAAAGAGATGAATGAATGATTTTGCTGTGACAAGAAGGAGAATTGTTCACTCCCCCCCACTTGTCCTTTCTTTCTCCACAGAGACGAGTCAGCCTGACAAGCTGGCCATTAGGAAGGTAATTTGAAAAACTGTGCAGAGTGCTTTTGCTGTGCCCTTACACCCCTTCAACATCATGAAGCCTCATTCTGTATCCCTGGTTAATATCAAGAAAATACACAGCCTGGAAAAGACCACAGAGGACGGCGAATGACGGGCAGCGTATCGCCCGTATGTTCTGTTCGGAACAGCGCGGCTCTTTGAACTGAGTGGCACTCCGGCGAGTGAGTCAGTCAATCAGTTGTCAGTCCGCCGCCGGGGTTTGTACGCTGCCTCGACGTTGCTGTCATGATGCATTTGAGCAAGAGACAGCGGTTGATCTTGTGATCCGGTCGCATTTTTCAGGGCACAGTGTCGTAGTTGGACCTGTGTTTAGGATGTGAATATATAAAGGCAGTCATTTGTGTGTGGTGGTGGTGGGTGGTGGTGGTAATAGCGTTAATGCAAGAGGAAGGATATAAAATTAAAGGTCACCGTCAGGAAACAAAGAATAACAAGCAGAACATGGGAAAGATTGCACTGCATGTTGATGAGAGTGAACAACAGAAGGTGGAGGGTTTATTTCAGGATCTTTGAGGGCAAAAAAAAATCACATTTTCTGATGCACTCGATCAAAAAACAACAACCTGTGGACCAAATGTTCGCACTGAAACGTGTGCATGAGGAAGACAAAGGCGCAGACACACATGAGGACCTGTAATCCTGAACAGGCCACAGCGCGCTGAGAGCGGGGATATGTTGCCTGTGGAGGCAGATTTAAACAAACAATCACGATGAGTGATTCATGTATGCATATTCACACACACACACACACACACACACACACACACACACACACACACACACACACACACACACACACACACACA
>JAUESF010000012.1:11648499-11662719 GCA_032274765.1 Malacoctenus tetranemus | reverse complement strand
CACACACACACACACACACACACACACACACACACACACACACACACACACACACACACACACACACACACAGTTGTGGAGTTCGGCTGCATGAATTTTTGAAAGGCTTTTGTGTTGAATTCAGCAGGATTTCAGGAACAAATGTGAGCCGACGAGCTCACAATGTTGAACACGTGCACAACAACACGGGCACAATACGTGGAAGTCACTTAAAAACACTCAATCCAACAGCAGAAAAAGCCTGCGTGTCGACACTGACATACACACCTGCTGAACAGTTGTGTGCAGCAGCTGAGCAGCTGTGTGGTGTTGGTCACATTGATGTGGCTGAACTGTGATGTCAGGAATTGTGGGCACTGAGGATCAGGGATGTACAACATACCTAGAAACACAGAGAGAGATAAAACCACAAAGGGCACAACATTCTGCAACACATCTATCTGCTCCTACTCTGCAGTTTTTTAGTCACACTCTTTTTGCACTCTTATCTACATTTGTTTTCCGTGACTGGTTGTAGACTTTTATTGACTCCTTTCAGATCTCATTTTAGAAAACGACACTTTTTCCACATCTTACTCAAGCTGACATAAAAAGAAAAATTCCTCATAAGTTCCTGTGAGCGTTGTCTGGTGACTGGTCTGATCCTCCTGAAAAAGTGTTTTTTTTTTAACATAACGCAGTTAAAAAAAAAAAAATCATAACAGCAAAAAAAGAGTAATTAAGACATTTTGCCCTAAAAATAAACATGGTCTCTGCGGAGTGGAAAGCCAGACAGGATGACAGCCAACAATCTTGGTGAAGTGAGAAGTTAAATTGAGGAGTTAACTCGGTTCAAACTGTCAACGTTCATCACTTGCCAAGCTAATTAATTTACAGAGCAGAGCTCGTTCTGCTGAAGCCAAGGATTCAAGAAGAAAGGATCAGAGTGTCAGGAGGTCATGATGCTAAGAAAAAACAAATCTCTAGAGTGAAAACACGTGGTCTAGTTTGTTGTCTCTATGTAAGTGAAGCCTCAGCGAGATGGGAAACTTCCGATAAGTCAGGACGACTCCATTCACATCGACGGCTACCAACCACAGACACCCGGTTAACCTGCAGAACTTCACTGAAACAGTGGATGTGGATGTTCGAGGTGGGTCAGGCAGTGTAGACAGCGTGTGAGGACGACGGACCGATAAACAGAGGCAGACGTGCACCTGCTATACAAGCCGTCATGAAACAGGAAACACTTCCAGCGACCAGAGCTCTGAGGCCACAGCCGGAAATGTCACTGGAGCGTTCTGGAGCCAGAGCAGCTGAAAGTCAAGAGGCAAGAGTGGCAAGTCAACCAATCAACATGGTACTTATAGACAAGCCGAGCAGCACAACTCAACATGCACAAAGATAGAAAGCTCAGAGTCGTTGCTTAATTTGCTGAAAATTGTGTGTGTGTGTGCGCACAGCCTTCACCCAAAGTCAACTGGCTGCTAAAGTCCTGGTATTTCATATTTGGCCTGTAGAACTGTCCAGTTTTGTGTGTGTTTGATACTGAGGGATCGTTCGCTCTTCTTCTGGTGTGGAAGGTTTTTACATCAGCCGGGAGCTGATTGAAAAAGACCTAACTTCTCATTCAACCCACACACCATAACAGATGGATTCCTCACTGCTCACTCCCACTTGTGTCAAGAAAAAAAAAGAGAGAGAAAAGCGAAGGACACGTTGGATTCTTTTCATCCTGTAGGTACTTGGCTTTGTGACAGTCTTAACAATTATATTCACAATTGGACTGAGATTTCCACGTGTTGTCATAAATTAATGGACGTCAGCTCTTCGGTGCCGCGTTACTCACACAGCACTCCTATCGACATTCCCAGGGAGGCAATGTTGGAAAATCCACACAGTGCGTAGGTTGCAATAGTTTCAGAGTGAACCTGGGTGGGGACAAAGAAAACAATCAAGTTCAACAGTAGAGTGTTAAAATGATCCACTCTGCTGTCTGCAATGAGTTATACTTAAACTGACATTCTTGAGACATTTCAAAGATGGTTCATATCATTCTTTGTGGGGGATTTTCTTTCATCAAAAAGTCACATTT
This sequence comes from Malacoctenus tetranemus, assembly GCA_032274765.1. Lineage (NCBI taxonomy): Eukaryota > Metazoa > Chordata > Actinopteri > Blenniiformes > Labrisomidae > Malacoctenus > Malacoctenus tetranemus. Next base: position 11,660,645 of record JAUESF010000012.1, on the reverse strand, counting down.
ACAATTAAAAGGGGGTGACAGAGACCATAAGTGGGGGTGGAGGGGGAGAAGGGTGGGGCCCTGATAGTTTGCTTGCTCTGCAGTTGTGCCTGTGTGAGGTAATGTTTCAGGGGGGCTCTGGGAGAAAGTTTTGGAGCAACTGGTTTGATGTATGTTTACTTTTTGGTCTCCTTCCAAAGCTGGAATCACCGTGTTTCTTGACGTTTCTTTCACAGTAAATACACATAGCATGCAGTGTGAAATTGTTAACATGATATGATGCATTCATGTGTTAACTCTGAAGTGGGAAAGTTCACACTCTTAAGTGAGAAAAATACATTTGACATCACTTAACACAATCGCCTTTGTACATCAGACAAATGGTACACAGCATCTAAACTCTCTCACAGACCAACGATATCACTTATTGTGATAAAGAAATGATTGGCTTTGCCCACGTAACAGCGAAAAACAGCAGTACCATAGAGCATATCCCCGACTGTGGTACGTCTTTACTTTGAAGAACATTGATAAAACCAGCTGTCACCTTGTTTTATTAGACTCCATCTTTGTAGAGAGGCCTGGGGTCGTCCTTGAATTGACCTTTTCAAAATCAGATGTGAAATGGCAATAAAAACGGCCGGAACTATGTCGAGTGATTTACTGTGGTGCGCCTCCTCTGTGAAAATGTTTTGGAAACACTTGGATGATGGATAACACAAAGGAAATCCACCAAATATAAAACAAGTCGGGGATTCAGGTAAAGGAGGGAAAAAAAACTCACAAGATCATCTAATTTGTGGTACATTTAGAGCTTGGCTGCCATCTCATTGAAGCCTTGATGTGTTTTATTGCACATAATTGCTTTTTGGCCAATCATGCAGCACTGTAAATAGCGGATGGCTCATAATGATTTACGAGTTGACTCAGACGCAGCGGGACTCCAGTGACACTTACAGAAATATACTGCTTCACGTTGTTCACATACTCCGGTCCTCCCGCCTTCCTCCTCCTAATTAGCTCTGACATCTTCTTATAGGCAACAAACTCGTTAAGGAACGTCTTGGTGCCGATCAGCTCCGCGACGACGAAGCTGTCCTCCCAGGAAACGCCCATCATGAAGGAGAGGGGCATGAACACGTAGGAGCAGATGAACTGAGGGAGGGACGGAAGGAAGACGAAGTCCGACTCACAGTTTATATATAGTCGCGGTGGCTGTGCGTGGAGGGAGTGTTGCTGTGCGTGTGTCCGTGTCGAGCGGGAGCTCTCACCGAGAAGCTGAGCTGCGGAAAGTCAAACATCCCACCCAGCCAGGAGAGGACCGCGTCGAGAAAGCCGATCAGCGCCAGGAAGGCGATGATGTTGACGACGATGTTGGACACGAGTCCCACGGCCTCAGATGCACCTTGGGAGGCCGCGTCCAGCACATTCTTACACTCTCTGAGGAGACAAGATCACTCTGAGCTAACAAATCATTGAGCTCATTCTACGCACACAAACATTTGGAGTTGATCACCTGCATAAAGGTCTAAAAGACCAAAGCAGCATACATGCGACCTTGATCTGATCTCGCACCTTTTACCCGCTGTTCGGAGGTCATGACAGGACGCATACATGGTGGTCTCTGTTTCAGGCCAGAAGGTCTTCGCGATGGCTAGAGAGGCCGGAGCGGACAGTAAGGACGCTGTCAACAAGTGTGCTGCCTCTACCTGAAGAAAGAAAGATGGCGTGAATCGGTTACACTGTGCCAGCAGAGCTTTCATAGTCCTGCTCAGATTCTCAGCTGATGCTGTCGACACTCCGAGACTTATCACTGTAATATACCTTTACAGCGCACAAAGATTGAAGCTTTTCAGTGCACCACCACTGATGCTCTGACGGCAGCTTCACCTGCCAGGTATCATATTTTTACTTCAGTCGATTTCCTCCATGAAGAGCTGCAGCCATTGCTGTAAAAATAGAGTCCAGTCCTTTGCTGCCTTTCTTTTCCCATTTCACCTCTGAACACTGGCCTGATCTTTGGAACTACACTGAAAGGCAGCGTGTTGACCATTGCAGGCTGAAGATCAGAAGAAGCTAAATTCCTCAGTGGAAAACATAAAAACTTCACATTCAAAATTCCCAAAAAGTTATTATGAACTCAATGTGTTTTGTCAAAATTTTCTGTCTTCATTTGGTAAATAACAAGCATACAGATCTCCACCATTTTTTTTCTCACCCCTAGGGAGACGAAGGCCCCCAAAATGGTCCCAGAGACACTGGCGAACCCTCCAGTCATCACCGCATGCATCTCAGAGATGGTGAGTTTGCTGATGTACGGGCGGATCAGGAGCGGCGCGTCCGTCTGAACGGTGGACGAGGGAGCGCTGGTTGGATGTGCAGCACGAGCCTTGTGACATTACACGCTTTGGTTTGTCAATCACCTTCACTTACATGTCCCAGAAATATGTTTCCTGCTGCAACCATCGATTCAGCCGGAGACGTTCCCATGGTAACCTGCATTACGAACCCGATCTGGGAAACCAATCAGTGTGGCACACAGAGTCAAAGGAAGCAACAATGCAGAGAGAAAACCCACTGTCAGTCAGTTGATGACCCCCATGTCTGTGCTCCCACTGAACTGTTTGGGAAAATGATTCAACATCAGGCAACTCCTGAGAGGGAACATGCTCTAAATAACCCTGTTTCTTACCTTGCAGATGAGCCATTGCATGAAACCAATGTGGTAGAGAATGGAGGTGACTGAGCTTAGAAACACTAATATGGGCATCACCTAATGAGGAAACACATACATCACATCATTTTAGTTCAATGTTAAAATGCACAATGTCTGCACCATATTTCATAAGAATTTTGCAGTGTCCATGAGAAACCTTGTGTTCCCTCGCTGAGCACTCTCTCATGCAGAGTTGTGAATGTCAGGCTTGTGGCATTTGTGTAATTCCTGACAGGCGACGCGGCAGCCAGGAGTTTTCTCACATTTCTACCCTGTGGTTACTCACCTCCAGCTACTCCCTGCAAGGCTTCTGATGATCGCACTGTGTATTAATTCAACTGCATGAAAAATTGAACTGCTGAACAACAGATCACATGCAACACGACCCTTATTCAGACACCCCTACTTAAAAAAAAGATCACAATCACACACACACCATAAGTATTTTATGTGGCTGTGCAGGCCAGCAGTGTGTCGTACCCTGAAGATGAAGAAGTGGTCCATGTAATCGTCACCAAACACAAACTTGGATCCAACATCTGTGAAATACATGAACGTCTGCGAAGAGAAGATTTGGAAATATTAGCCACTGATAAGCAGTTAAAGAGCAGATGGCAGCGTTGTGTGTCATTGTTTGGAAATCATGAACAGAAAACATGTGCAGCACATTTTCGGTGTGTGTGGGGGTGTGTGCTTTATGATGAAAGATGTTATGATTTCCATCTGGAGAAGGCAAAATATGAAGCACCTTTGAATATGGTCATGCAGTGGTGAATTACTTCCCCACAGCACAAACGCTCTCCTCTACTGAACCTTCACCCAAGAACAAACCTCTGATATACTAACAGGGTGCACAGAGCGAGCGGTCACACTGGGAGCCTCCACAATCCATTTAGCCTGCTGGCAATCACGATTATGTTCTGTCATCATCTCTCCCAGTTAACAATAATACTGGGAGGAAAGTGTGCTGTTAAATCGATTTAACACATGGAATGTGGTTCACTTTGGCTGGAAGCTTCTGCATTGCTTAAAATTGTGACAGTTTCCACCACATTTGAAAAGTTTGGTGCAAACTGTCTCAGCCCTTAGTGGAGACGCTGCTGTTGTTGCACTTCTTTATTCTATTGACTGTGTTTTGTTGCCTGTCTTTGCTGAGATCTCGCCATTTTTCCCCTCGGCGCTGACTTCGTGAATGATCTTCTCACATTTGTGTGTTTTGTGAGGAGAAACTGATTTTTTTTTTCTTTTTACTGTAACTGATGTTCTTGATCGCTTTCTTGCAAACTTGCCTCCTCTCTTCTCATTCTGTGCTTGTCAGCTCTCAGCGCTCAGTCCAGTCTTTCCACTGCATACTGATGTCCTGCCAAACCCTCATTTTAGAACAATTTTCCACGTGTTGCCTACTTAGCCATGCCATCTATTTTTGATCGAGCGCTCACAAAAAAAAACGCTCAAAACAAAAGAGCAAACTGATCAGTTGCATAAACAGCCCAGAGTGGTCTTTTGGGGGGGATTTCAGTTGATCAGGCCCACAGCTCCATGTCAGCCTCTCTCACACAAACAGACCAGATTGGTAACTGAGGAAAATGCACCTATTTAACTGACTGGCAGATGTGAAGCAGGAAATATTGTCGGTGGTTTCGAGCGACAGTGATCTTTGCAAAAAAAAAAGCCAAGACACGTGTGCACACCTCCACTTTTCCCCCGAGCCACTCCAGCACCCCCAGGCCTGTCCTACTCCTGAGGAGCAGCAGACCGAAGACAAACTGAATCCCGGTCCCCCACAGCAAAATTCGCCAGGACCACTGCAACACACGTGAAGGGGTGCAACGTCAGGGAGCTGTCCTGGAGCTGGCGTGCACGTGAACGCCTGCGTTGTGCGTCGCTCGCCTTGAACGGGTGTTTAGAGAACAGCAGCATCAGAAGAATGAGAAGCACCAAACCGAAGAAAGACACCAGCTGCCTGGTCCCCTGCCGGGCCGTGTCCAGGACGAGCCAGGACACCACAAACGCCACCAGCAGCACTCGCTTGACCCTGCAAGACAGAGAGAAATCACCAACGAGACGAGAAAACGACACTAGCTGCTCGCTGGAGGAGTGAAGCGAGAGCTGAAGCTGCTGCAAACTTTGTAAGTATGAGATTTAATGTCATCTTGAATTAACATCTTGATATTACTTAAATATCATCACTACATAAAGCCTGAAATTTGTGTTTTTTACAATTAAATATCAATTGTAGCTTCTAACTAAAGGCTTAATCGTCTGATATCCTCTCGTTTCTAACACCTTCCTCTTCCTTTTCAAGTTGAAAAATTGCAGCATGACGATAAGTACAACAGTGTCAATGAAGCAGGGATGCTGCAAAGCGCTTACAAAATGACTGGGAGGCTGCTAAATCCCCCTATCATATGGGATCCACCATCTCATCTGCTGTATTGCTTTGGAGGGGATTAGACTGTGTAGTTTGGCGCTCAGTCAACAGCAGGAGCAGCTTCTCTGTTTCCACACTCCAGTTCAGGACAATTATATCAAACAGTGTCACTGAAATCTGTGTTTAGCTGGCAGAAAAAAAAACAAAAGAGCAAAACATTTGAATGTGGGTGTCAATTTGGGCAAACAGTCCGGGCCATGAAAGTTGGTTTGTGTCTAAACCGTTGAGAGTTAAAACTGTAGAATAGGAGTGAAAAATCAAATATATATCACCCATTTTTACAAAAAATGATTCAGAACAAAGAAAAAGGATGTAGTCAGATGCAAAGTCCGGTCTAACATGTGAAAGACTCCAGTAGCTGGGCAGATAAACCTGACTTTGTTATTTCGAGCTGCCTTTCGGCGGTCGCATAACAGGGGATCAACCTGCAGGTGGGTGATCAGGAAAGTTGAGAACATTCAACCCCACAGGTTAAATGCCTTTTAACCACTTCTGCGGGTTTGTCGTCGTATTGTCAGCGATCACAACGTGTTCCTGCCTCCCTTTTCCACTGAGGTAACTGCCAGTGAAGTACTCTTGAGCGAGTGCAATCACTGTACTTCATGCACACTGCAGTGCACAGCGGTCCCTCTCACACTCTGCCATCACTGGCTCTTGTTTTCTTTATGCAGCCCTGTTTGATACCAGCACTCATGAACAGTTTCACTAACAATGAATTTTTGAATTCTTTTTTTTGCCCCCCCATGTCTGAGGCCATCGCTGTTGCCAGGAGACCGGGAAACCTTTAACTTGTCTGAACTGTCTCGCACTATATTTACATCCTGTCTAATGAGAGATGATGTGTCGTAAATTGACTCCAGCAGCCTGGGTTTGTTCTTCCTCAGGAGGAACAAAGAGAAACCACTTCAGGGGGGAAAGTTGTGTGAGACCGGGGCATGTTGTCACACCTCTCAGGGCATCGCATTGTCACAAATTGCCAAATTAAAGATAATCATGCAAATTATACGTGCTATGTTCATTTGATTCTTGTATCTCTTCAGTTCAAACATATTGGTAACAATTAAGTGAGTGTGAATGTGTGACATGCGGCTTTGTCAGTGGGTGAGTTGTCACGTTGTGTGTGTAAGTAAGGCACTTTGTAGCACACATAAGAGGAGGCTCTTTTGTATTTACCTAAAAGGAAATTTTAACGCAACAGAGAAGCCAAACTGTTGAGCGAATTGAAATAAATTGAGGAACAAGTTGAATAAATCAGCGCTGGCCGAAAATCAGTTCAAAACCAACTTTTAAATGTCTAACAAGCTTCATACAAGTATTTATGTTTCTCTAAGACTTAAAAAAATGTACACGCTCATCTTTTTCCCATGATTCTTTCTGTTTTTCACATGTGTTGCAGTGCATCATAAATCTTTCACTATTTTGACCTCATATGAACCTCGCTCTTCATTTCACTACAGGCAAACCTTTCATTTTTCATTTTTGTTCGGACCAAACTGGTCTCACATTTTTTTTAGATGTTCACTTAGATAACGTGATGAATTGACCACATGATAAGAAGCCCCCCCACCCACCCACCCCTCACAGCCCCCCACCCACCCCTCGCAGCCCCCCAGAGAGAAGAAAACTGACACAACATTTCTCACCAGCGTATCCAAAACCAGTTCCTGCTCCAAAGCTCTCTGATAGGTGAGAGTCCTTCCCACACCCGGTCGCCATAGCGCTCCATCATCCAATCCCACACCAGGAAGAATATGGTTACCAAGGAGATGACCAGAAGCCCCAAAGCCCGGTGGAAGTTCACAAAACACGCCGCTATCACCATGGCGATGAAGCCTGAAATAAGTTTTGAATTAATGTGAATTATATACACACAGCAGGCATGAAAGAAAATCTGCTCCCTTCATCTCTGTCTTGAAGAAGAGAGTGCGAAATGGTAATTTAAGGCACAAATTGACCGCATTGTTTTAGTGAGTTCTTCAGCTCCTTTGGTGCTTGTATTTCATTGATAAACCCTGTCAGGTCAGAGTCAGCTGACCTGCGCGAAGGGAAGTAACCTGTCCATTGGTCTTTATTGTCTCAGTCACATGAAGAGCAGCCTCAGCTGTCTTATTACGGTGTCGCAGTGACACATTAGCAGAGCGGTCGGTGCCGTGCGGCTCAGCCCAGTGACTTATTCACTCATTAAGTGCAGCCGTTGATCTGCGTGTTACTGGTTCTTACGAAAAGAAGACGTTTCATCAGAGGATCATGAGAAGAGGCAGCAACAAATCAGCTGCGCTCAAATATGCAAACAGTCATTATGAATGTGAGCCGGTGTTTACTCAAGACTGATATTGTTTCAAAGCTGCTGTGAGAAGAAGCACATGGTAGTAATACACACGTTTGGATCTCTTTTCTTTCACTGTTAGTTCAGGATGAATGAAGGGAGTCGTGGTTCACTACATAGGAGCTTATTGGCCCATATTCACAGCAGTTTGTGCTCTCACACTTTCATTAAGGGTTAAATTAACCTAATAAAATAATAGCTTTTATCCCCTGGGCTAAATGTCACCAAGAAGGCACACTCGCACTCCAAGACTGTGTAAACAGACTTAACACTGGTAAAACCTGAACCACAGACAACACACGCACGCACGCACACACGCACACACGCACGCACGCACACACACACACGCACACACACACACACCAGCTCTCCTCAGGGCACAGGGGTGCTGAAAATGCAGCCAGTTTGTCAATGAGAGCGCCCTCTGCAAGCCTTGAGGCGGACTGAAAGTGCTCATGTATGTGTGTTGGTTACATGGTTGCACATTGTGTCCAATCAAATAGCAGCATCCTTGGAACTCTCGCCACCCTTTTAGTGCCCAAAAACATCATTGGAACAGCATCAGGGAATTACTGAAGCTGCTATTTAGCATGGTGAGGGCCTCCAGGCAGAGACCTGCCAGCTATTTAGGGCCCCTCGGTTACACAGTAATAGGAACAAACAAGGAAAAAAGTTCACCTGCTGCTAAAACGAGGTGAAGAATCAGACGAATCTGGTCTTTGTGCTTCGCCATGCAGACTGTGAACGCCTCCATTTTCTTCACCAGCAAACTGCAAAGACAATGGAAAGAAAGATGACCCCCCCCCAAAAAAGACATAGACGTTACATCAAAGAGACAAAAGGAGGACTGGTGATTCAGGAGGCACAATGAAAACTGAGCCTAAAAACCGATGAGATGAGTTTGACAAACATGACAAGAGGGGGAAAAGCAAAAAACCTTTGGTTGTGTTGGTTCTGTTCACGTGCATCACATGTGAGTTCGGAGGCAGATTCCACGTCACTGATTATCTGATCCTGGTCCTGTCACCCACCCACACACGCACACACACACACGCACACACACACACACACACACACACACACACACACACACACACACACACACACACACACACACACATACATATGTGGTCACCTGATGGCATCTTTACACATGCATGCAAATTTGTACCTTGAAGTACTTTGTCTTTGTTCCTCTTCAAATATTTGTATTTACCCAAAGGTACTCATATTACCACAGTATTATTGTGGGACCTTTAAAGTTACTTTATAGGGCAAAGTGCTGTCCTGCTAAAGTTGTACGTCCAAGGACCTTTGCGTGACACTATTACATTCCTATTGTCGTTCAAGAAACAAGTGCAAGCAGCAGTTGAACACAACGTATGCTTCGCTTACCTCTGACTCGAAGGCCTGTTTGTCCTTCCCATGTTGACTCTTCTTCAGTCTGACATTCAGCTCCATTCTCTTGTGGCGCTCGTACCTTCCAGCACTCCTCGCTTGTTGGGTGACTGTTTTTTGAAAGTCCACCTGTCCTCTGCTTCTGCCCTCCCCTCGTCCCTCCTCTCTGTGAGTGTTGGTGTGCGATGACATCTCCTCCTCTCTGTCTTTAGGTTACTTCTGTGTTTGTTGGTTCTTTCCTTCGGTCTGAAGAAGTAAAGTCTTTGTTCAGCTGACTCATACGTTTTTTTCCCCCCTCCCAGCTGTCATCAGATTGTAAAATAAAAGGTAATTATGGGATTAGTTCACCAAACACACTGGCGAATTCCTCAGAGCTGGTGTGTTTCTTCATATTTTTCAAAAAGTGTAAAAATATGACCTCTCAGATATGTCGTTTGCCTCTCACTTCTTTCAGCTAAACTACAACCCTGAATGAATAACTTGTATATATTTGCAACTGCAACATTATGTTAGTATCTCGTGCTCGTTGCTTCTGTCTTATTTTCACGGATGCTTGTTCATACAAGCTGAGCTCCTGCAGACACCAGTTTTCCCACTTATCTCAGCTGCCACTAGAGAGCACTGGTGTATAATCTGAGGTTGAGGACAAGCGGCCTGCGTGCTGAGGTGAGAGCAGGTTCAACTGAGTCCACATGACACAGAGTGACACACTTAAGTGCTCGTTAAGAGGAGCACTTGGTAGAAAAGCATAGTAAATATCATGTAATCAAGGCAATTATGTGGAGAAAATCACACCACGTGCTATTTCCATTTGGAGTGCAACATAAGTGGGAAAAGGAAAAAATCATCCTGAGTGGACAAAAGTTTACTTTGTTTGAAAAGGCAAACTAATCAAATGGGAAGTCACAAGAAAACCACAGTGAACACATGGGAAGGGTGCACGCTGAGCCTTATCCTTTGTTGTTTTTTTTTGGGCTTTCCTGAACCTACAGTCTGCTGACTTTATATACTTCATCAAGACAAAGCTGAAGAGATCAAATACTGATGACAATGTAGGGAAGAGTTCGGACTGGCTAAAGTGTGTGTCTCCATTGATCATGTGCCAAAAACCCTTCAGCCAATGGGATGTTTGCTGGAGATACTTGCAGCTAATCTTTGTGCTTGCCGTCGTGGTCGCGACCCCTTTGTCTCTTTCACTATCATTCATTCATTGTGGCCTCATGAAAGCTTGTGGTCAAGACTTTGGCTTTAAAACAGTTTGACCTCCCCCTTAAAACTTCACTTATCATGAATTAACTGTCGTCAATGGACAGGAGAGGAGTCGTCAGACTGCAGCTACTACAACAGCGGTGCGATGCCACAGTACAAGGATTTTTTTGTTGACACATTATGTAATCATAGTCCATCGGACAGTGATGCTGCTGCTGTATTTCACGGGTACAATTCAGCAACAGGTGATTATGATGCAACACACAGAAAGCTGCTATCATACACCATGACAGCAGCAGTAGGTGATCGACATGAACGTCGTTTCAAATTATGATGCAACAACAAACAAGTGTGATGCAACAGATGATGCTTTTGATGCAAAGTGATAATGTGCAACTTTATAGTTTCATGACACAACAGGTGGTTGTGAAGTAACAACTGCTCATCGTGATTCAGTCAAAACTGATTGGAAAGCCAATTGATGAGAATGCAGGAAGTGTTACTGTAAAGACTGGTGATAGTGACAGGAAACAGCAGGATTGTGCCATCGAGGCCTCATAAGCTCATTGTGATGCAGCCACAATCAGGATGTCATGGCTCATGATAGTTATGATACAATATGCAACAACATGCTTTCTTGTGAGGCAACAGGTGACAGGGATGCATCGAATGGTGATAGGAATTACAGCTTATTGTATCGCTGCCATAATATTGGTGTGATACATTAATCTGCCAGTGTGATAACAGCCAGAGCGATTGGGGCACAATCGTCGGTGTCGGAAAAACTGGGGACTGCAAAGTGACAAAAGTTTAATGTGGCGCAGAAACATGATTCGGATCACAAACAAGATAAGTACGACAGAACAGGTTAAAGTTACAGGAGACAAAACACAACAACAGAAAAATGACACTGATGCAGTGGTGGTAAATTGTAACGCAACAACACAACAATAATATGATGCATGGAGATGGTGTTAGTGTTGCTGATCACACAACTTGCAAATGAAACCTTGTAAATTGATGCAAATGCAAAAACTGCTTATTTGAACAAACTGCAGCATGATCTTGTGATGCAACAGGTGATTGTGTTGTGACAGCCTGTTGGACACTGGAAATTCCAATACAAACAACAAACAAACAACAAAATATCACAAAAAAATAAATTAAATGATATTATATATTGAAAAAGATTTCTTAATTAGTATTTATCATCAGTTTTGTTTTATTAGTGCTGCTGTTCAGTCAACACCTTGCCATGTTTGATAGCCAAGATTCAACGAAAATACTCAAATATTTTAAACTTGGCTGTGCCACAAGTTTTAGCAAGCAAAATTTTTTACATGAGTTTAAAAAAAATCATAAACATTATCAGACGGCAACAAGTGGTGTGAATAAATCGATAAGTGTAGAAGTGATGGGCTTGTTGCCCGGGGAGTTGACAGTTCTTTTTTTGAAAATGCACATCAGAATATTGTTCCAAAGCAAAATCCACTCGCAGTTTATCTTCAATCCACTCTTGTTTTGGATTGTACAGCAGGAAAACAAATACAATTGTTGCTTTGTGGTGATAAACAGATTTGCAGCGGACCCGGTCCTTCTACATTTTCTAGGAGCAACAACTCGTTCAAAAGAAACAATTTGAAGTCATGTCCAAATCCGACTTTGATAGTTCAGTGCTAATAAAACTTGTGTGATGCTTGAGCTTTTGGATGGACTGAGAGATAATGGTAGTTTGCTGTGGGATTGAGTCAAATCACCAAATGTGAGCCATCCGGGGCTCTCGGGGGCTCACTGCTGCTCCATCTGTGAACGACAAACAGTTGAAGAAAGTGATTACATGTTCCAAATGTCACCGACCTTGAACGCAGGTTGCACGTCTCGTCACATTTCAAAGGGAACAGGGAGTAATTAGGATATTCCGTTTGTCAGACAACGTTTTAATTAGTACGCCCACATTGTTCTGTGCAGAATGCGTACAGCCCAGTTTCTGAGGCTGGCATCCACCAGATTGGTTCACACACACACACACACACACACACACACACACACACACACACACACACACACACACACACACACACACACAC
>JAUESF010000012.1:11633490-11646352 GCA_032274765.1 Malacoctenus tetranemus | reverse complement strand
ACACACACACACACACACACACACACACACACACACACACACACACACACACACACACACACACACACACAGGACTCCATAATTATGCTCCTCTATTCAGCAGCACTGCCCGTGCGTCAGCACAAACGTCATATTAGTGCTGCACATGGGGACAGGACACCGGAGAGGAGCGAGGAGCGAGGAGCGAGGAGTGAGGAGTGGAGAGTGAGGAGTGAGGAGTAGGGAGTGAGGAGCACTCCTCACAGCTGTAGTGTGCTTGGGACGATTGCTGCTCACAGGCAGATGTGGCGCCGCGTTCACTCTCTTACTTCTAAATTGAAAGACAGAGAAGAAGAAGCTCTGTTGTTCAAAGGCTGAGCGGCTTCAAGGCCGGATCCTGTCAGAAAGGCACCCAGCAGAAGCAGATCTATAGCAGCGGGGAGTTGGTGGGGGTGGGGGTGAGGGGTGGGGGGTGGGGGCTCCACTCTGGGTTCGACACGCTATTGATTGAGATCTGGTTTGGCTGGGAGCCTTATATGATGATGAAATATGGCCTAATGATTTAATAAGGTGACGCTCAGTCTGGATCATGCCAGCTAAAGACTAGCTGATTGCTGATTACTTCTTCTTTCTCCCACGTGTGCTGCTGCATATGACCCAGTGTAAACATTCATCTGCACAGCTGGCAGCGGAGCCCTCCATGGATCTGTGAATTTATCATCACTTCTTTTTTATATCAGTGCGCTAATTGTCCCGGCGTGACTTCTCTCTAATCCCCACATAAAAGGCGTAAGTGATGGCATCTCAACAGAAAATCAGAGTTATTTAAAGGAGTTCTGTGACTGGATTTAGGTCTGGATGCTCCCAGCACAATCGCCAGATGAAAATCATAACGACTCGGCTGTTGATGAGGATAATTATGACAATTATGCTTCTAAATGCACGACTTTCATCGGATTTGCTCAACCTGAATAAAAAAGGTGACCTCCTCGAGAGTAGCCTCGCCTGGAACTTCTCCTCCTAATTTCTTTCACTCATTTCACTTCAATAATCCACTTTGCCTGTTTGTATTAGCAGGAATAATAAAAGCCTGGATCTCAGACCTGAACTGCTGATTGCACCGAGACTGCAGTGTCTTTCTGCTGGAGGAACCTGTGATGGAGAGTAGTTGAAAACAGGGCGTGGTGACAAAATGTAGCCCAACTGGTGGGGGGGTGGGGGGGTGGGGGGGGGGCTACAGGCTTCAGATAAAAGTCCTGAAAGAATCAGTGTGACAGAGTGAGTTTCAGTGTCGTGCCAAAAACACAACCCCCAAAAACACCCAGAGTTGCTGTTTTCATGCTGCCAGCTCCAGCTGAGCCCTGTGGAGCTGCATGTGGCCCCCTGAACTGAAGCTGGTTTGGCACCTCTGGCGGGTAAAGTTGCTCACAACTCAGACAAAGGCAGCTGAAGCCCGTCGGAACCAGCGGGGCTGGATTCACTCTGGGCGACGTCAACCTGGAAATCCTCCGAAGACCCCCCGCTGCTCTTGTGCTCTTGAGCAACGTGTCTTCGCGCCGTCGCGTGTGCACCTGACCCCGTGTCACTCCCGAGACCTTTCCTGAAAGCGGAGCAGGATGCGACATCCTGAGGGGGATCAATGGAGTATCACGTTAAACACGATCTGCTTTGATGCTGGTACCCCCACCCCCACCCCCCTCTCCTCAGCTTCCTCAGTCTTTTTTTTTTATCTGTCTCTGTCTCAGCGTCCATCCGTCCATCCATCCATCCGTCCATCCATCCCTGCGAACCGTCGCGGGAGCAGCGGCGCGGCGCTCTCACATCCCCGCTGTCATTTTATCCACCCACCCATCCGGAGGCAGCGGCGGCACCACCAACACCAAGAGGAGAACCATCCACACAGTGACGAGGGAGGGAGAGAGAGAGAGAGAGAGAGAGAGAGAGAGAGAGAGAGAGAGAGAGAGAGAGAGAGAGAGAGAGAGAGAGAGAGAGATCCTCCTTGGCTCAAGTCGTCACGGTGGCAGTGAGGCTTTGACTGACTGGCTGACTGACGCTGGATTGTGGAGGACTCACACAGGAACCGGACGGACTCCTCTTTTCCCTTTTCACACCTTTTTTTCTCACTTTATTGTTCGTCTCCGCTGAAGCTGTCGATGGTTTCCTTCTAGCTGAGCCGCCTTCATCCACCTCAGCACCGGGATTTTTTTTTATTTTTAATTTTTTTGTGTGTATGCGTGTGTCTGTGCGTCCGTGTGAGTGTGTGCGCCTCCTTTCTCCCCTGCTTGATTGGCTGAACCGGGGCTGATCCCAGCCAACCTGGGCCGGGGCCGACAGGCTGTTCAGCGAGCCTTATAGCTGAAGTTGGCATCCGAGATGAGCGCCTGGAGACCCGGGAGCCGGGATCTCTCCTCGCCGGGGAGGGGGTCCAGGTCGTGGCGGTGCTGGTGGTGGTGGTGGTGGTGGGTGGTGGTGGTCGGGGTGGCCGTGGGCTCGGGGGACCCGTGGATGTCCGCGGAGGCTTGCCCCTCGCCGTGCTCCTGCAGCAGCAGCAGGATCTCTTGCGTGGACCCGGAGCTGAGTATCAATGCGTTCCCGGTCCTGCAGAGCGACGCGGAGATGGAGAACATCACCGACATGTGAGTGTCCGTCAGAAGCACCTGAATGTACACAGGCGACATATGGAGATCACTGCCGGCTCGTCACAGTGAGCGTCATTCTTTCTCATAGCCTCGGCGTGGTTACATTTGCACTTTCCACATAAAGGAATGTCATCCTCCACACCTCCGTCGCCACTTGCCTCACAGATACAATCAGCACAGGGAGGAAGCCACGTTCATCTGGCTCGCTGTGGAATCAGTCCTCAGCTGGGTGAGAGATGAAGGTGAATTCATCCCGACACCTCCGACTGAAGTTGCAGCCGGTGGGTTTGGCTCAGACGAGCATCATGTGTAACCTACATTGCATAACAGACTCATTGGCATCAAGGGGCACATCAGTCTTAGAGCAGCAGCAGGAGCAGCAGCAGGAGCGGCGGCAGCGCGGAGACAGCCTGGTCTGTTTTTTTATCCCCCTAAATGAAGGCAGCCGGAGCGGGGCGACTCTCCTCTGGCTGGGAGACGGAGCCCGGTCCGTGCGCGCCGCTGAGCCCGCGTCTGTGCGGAGACGCGCGCTCGCCAGACGTCCAAATATTAGCACTGACACTTCCCAAGATGGCTCATGTGAGTGTATTTAAATGAACCACACGCCAACAGGAGGGCATCGGTGTCCACCGGGAGGAGGAGGAGGGAGGGAGGGAGAGGAGGACGATCTCTTATTTTGATTTTCCAGAGGAGCCGTTCTTTAAAGTCGGGGGTCCTCCTTTTTCCGGCTGCGGTCTGACGCCTCGGGATGGCACGCATCTCCGCCGTGCCCACACTTTCACTGGCATTTAACAACGCGCCAATCTGACCTTAGAATAAACACCGACAGTGTTAAAACCGAGGAGGAGGAAGAGGAGGAGGAAGGGGGGGGAAAGAAAAATAAAGAGCAGATTACAATATGTGATAATTGCGGCGCGGATAAACGGCCTTGTTGATAATGACTGGAGGAGATAAACAATCTTTATCGGCGGCCTTGGAGAGGGGGGGCCTTGGACGGCGTTGAAATGAGGCAGCGGTGTGGTCGGTGAAAAGCTCTCACTGAGGGCTCGTCTCATGTAAACAGACACATTACTGACGACCGACGCGACGTCTAATTCCCAACGACCTTGCCCAAAAAACAAACCCCCCCAAAAAAAACAACCCCTCAGAGATTTGTCACTGCGTGCGCCGTCTAGTTGGTTGAACGTCCTGATTTTGAAAAAACAAAATGAAGCAAAAATCAGCTCAGCGAACCCTCACAACTCTGGATATCTCACCGACTGTCCATGCAAACTGCTCTGTGTCTGTTCAGAGAGAGAGAGAGAGAAGGCAAAGCTTCTAAACCGCCTCGATATCTGTGTCATTTCTGCCTTATTCTATAGGCCACATACACTATGGGCGTGTTTTAGTGTAAAAGCTGACTCAAACAAGTCACACTTGGATGCCATCTGCTCAGAAATGATATCATTCACAGCACCATGTTGGGGGGGAGTGGGTGGACTAAATTGCTGGATGAAGCAGAAAACAAAACAAAACAAAAACATCCCTGTAGCCTGTTTTTTTCTCTTCACATTGTCTCCCAGGAGCAAGGCTCTCTGAGACAGTGAAAGGAAAATGCAACGTAAATAAAGGCACCCCCCCCCACACACACACACATACACACGCTAACACACAATTAATCTTCTATCATCTCCAAACAACATCAAAGATAGACGTTGCAATGGACAGAGGGGCTTGTGGGAGTCTCCCCCCGAACCGTCCCCGCTCAGCCACACAGACGTGAGGTGAAGGATTCATCGAAACCCGATGTGAAGACAAAGACGGGCTCTGTGCTCTTGGCCGTCGCATCATTATTCAATCACCTCAGCTGAACTGGAAGACTCGTCTGAACGCTGTCTGCCTCGCTGCAGATCTATAGATGTGCAACCGCTGGCGCTGGATAATTGGCGGACTGCAGATCGCAGCCTCGCTCTTCCCAAATCAACGTTTTGTTAGATTAGTTTGTACGTAGCTGTTGTCTGGCACTTACAGTCATAGAGGGGAAGCGAGTGGATGAGGAGGTGCTTTTCAGGGGAGGCGACTCATTTGTCAGTGATGTCTGAATTTCAGTCTGTGGGAACTTAAATATAAATAGTGCAGATCAAATAGTTATGTTTATTTCCATTTTTTCTACAGTATTGCTGCGTTGTCTTTCTCAGAAGGGTCTCAGACTCAGTCTAGTTCAGGGAGCGTCGTTTGACCTCAAGTGAAGCATGAAAAATATTATTTCAGTGTGAAAAAACTACAGATTAAGCTTGAACTTGTTCACATTTGATGCCTTTTTTGAAGCTCATGAAGAAATAACAACCTGAAATTTAATATCAAACATTTGAAATCCATTTTGCCAGAGTGCCTCTTCAATGGCTTTTGCAGACTGACGCCTTCATGTCTTTACCAGCCACAGATGCTCCTGTAGTTCTGCGAGCTAAGAGGTCGCGAGCTTCCCACTGCAGTCTTGATACGATGTTGTGCTGCATCTTCTGACGTTGCTAAAGTAAATGAAGGGTTCACACCGAATAGACAGATTAGCAACAGCAGTCTGCAAGGACGTCCAGTGGCCAGACTGGACCCTCGGGTGGGCCGGTTTCACCTTGTGTGGCTCCTTTTCTGACACTCCCGGTGAGGATCTCATACAATGTCAACTATCTGATGACGTTTGTTTTCCCTCACAGTATATACAGTATATTGTTTTCATAAAACTCTTCTCATCACCTTTATTCACTGGAAGTTGAAAAGGATAAAAGTTAACGTGTACTTTTTAAATCCCTCTGGCAGTTTCTCAACACCAGACGAGAGCGATATCCATTCAAAACGAGTACATGCAACATATACACAAGTAAAGAAAATAATAAAATGTATCAATAGATAAATTAATATGTAAATAAAATGAGTTCAAAACAACAGTAAAAAAGGAAACATAAAACAAAGAAACTCGGGATAAGTTTCATGGTTAGATGTCCTTTCAGTCCTCCTCCTCCTCATCTGACGCGCATCAGCTAAAATTCAATTACTGCCTTATCAACTCACAGGCCTGTGTGATGTAACACGAGCAAATGTGCTAAATGTGAGCTGAATAAACTCCTCCACCACTATAAATAAATGCATATCGATAAATCTAATCACACATGCTGACTTCGACCACATGAAGAAGGAGAAACAACACCAACATTATCTTGTGATTCTCCCAAACAGTGATGGGACTGCGGGGTTGTGCAGGACAAAGGGCTCTGCTGTGATGGTTACAGCATGTTCCTGCCGAGGAGAGGCCGTCCTGCGCTCACTCCAGAGGATCCGTTTAGCTCCACATCTCCTCCAACATGTGATCCCTCAGTTGTAAAATGTAAAGCACGCCCACGCCGAACCGGCCCAGACAATTATTCCGTTCACTGAGGAAAGCCGTCCACCGCGGCCCCCCCGTGGCCCCTTCACACCAGCAGGTCAAGAAGTGCCTTGCTCGAGTGCAGCAGAGGGACAGAGGCGAGAGCGATTCCTTCCTGATGAGCGAACAGCGCCCCCTGTGCCCCATACATCATCGGCCGTCCGTTTTTGTACCCTGATCTCCACTTATAAAGGCCCATTATGTTTCTTTGTCATGTTGACATGTTTCTGTTTACGCTGCGCTCTGTTAACAAATGAGCTGTCTGACACACGCTTGTATCTCCCGACAGTTACATCGCAAACCAGAGCAGCTTCTCCTCCATCAACGACAAAGACCTGCACTACTACAAGAATCTCAGGAACCTGTGAGTCCTTCCTGGCATACATCACCCACCGATAAAGCCTCTGGCCTCGGGGAGGCTAAGTTGCTGTCACTGAACTCATTTGCAAGGAGAAATCATTAGGCACAGATTGTTGTCGTACATGCAGCGTGTGTTTCTGCTGCTTGATCCTTTTGCTGAACCTCTGCAGGATTGTTGGTGTGACTGTTTCCCAAACTTCTAGGCAAATAGCTGCACCTCATTAGGCTCCGTCTATATTCCACAGGAAGTGCAGATGTGCATAAATGACCATTTCTGGTCATTTTTTTACTGTCATTTTATCTTGAATAGGAAAAGTTAAGGTCAATTTCATGACTGTTTTTGTGTGATTGTTGCAGTTAAACAGTCACTCAGTTAATGGTTTTGCGACTGAACTTTATGGGAATTTTTAGCTTCAAATACAAGTGATGTAATCACTTTGTATATTAGTCCCCAGATTTCATGATACAAATATACGAGTGATTGTTGTACTTTGTCACTTTTTATTGATCAACTTCAAAGCACAGAGATTCGACACTGTTGCCATAAAACATCTTGAATAATTGATGGCGCTTTTAAATCAGGTTATGTGACTACAAAACACAAGACGTAAAGGTTTTATGGGGAAAAAAAACAGGACTTCCCAAAAGTGACGTGCTGCAGCCCGCCGGTGGGTCCCGGCTCAGTCTGTGGTGAACATCGCTGCAACGGGCCGATAGCTGCAGGCTGCATCCAAGCAGTGTGATCCACTTTATATAAGACGTAATTCTACACAGCATCGTAACGTTCATGCCTGTCTCCCAGCTCCATGTTCGTGGTTTCCTGCCACTGTGCCATACCTCCATGTCTCATTTGTTCCCTAATTTAAAGCGCTCTCTTCCAACTGGCACTTCCTTGTAACACAGAGATCTGTTAAGTAGATGCTACTTAATTTCCAAGCCAATATCCCATTTGGCACACAAATTAGCACAGAGCACATTATGCACGTATATGCAAATATGTGCTTTTAATTGTAGCCGGACCCCCATGGGAATTAAACTATGTGTAGGAAGGAAGACCGCTGCGTTTGAAGCACCGTGGAGAGCAAGTGATCGTGTCAAAGAAGAGTGACACTCTGTGCAGCGTAAAGAGTTTTGAAGGAGAAGGTTAATATAAGAGTAACACAGATAATTAAATGATTTTGAGTGATTTTGTATGTTCTCTTTCTATCTGATGTTTTGCTTTTGTCCCTTTGTTTAGTGGTTCCCAACCTGGTCATATCCCATGAAAAATGACCATTGTTCATTAAAAAATTAGATAAATAAGAAACTTCAAATAAGTGTCAGATGTGGAAAAGAAGTCGACTGCTTTTATAATATTTTGAAGATTTCTGCTTGCGTTCGTGAGAGTGTGTTCATCAGTGTTTGGCTTCACTACAATGTGAAAGATTGAAGAGAGGGTTCATGGACTTTTTTTGGGAGGAAGTGTTGGTTGGACTGAAGGCTGAACAAAGGTCGTGACTCAGTCGTGCAGCCTGACCTCTGCTGAAGGATTCCGAGCCTTTGATTTCATCTCAGTTTCACATAGAAGTATGAAAGACGTCTGACTCCTGGAACAGTTCTGCATACACGGGCTTTCTCCTCTATACGCATTATATTTCCTATGGTACAGTTGCATTATAGCTGTAAATGTCACCTTGCTGGGAAGTAACCTTTCGTGTCTTAGTTTCCTCCGCAGACCTGTACTCAGATTACTTTCTGTAGATCATATGATGCTGCGTTACGACAGTTCTGCTCAAAATGATCTCGTGCTCTTGGTGTTTGGCTCAGTTTGACTTTTCGTGTGTAATAGAAAAATCTGTGAAGCCTAAAATTCCTAAAACAAAGTCTCAATCCTGATAAATATCATCGTGGTCCCTTCAGAGCCGCATCACCACCGTTTCAGGAGCACATCTGGGGCTTCCAGGCTGCGTATTTCCTGCTGTCTGATTTCCTGATGTGACGGCGTGCTAGCATCCCACCGACATGCAAAGCTGGTGATTTATCGACGTGTTCCTGATGCACATATTTCTGTTTTGCTGCAGAACGGTGACCAACAGCAGACTAACGTATGTATCAAAACTGGCCTTTCAGAACAACTTCAAGCTTCAATACCTGTGAGTAACCGGTTGTATTTGTCCCCTGTCTTTACACTGACGTTGCAGTCGTAATGCGATGTTCTAATTACCTCCAAAGATCTTAATTTTGGCCTTCCACGGGGCAAATTTGGTGTGTTGTTGCTTTATTGTGAAGACCACTGATTTTGTGTGTAATGAAAAGTGGCGATTGCTGAGAGATGGATGGGAAACAAAGCCCAGAGCAGTTTAACAAGGTTTATAATTGATTGTCAAATCTTGTCAACGCAATTTAAGTTTGATACTTAAACTAATGCACCACTTCAGGTTAATTGCCAACAGTCATAGAGGGGAAAACTTTTAATGAGCAATCGGCTGGAGGTTTATAAGCATGCGCACAAAACAGACACTCAGGTGGATGTTGTTAAAACAAGTGATGCTGGGCTGTGGTGTTATAAACACAATCTTACACTCTCTCTCTCTCTCTCTCTCTCTCGCTCTCTCTCTCCCTCCCTCCCTGATATTCGATTTAATTTCCAGGAATCTGAAAGATAACAACCTGTCGTCGCTGTCCTGGAGGATATTCAAACACCTCAACATCTCTTATCTGTGAGTTCAGAGGAGCTTTTTCTATCACTCTGTTTGTATCTGTGTCTGTCAGTCTGGTTTCCCCTTCCAGTCGCTATCTCAGTGTTTAGATACACGGAGACCTATAGCTTCTATAATGCCACCTATAGGTTTCTGCATTGAGGCTGGGAAATGGGTTTACGGCATGCTTTAATATCGGAACGTCCCCCGGAGGCTTTATAATTTAGATTAAGCCGGCAACGTGGAGACTGATGGAGGCTAAAGGCCGATAAGCCGTGACACCTGTCAATAAACACAGACACACCCACAAACATACCCTTTACCCAGTCTGCTCGTGCTATAATGAAGAAGGATCTTCCACATTCCTCACAGAGATAAACTGACGCACCCAAAGTATTATTTGATGTCTGAAAACACCAGTCACGCTTTTCCTGCGGTGATGTGCTTCTACTCGGTAAACTGAGCAAAACTAAACTTTAAATTAAGGGAAGTCTCTGAGATTTGGCCTTTTGTATGGAGATGTAGATCAAAGCTCGAGTTTGTATCCCTACCAAATCTAAACAACCAGGCGAGTGTTAGTTTAGCTGAGTTTAATCCTACAGGTTCCACATTCGCCATGTTTAGTCTGTGCAAAAAGAACAATAAAAAAAACAAATGAATGATGATGTTTTGATGGGAATTTTCAGCTCCTCGACCAGAGGCAGCGGCTTTCTGGAGCCTCAGGCGGTTACTCTGCAAATGGGCGATGACAGAAATGTGGGAAGTCACTTAGCTTGGAAATCGTCATGTAAACAGCTACAAATCATTCCAGCCCCTTGGTTTTTGTTTGTATTAAATGAAAACGGGGAGAATGGGTTCATTAATGAGCCACAGAGGTGATGATACACGTAGATGTGGGACCAGATGTGCCGGTTCCCCCATATGTGGTTTTTTTTATGCCAATAAAAGCTCACAGTCCTCAAGCTGCTTTTTTATCTTCCATTTTAGTGTGAAGTCATGATCGTTGCTTCACATTTCTAATACACTAATGACCCCCAAGCCCCCCAAGGTTAAAGTACTCTTTAATGTACTTTCCCCCTGCGAAGTAGCAGCAGCCAAAGTTCAGCTGTATCACACACTTGTCTTTTTTTCCCCCTCTTTCTATTTTTGATACATTTACACTGAAGGCTTGTTATTCTCTGATGATCTGATACTCGCCGCTCCCCACGGTTCTTGACGATGTGTGTGTGCGCGCGTGCGTGCGTGTGTGTGTCCAGGATCCTGTCAGGGAACCCGCTGCACTGCTCCTGTGAGAACATGTGGATCAAGCTGTGGTTAGGAGAGGAAGCAGACACTCAGGAGCTGCGCTGCATCGAGGACGGAGGAGCACGCAAGCTCTTGTCCAGACTGAAACTGCCTTCTTGTGGTAAGGGTCACGTACGCACACACGCGCACCCACACGGATGCACACGCACGCGGAGGAACTGGAAAAAACATTGACAGGCTGCAGCGGAGTGCAAAGCGTTGGAACACCTGGAGAAGGAATGAAAAAAAAAAAGACCCTAATAGTTTCCTGCTCAAAGATTTTTCCAAATCCTTCTTTGGATTTTGTGCGTTCTTGTGCATGTGTGAGGCACATCTGTTTTGTTTTTTTTTCCTTTGGAGTGTTCTCTGTTTGTACAAATGTGCGTGTGTTTGAGTGCAGGACATTAGGAGCAAAAGACTTGTTATTGTGAGACAAGTGTGCTAAGTGTTCTGTCAGTTCCTCTGTGTGTGTGTGTGTGTGTGTGTGTGTGTGTGTGTGTGTGTGTGCGTGTGCGTGTGTGTGTGCGTGTGCATGTGACTCCAGAAAGCAAAGTTTGCCGTTCGCACCTGTGAGAATTCCTGTACAAAGAGGACAATTCATGCATTGCCGATATCGCTGCAGTCATCTGTAATATCTGCTGGAATGTGAGCTTTTCTCTCCGGGCTACGGGGAGGATGCTGCACACGCTGCAGCCCACTTACACAAAGCTCCGCTTAGCCTGTAAATTGTAATTTCCCCGGACAGCGCGCGGCGCAGAAAAGCCACGGTGTCTCACACATGAACAAGCAAACAAATGACTGAACGAAAGCCCGCATGCACCCTAAGAGCTCCACTGTCACGGAGGCCTTAGAAAAAAAAAAAAAAGCGCAGTGAGGTCTCTGCTGCGTGTCACTGAAAAGCCATCAACACTAAACAGGCTGATGGATCCTCGTCCTGGAGGGACGCGTACATAGATTAGCTGCCAGACGGAGGTGTGTGTACTCTGTGCGTGTGCGCCGCGCGAGAGGTGTGTCAACTTAAAGAGTAGTTATTGCCACCCGAGACGCCGGGATAGAAAGGTCAGTGCACGGGACATTATGGCGGCGTATCTCGCCCGCGGAGGAACATTTATGTAATTCAACACACAGATGCTATCAGTGAGTCGCAAAGATGCTGAGTGCAGGGAATTCAGCGCATGTATCACAGCAAAATGAAGTGTTATGGCGACCATCTGCACTCTGTCCTATAGCTCTGGTGACCTGCTGTCACGCAGCGGATTCCATTTCCTCTTTT
Organism: Malacoctenus tetranemus; assembly: GCA_032274765.1. Lineage (NCBI taxonomy): Eukaryota > Metazoa > Chordata > Actinopteri > Blenniiformes > Labrisomidae > Malacoctenus > Malacoctenus tetranemus. Next base: position 11,634,742 of record JAUESF010000012.1, on the reverse strand, counting down.
CTCTGAATCATCATGTTTTGTTCGCCGCGCAATGAATTCTGTCGGAACTGCACTAAAAACACTCAACAGCAACAGAGATTGTCACATTTTACGAGCAATAAAAGGCGTTTGCCTCGGATTTAATCACGAAAAAAATACACAATATTTGTCACAGTTGGACAAAACCAACAACAACAACTAAATGTTATAATCCTATAAGGGATGATTGTGGCTATAAAGGCAGAAACTGTTCTGAAAGTTTGCGTTCGCCACTCGGCAAGCTCAGAATAATTACAGTAAAAGTGTAATGTCAAGCTAACCGGCGAGCCCGCTGCCGGTCTGAGACACGCTCCCACAGACCAAAAGCCTTTTATGTTCTCACTTATGGGAGTGTTTATCAAGCCTGGATGTAAAAATGTCAGCAGTTAATTGATGCTTTATTCCTCCCTTCTTTATATCCACCGCCGCATGAATTTTTCATGAATCTTTCTATTTCGGGCACGCGTCTATTCATAAACAGGGTCAAATTACAGCTTGACCTGTCTCTGAAAGTCGGAGCCTGACCTGCTCTCCTCCTCTGGACGCGCCTCGCTGAAAGATCTGGTCGAAACGGGCTTTTAATAATCATAATTTAGAGGCTGAGTTGGATCCAAGTAAACAGATTTGTTTTGTTCCATCCGTTGGGGTGCCTGATAAGTCCGGTCAGATTGAGTTTGTGTTTTTTTTGGAAAGTGAGACACTAACGAAATCTCCATGTCTGCTTTGAATATATAAAACACACACTGAGAGCAGCCAAACCAGCTTTATGGGCCTTGAATTGAAATCTAATCAGATTTTCGCCCTCATAAACCAAAAGATGAATCCGAGCGCATTGCTCTGTTGTTGACAAAGCAAATGGATCTGGTCGGAAATAGCTCGGGGCAGTCGGGACGCACGGGACACAAACAATAAGTTTGCTTGCAGGAAGCTCCCAATGTCATTGATGACTCCTATTGATCCGTCCCCTCTGCCTCTCCTCCATTAGCCGAGGTTATTTTTGGCATTAGCACAGTTACAGCAGGGCCCCTGGAGGGGGTGGGCAGGGGACCCCCCTGGCAAAGTGACATATGAGTAGGAGGACATGGTGGGGCAGGGGTGCCAAATGATGCCCCCAGGGCGAACAGTGATACACCAAAGGACCTCTCAGTCCGGCCGAAGCTCTGCGGTCGTCATTCCTTCTCCTCGCTTCTAATTTTCCATCTGTCTGCCTGCTTTATGTATATCCTTCTGTCTC
>JAUESF010000012.1:11490619-11511616 GCA_032274765.1 Malacoctenus tetranemus | reverse complement strand
ACACACACACACACACACACACACACACACACACACACACACACACACACACACACACACACACACACACAGAGTCTACAAGTACAACTGTAGGTGCAATTGACGTCAAAGAATAACAACTTTGTACTTGATTAGTACTTTAAGGTTCTTTCGAATCTAAAAATCAAACAATTTTCCGTCATTTTTCACTGACTGACATCAAAAGCAGCACTGAGGCCAGCAGAGGGTGTTGTTAACGATAACTACGTGAGCGTCACAAAAGTAATGTGGTTATTTACTGATGTTAAACGTGGTGAAATTTAGAGGACATGCAGCCAAAAAGGGGTGAGCAGCTCAACAGAAAAAAAAGGAACGGCACCATTACCGACAGAACAGCTCATGAAAAATGATGCTGTAAAGTGCAGTTTTTGCCCCCAGAGTAATTTGAGTCCAGTTGATTAGAGGTCATACCAGCGGTGCCCTTTGTATGTGTGCAAGGTACTGCAGCAGGCTCTTAGTGTGGTAGATGGTGGGGTGGAGCACAGGATTGGGATTCTGCCACTGGCGATTCAAATCCTCTCCACTCAGAGAACAACGATGACTACAGCAGAAAGGAGGAAGGATACAGAGTGGAGCAACAGCTGGAAAATCCTTCAAGACAACACTTGTTTTGGGTTTTTGACGTGTGTTAATAAACATGAAGCTGTGACCATCGTGCAGGCCCAGGCTCAGCTACTGTGTGTGTGTGCGTGTGCATGTGCGTGTGCGTGTGTGTGTGTGTGTGTGTGTGTGTGTGTGTGTGTGTGTGTGTGTGTGTGTGTGTGTGTGTGTGTGAGTTCCCTCTCGTCTTTCTACTGACCTTCCATTCACTACTCCATCGGGGTTGAGCATGGGCACTATCTTGAAGATGTAGGCCTCCCTCAGGCTGGCGGCCAGTGGGCTGCTGCTCATCAGAAACTCCAGCGTGCCTTTCATTACCCAGCTGGCGTTGGTCTCTCCGGGGTGCACTCGGGCCGACAAGAAGATCAATGGACGGTTCCCTGAGGGGAGAGAAAGAGGGAGAGCGGGAGAGCACAAACACGAGCATGGGGAGAGGGAATGAGAAGAAGAAGGAGGGAAAAAAGCTTCTTTAATTTAAAGTTTTTCACAGCTGAGAAACAGCAGCAGTGAACAACAGTGGGCTGCAAACCTATTTGGAAAAGGACTAGTCTGCCCTGATACCCTGAGGCTGTGCTGCTGTAGTAATATGCAACCCAGAAAAGTGGAACAGTTTTGTCGTTTAAGAGTGGATTTATTTCTTCTTTTGAGCGGCCCAGAGGAGCTTTAACAAACTAATGACAGATTACTCCTGACAAAATAATCCAAAGTGGATCAAACACTCATTCTACTTTCTCTCTTGCTGAAAAAAGCTCAATTTCCTAAAGAAGTCAATGAAATGCTGAAGAAGAGTCAGAAAGGCAAGTAAGTGAGACCCTGTAAGCCTGTTACATAAAGTCCTGCATGCAGTCAGGAACGAACACTGCTGGGGAAAAAAAACAAGCTACACTGGTCAGTCAGGTTCGTTTTAGGTGACAGCAAGATTCATCCACCCACCCATCCACCCACCCATCCTCCCATCCATTGAAATCTTTGTTATATTGTCAAAATCTGAGGCCAATTCCAGCATGATTAAAAAATGAGAGATACTGTCAGTCCGCCATAGAAAAGAAACAGTCACATGAGGGATTAGGAGTCACACCAGGCTCATCCTGCTGTGAGGTGAGCGCGCTGACCACTGAGCTGTCTGGCCGAAGTAACTCCTGGAGAGTCTTTTCATTCACTTACTGAACTGGCAGATGTGATCGTTGGAGTTGGACTCGGGCATGGCAGTTATGGTGAGGAGGGGGCAGCTGTTTCCACTGAGGGTTTCACACAGCACGTCCCGTCTCAGGTAGATCTCAGGTGTCCTCAAAGCCTCCAGCTTGGACAGGTGCATCTGCAGCAAGGTTGGAATCATTTGGGATATTTTTTGTTAGTTTGAGTTATTGTCGTGTTTTGCTTTTTTAGTTTGACTTTTTTGTTAATGCTACTTTGTTTTAGTTCAGTTTTTATTAGTTGCAGCACCAGTTTTTATGTGAATTCAAGTGCAAAAAAAGAAAAACAACAAATAAAGTCACAACCCGCTTCCTCCCAACTACAGCTGAAGCCATTTTTTGCCAGCTGCCAGCAGGCAGACATCCACTAAGTGGCATCACAAAACCTGCCAAATGTGCCATGTGGTGCACACACCTCAGTTTTATTATCAACTGAAAAGCTGATAGAAAAAAATGTAACAGGCTCAATGCGTTATTTGTTATGCTGCTATTTCCATGCAGCTAAGTCCTTCAAAGCTGTGATTTCCTATTCCGGTGAATGCATCACATCCAATGACAGGAGTTGCTAAAGGCTGAGAGGCAGAACTTTCAGAGCATAAAGTTGATGTTTACTGAATAGAATTCTCCTCAGAAAAAAGATTATTTTGAAGGAGCCAAATTGATACAGACAGCGAGTGATGAAATTCCAACTGGTAGAGCAATTTTACCTTCAGTGTGGAGTAAGTATAAGGGAAATGATACGCAAAGTAGCAGACATCGTCCTTATGGGAGAAGGTGGTGCTGAAGCTCAGTGTATAATAGGACTTTCCCTTCTGACCACCAGCTGCAATGGAACTCCTGGCAAAATGATTCCTGGAGAGAAAAGAGGAGCAGAGTGTAAGAAACCGTTCCTTCTATGAATACCTACTCACAACCCAAGTCAGTGGATAAATCCACACGACACTACGTAGCAAAACAAACAAGGTGAAAAAAAAATCAAGGGAGTTAATAACTGGTGTTGCATGGAAACTGCAACCTCACATTGAGCATCTGTATTGGTAATTAAACAGGTTTGCTTCCCTGCTGAAACATCCCCAGGCTCAGTGCATTCACAGTGTACCTACTTGTAGTAACAGATGTCTGTTCCTGTCCTGACCCAGTGAGGCCTGCCACTGATCGCCTCCTGTACAGAGTACATCAGCACCTGCATGCCTGCACACACACATGCACACACACTCTTATCAAAGTTATAGATCCTAATTCTTAAGCAAAGACTGGTCTTTTTTCCCACTATTTCTAATTGCTCGGACATCTCTGTAGTTTGATGCCATGACTGAAAGGATACGGTCACCTTCAATGAGATGTTTTGTTCTGTGTCTCACCGTAGTTAAACTGGCTGTTTGACTTCTCAGAGTTGATGATGTTGAAGCGATACATCGTTCCCACACGCATGCCGCTCACTTCAAAGTAAAACCACTGGTGGTAGTGATTGCTGTTGATGTCCGAGTTCAGCACCAGGTCATACTCATATCTGGGTGCAAGGCAAGAAAGTCAGCTGCTGATGTGAACACAAACTTTATTTAAACGTTTGATGCTAATTCTGTGAAACTGAATTAGAAGTTGATTCCTTAAAGTACAGGCTGATAAAAGCTGTGATTCATTGGAAACTACATCCATGGATTCTACTTAACTGCTCACACAAACACACACACATACAGTAGCAGCTGCAGCAGCAAGCACTTACTTCCTAACTTGGACAGCCTTTCTAAGGTTTCCAGACTCAAACTGAGAGTTGAACTTCAGTGATTCGCCATTGTCTTGAATCACAGGACAACTGAAACATAAAAAAGCACAATATGTGAGAAAGTGTCGCAGAAAACTCGGGAACAGTCATTAACCTTCTCAGAATGTGGGTAATAAAAGTAATCTACTTGGTGAATGTCACCACCTCCAATATATCACAGGAAAAACAAACTGCATCTTTTATTCACATTGTAGCACCTAAATACAAACGCTGAAGTGCTGTTGGCAAGCGTCACAACCATGACTGCATTTAAACTGAGGGTTGCTTTATGTCAGGAGACGTACACGTGTGAGAGGAACTCACCTCGGAATGTCCAGGTCATAAACCACTTTATCCAGGATGTCGTTGGGATGAATCAACCTTTCAATGTCCTGGAAAATCTTTGACCTGCAACAGCAAGTTAAAAAAAGAAAAAAACCTGAGTTGAATGTAATGAATGGATGAATAGCACCATGCTGCGCAAGCAAGACACAAAACTCGATCCAAAGGAGGCCCCCTCTCACTGAGAAGGCAATATTTGCCTGTAGTTTAAACAGATGAGCCTGATATTCAATGAAAACACTTTCCTAATTAATCTGTTATCTCTGATGATGGCTTGGTGGTGCATTCCTTGCACAGTTCCTGTTGCACAAAATTCTCTATCACGCGCAAACATTTGTAAACCTCTGCAGTTAAAAAAAAGAATCTCACCTCTGTACACCATAAACTCTCTCCAGGAGCGGCTCCCTAAATGTCGGGGCCACATGACCAAAGTAGTCTGGGTAAGCTACTTCGGCGTACTGCGGGACAGAATTGGTTCCCTTCACCATCTCCACGTACAGGTCCGGATCGTGCAATGGGAGGAGGAGGGCCGTGTCTGGCACCTCGAGCACCGCCCCCTCCCCAGACTCATCCTCGGCCCCCTCTGAGCCACAGTCCGAACCCCAGTTGCTGCCTCCTCCTCCTACACGGCGCGAGGCGATGCCCCCGAGGAGCAGAGGAGATTGTATGTGCCTGGATGCGCTGACCGGAGATCCCTCCTGTTTGACACCCTTTAACACTTCATCTGCATTCAGAAGCTCCTCCTCTTCCAGGGAGACGCACCCCAACGCATGTGCTAGGCCCTGTTCTATCATCTGTCCTTGAGAAGGAGGACTGGCGAAAGGGGACAAGGTCTTATGTCCATCTGGAGTCGGAATGTTGGCCTCCTCTTTGTGGTCTTGGTCCTTGGTGATGTGGATCGTGTCCAGTTGGAGAGGTGTCAGAGGAGCAGGGAGGGTGGCTGAGGGGGCGGAGGGAGCAGAGGGACACGGCTCAGTGAGCTGCCCCCTGAGGGAGTTGCGTTCCTCCGGAGAGCTTGGTTTGGGGTCATGCTTTGGGGACAGGGCTTGAGCCGTGGGCACAATGATTGGCCGTGTGGATCGAGTGGAGGCTGATGATGACGATAAGGACACTGATGAAGGAGACGTCGAGGCACTCTTGGGGCAATCGAAGTTATAACCCTGCAGGAGGAACACACCATGTCTGAAACTCTTCACTCTGAGCATCACTTCTAAGAAAAGTTATATCCTGTTTTTGCATCTTACAGTGGAATAAATGATATTCATGATTTAGCAAGACTGTTGACTTGACCAGAACCCCACACAGAAACATGGAAACACACAGAAATATTTACGACAGTAAGATGAAAGAGAAACACGAACCTGAAAGTCTTCAGACAACTCCAGAAAGAATCTCTCATAGATCCTCAGCTCCTCGAACGGACGGCTGGGGCTTTTTTTGGGATGTAGCTTATTTAGGTCTGTCTCTATGTCATCGTTCTGATTGAGAGAAAACAAAGTAGGCAAAACTACACACTAAAGAGGAAAACAGCTGTTTAGAAAATACATGAAAATGCACCAACACACATACATTTGACCTAAAATAATCCTCTAGTGTCATTTGTAGGAGAAATATAGAAGAGGAGACACACTTAATGTATTTAACATAATAATTACAGCGCTTTGAAATTGGCTGCTGAGATGTGCTCGTTGAGTTATGACTGCCCTCTGCTGGAAGCTTTGAATTCATTAATAATGATGACTCATGGCAATACTATATTGGGTGCTATATATCATATTATAGAGTACATCACAATGCTTATAAAGTCTAACCATGCAGTGACTCAAGACTTAAAGAGATAATTATCTCAGAAAAAAAAACCTTCCATGGAAAAATAATCTGCATACTTTAATTAATAATTAATTACCTCATTAATAATCCTGTCAAACTGAAAAAAACAGGGCTTTTTTTTCTCATTGAGAGGAAGCAGCACGCCTCCGTGACTCCCATAATTACTCAGCCTGCCGATGGATCTGAGAGGAGATTAAAATGATAATTTTTTATGGCTTTATAGGGGTTTTAGAATTTTATGGCTTCATATTAATATTTCCACTATGAGTCAGCATTTAAATGTCATTATCTCATTTTAGATTCACATCAATCTCTTGACATAGTAGACGTTTATTGTGTGTGCGTGTGTGTTCCTATTGTTCTTTTCAAAAGCCGTGCTAAAACAACAACAATCTCACATCTCCGAGAGGTGCTACACAGATTAAACTGGGCTCTACGCCTGACTGAAGGACACAGAACATTTTTCAACAGCTGGTGTAACACATACTGTGAAGCTATCGTGTGAAATTTGGTGAGTCGATGTTGGTGTGGCATATTACCGGAGTGATATCCTTCTCGTCCTCTTCATTCTCAGTGTCGGTGTCGGCCTCGGTCTCCTCGTTGTCGTCACTCTCATCCACCACATCATCCACTGGGTGAAACACACACAAAAAGATGATATTTACTTGAATATTCACAAGCCGGAGCCTTGTCACTCTCCAAAACGTGTGTTTGTAGCTGGCACAGAACCAGACAATGATTCTGATCAGTGAGGAGAATCTTTGCTTTCACAGGAAACTATGTCAGCAAAAGTATATGAGCAGGCATGATCAACAGATGAGCTCATTGGCTTGACGACACAAGTTCATATTATGTCCAATGGTGAGCAGGAAAGCAGGCTGCAATGTGCACGAAGCAACTTTATCACTAACACATGTCATGTGTTAGTATAGTGACTTTCGATTATGATGGGAGGTGGATGGAGAAGCGATAGTCGAGAGTGGGTCTACGTATCCGAGGATTACGTACGTCTTACCCTTCTTTAAGGGCTTGTTGCCGAGCTGAGGGCGTGTTCTTCCTGTAAGGTACATTGTGTGCAGCAGTGTCAAGAGTGTTGCCATCAACCGTTGACCTGGTCTACCAGCTGTGTGTCTGTGTGGTGCGAATGACTGAATTTGGCAGCTACAGCTACTGCATTTAAACAGCGTTTTCACCTAATTACAGACAAAAAGCGTGTACATAAATGGTGGTAAGCTGTGACACACTGTGGTGAACACTCTGTGTAATTGTGAGTGCGTGCGCTGCGGTCTCACCCCCAAGGGGCTGGCTGTACAGCTGTGCCACAGGCCCCGAAGTGGGCACAAGTGGCAGCTGGTAGTGGAAGGCAGATTTGATAGTCGGCAGAGGCAGTCGGTTCTTTGGAAAACACTTCCTCATGATGAGGCTCGAGGTGTTGACCAGAGGATCCAGAGTCCGCACCGGGAGACACTCCTGGAGACAAAGACACACAGAGAGTGGACAGAGGCTTAGACCCAGTTTGTGCTGTTAGCCTGAGTTGTTTGGCGTGAACACATTGTTTCCCCCCCTACTCACAGTGGAGGAATTGTACAGGATCCTCATGCCGTCAGCATCGATGAAGGCCTTCCTGCCCAGCTTGATGTTGGTGATATTCCTGAGGCACACCAGGAAGCCTTTGCGAATCAGCATGTAGCGATGCCGTGTGTCGTTGCGATGCCAGTCCAGGTACAGAACGAGCAGCACTGACACGTGACCACCATCCACTGCTCGGCGAGCATTCGTTTCTGCACCGGGGGAAAAAAACAGAGAAAGTTGTGTCACATGCAGATCTCAATTAATTAGAATCACAATTGTCTTGTAAGGTTTGTCGAGTCTGGTTTCAGGGTTTTCCTAAGTGTTGATAGTGATAACTCTGGCTTCGAGTGAAAAAAAGGATAAAATACTGAGTTGATGTAATTTTTAAACATTCTGAGATGCTGAATATTTTTATTATGAGGAAGAAACGAAAAAGCTTGAAATTATTTAATTTGATGAAAGTAAATCAAAAAGTAAGAAAGGTCGAAACTGAAGGAAAAATCTGTGTGTCACATTCTAGCTGGTGGGATTAAGAGGAGTTTAATGAGCAATAAAAAAGCAGGAAAATGAAAACATAGCACAGAGGGGAAAGCTCATTACCATCCATGTTTTACCATCAATAGTGAGGTGTGTTTGAGAGCGTAAAAGCATTCATTAAAAGTCAAAGAGTTAATGATGTGAAGGCGAAAGGAAAAGGAAAAAGCTGTACGGGATGGACACAAATATTAAGTCAGGATGAAGCTTCTCCTGAGCAGCAATAAAAAAAAAAAACTACAGAACAGATTACTCACTGGATTTGAGCAGTGCTCCCAGTGCGTCCAGAGCTACCCTGTTAAATTAGAAACAAGGCAGATGGGTTACATGGTTTGTCGAACTATTGTCAGTGACAGATGTTAAGAAACTCTGCTGGAAAGAGGCCAGGGAGATGCTGCCTGTGGATGTCAGTGGCTTGTTATAAACACAGCCATCATGCTGGCTCATTAACAGCTACTCACTTGAGCAGGCTGGTGTTCTTCTTGCTGTACGGAGACACGATCTTAAACATGAGCTCCACCACTCCGTTCTTGCCCAGCGAGATGGCGTTCACCGCTTTTGCATACAACACACAAAACATGATGCAATATCAGGTAAAAGCAGAATAAAAACAGACATCAAGCGCACCTAGAAAGGGAGCAGCACCAGAACACTGGCTGTCCGAGCAAGCTGGAACTTTCATGAATTTCCAGTTCGAATGCACTTACAGTTGGCAGAGTAAACCCTGAGAACCTGCAGGCAGGGCAGGAGCAGTTTGGTATTCTGGAGGTTCTTTTTCATTAAGTTGACGGTGACGTTCAGAGCTCCACTCAGACGAGCTTTCACGCCAAACTTTCTGTCTGGACACACAGAAGCTCCAACGTCAGGGTGGACAGTATCAAACGCACTTTTCTTTCACAACTTTTGGGGCATTCAGCAGTTACTAGACTGTGGGAGTCAACTTTTTTTTCTGAGCAGTGACTGTGACATCACTCAGCACTCTGTAATAAACAAACCTGATCACATGTGACGTGAGAACAGCAAGACTTTACTGGCCAACAAAGTTTGGTCGCCACAAAACAGCTCTGATTGTGACTCAGGATTTATGAAATCAGGACTCTGGGTGATACTTTGAAAGTATCGATCAGTTTGTGTGTCGATACACATAGTTGAACATGCCATCAATCTTGACATTGTGGCTTCGTGGGCTGTTTTGTCGTTTAAAAAGTGGAACTTCTAAATGAGAAACTGGACTTTCTCAAAGTAACTTTTTCTTGACTTTCCAGCTTCATAAATGCACCACGAGTCTACAATTCCTGGAATGTTTTTTACTTCAGTTTGAAATTCACTGACATTCTTTGCTTTGTCATTATCAACAATGCATATAAAAAACACACACACACTTTTGTTTAACCTAATAAATAATGCACAATCAGCACTGTGCCAGAAAAACAAGTAAAAGACACGACCTGCTCACCAGCACACAGGGGATGGGCTGCTTTTTTTCCCCCAGGTGCATATTTATTCATACAGGACTTTCCAGAACCAAGCAACAGAGTGTTTAACGAACACCAAACATTGTAGCATACCTTTAGGGCCGACCTTGGCCAGCAGCGAGTGCAACTGGAGCATCAGTTCTTCACTAGGAGGCAGGTGTTTACTGGCAGTGTTCAGAATCTGGAATAAAACTCCCGTTCCTCCTTTGGACACAAACACTCCCACCCGCCGACCTCGACCTGGGACACAACATGACCGGTAAAACAGCTTGATCATCATCACTGAACTGGGATGACAGCTCAGTTTGGGCTTGGCAACAGCTGCTTCTGCTTACTGCTATTTGGGTGACATACTCATATTCTACTGGTTTGTGCGGTAAGCTTCAAGCTGTTCACGGTCATTCCTCTACACAACCCCAGTTTGAGTATAACTCCTTGAGATTCAATAAATACACTCGTGAAAAAATAAACAAATACAACTTCGATCCAATGGAAAATACAACAACAGACCCTTATATTGCCTTAAAGAGTGATGTAACTCGTATCATTACTGTTATTACTAGATACAGATGAGACTGAGACAGAGTGAATAAACAAATATATCAATACAACCTGTATGCATTCCTTTCTTTTGCAAAAAATCCCCAAAAACAGACTGATAATCATTTGAAAAAAAATTAAAATGCAAAGACAAAGACTTTGTATGCAGCCATAACAGGAGGCTTAACAAGCTGCGACAGATGGGAGGGTTGGAGTGGAGATTCTCACCCGCAGTCAGCAGCTCACTGAGGATGTACATGATGTTCAGAGTTGTCTGGACGTCTCTGGAGCTCTGCCAAAAGTCAAAAACACAACACTTGTTACACCAAATTATTCACTACAGTGGAACGAGGTCAGTGTGTTCCCGGATCGAAGACAGAGATCAATGTGACATCAGGTGCAGACCACCTAATTACAGGGCTGATAAGGAGGTGAAGTGATTCACTGAGGTCAGAGGAAATGATGCATGCAGAGCTAAGCTCTCACAGAGGAAAGAAACGGGGGCTGTTGCATCAGGTTAAGTTTAAATCTATTGTTTGAATCATTCTTCAATGACAAAAAGGGAGACGTGATGAAGGGAGGGCAGTATGCTCTCCAGAAAAGAAAAGTTTGTTTTTTGGCCTTGCTACTGGATAATATTGTCTCATAAGACACACGTGGCTTCATTAAAGAACACATTCTCAATGGGTCAATATGTTCGCCTGCATATTGTATCTCACAGGCTCTATCTTGTGTGAGAAGGACTCCACTTTCACAAGAAAAAAGGAGAAACCAACAATAGCATGTAGTGAGGGAAGACACTGCTGGGATGTTGTTTAAATGAGCTCTAATGTACAAGCTGACCTCCAGTGAAGCCAAGATGACCTCCATGCCACTGGACCCTTTGGACATGACCTCTTTTCCACTCTTCTCTGCAAAAACACAACAAAGAAGGTCAACAAAAGTAAACACAAATGGTACAGACTTGGTGTTCACAGCAGGCTGCTCTGTAGATAGCCAACATGGGAAGTTGTTCCAACTTCATTACTGAATCATTTTTGCAGGAGTTCCTCAAGTAGAAGGAAAGAAGCCTTGTCGGTCTTTAAACAAGTTCTTCTCCATATCTGTTTTCTTTCTCCCTTCCTTCTTTGCTGCACTTATTTCAACACTGTGGTTGCCCTGTAATTTAGGAGCTGACAAATTCCTGCTCTCTTTGAACAGGCAAAGTATAGCGTTGGCCATGTCCTGAGAGCAAACGCTCCAAACAGAAACACAGGACAAGAAGTACAGATCAAATGCTGAAATGACCATTAACATAAATAGTGAGATGGGAATGGATTCATGAAGCTTTCTTTCAATCATTTGGTTATTTATTATTTCATTCTCCTTTGGGTAAATTATGATCTTGTGTATTGTAAAAAACATGATTTTAAATGTGACACATTAACAAGATTTAGACTGTGCACTTTGAGTAGCAACTGATGAGAAACACAACATTTCAACAGGTGTCTGTGGGGATGTGAAAACCTTTAGGAAAGCAGCTTTGTTGATTTATGATCCCTCCTTCCAAAGCATGTCAAAGTGAAATCGCAGGATGGAACATGACACACGTGCACGCACACATAAACACTGTCCATTACCGAAAGTACCACCATGCATACAGCTTTTCACATGTGAACACTTTGATTTTTTTCTTTCTCAGTATTGAAGGATTTCAGAAATGTGTCAAATTCAAGCTTTCTGAGATGAACACAAAAGTAGAAATAAAATACCGTAAAACTATTGTCAGTGTTGTACACAGAAACTTCACAAAAGGAAACATATTACTCATGATCACATTTTGTTTCAGTCACAAAATTTTTCTTTAATACATTTTGTTGCAATTCCATTCAACCTTTAAAGGAAAAACAACCAACAATTGCTGCTAACCAAAACAAAGCACTTTAGGACGACACATTGACCTGTTGCCATTTCATTTGCCTTTAGTTCTTTTTACTCTCATTAATCAGCTCCAAGTGGTTTGTCCAAATTCACGGTAACGTGATGATCTGAACTTTTCTCGGTACTCTGACAGCTGAATTCTCTGACTTCAACCTGTCAAAGTATCTGAATTCGTCTTCGACTGAGCAGATCCTACCTGGAGGCTCCGGGGAGACCACAGACTGCCGGTATCTCCTGGTGTAGCGGTGCTCCATTTCAGAACACAAGTCTTAAAAGTTCAGGCAAGAAATGATCTGACTTTGCAGAAATCCAACATGCTCGTGAAACTTTCTGTCTTCTGTGATTCCAAAATGTTCCCGGTTTGATAATCTCCACGTTAAATCTGCCAAATCTTCACTTTATGATTCACTAAATCACCAAAAGTTAAAGGAAAGTCTCCAGCCACCAGCCGACAGGGCGACACTCTGAACATTGTGATCAGCCCCTCCCCTCACATGCTAACAGAGACGAAACCACATGCTGCTGCTGTTGCAGAGAAGCGACCGCTGTATAAAGTGTGTGTGTGGGGGGGGTATTGCTTTACACTAAATAACCAAACTTTCAACTGAAACGTGAAGCAAAAAAGAAACCCACCTTTTTTAGTTTGGACCTGAGCCCTCGTAGAGGCGAAGGCCCTGTTAGTTTTAGTGACTACATTATTCACTTGAGTAAATCAGTGTGAGTTCGTTTTTTTTTGCACTCAGTTTAGGAACCTTTCACTAGATATTTGTATATATTCCTTCTCCTCTTACAACTCTGGACTCTCCCTTGTTCCATCTCATGTGGCATCTCTCAACACCAACGCTCGTAAGACTCTGAACTTGAGACAAGAGTACAGCAAAGACCTTGCTGGGGTGTATAGTTACGGAGTACAGGGTCACACACCCACCCCCCCCCCCCCCCCCCCCCGCCGCTCCCCATGTCCCCCAACCAGCGTCACGCTTGCACGTTTCCAGTTGAGGCTGCGAGTGGGGCGTGACAGACAGCCAAGCTGCAGATACGGGTGGAACAGCTGATATGTGATTGATAGGGCGACGGACACCAGCCTTTATGGGGTGCCCATCAGTCACGACTGATTAATGATGGCTTCACTTTGAAGAGGGAGGAAGCAACTAATTATGGCAGGGGGAGCCATGAAATTCAAGAAAAGTGAGAGGGGAACGGTTCAAACTAAGGTCGGAGTGGAGCAGCAGGTGGAAAATAATGATGCAGCAGGATCGTTTGCTTGATACCACGCCTTCACGCAACCATTCAAAGAGGATGGATCACCCCATCCATCATTCAGATGGATGATACGTTTCACTGAAAAGTAGCCAAAAAACTGTATCCTAATCGCCACCTGGTGGCTGCTTGTAGCATAAGTTGTACAACGAGCCCAAAACTGAGCTGGAGATGGAGGCAAAGCCAAGAGTTCAGTGACGCAGCAGTGAAAGCGAGCTGCTTCTCCCTGGCAAATGAAAGCACAGGAAACAAAAAACAAGAGGACAGACACGAACATTTTGAGGATGTGTCCAAACTGTTTTCCTGTCAACCTGGTCGTGGTGCTCTGGTTTTGCCTGTCCAGCCCAGTTTCAGAGCAAATCAGTTTGCATGCAGCCCTGAACTGCAGTGAGTCAGACGCCACTGGTTTAAAAGAAGATGATGTTGTTACTGACAGCTCAGAATGAGGAAGTCGATCACAGCCGTGTCAGTAGGGGAGCTGAGTGGGCCGATGGTACAGTTACTCAACAGCCCAGGATGGAAGCACTCGCATCGAAGATATCGATAGCTCTCTTGTTTACAGTGTGAAAAGGTGAAGATGTGTCAGCCATGTTTATAGAAAATTCATACGCTTCTTGTGAATCTGAATGTTTTTCTTGTTGCAAAATTCCACAGTGGAAGTGCAACTGAAAGAAACCCACTCGTCTCATATATTATTTATTGTACTGTTTTGTTTGTTTTTCCCATCGTATCTGTTTTGGACTGAACAGAACTCTGCAGCTGTGGCTCAGGGGGTGCAGTTGGTTTGCAACCAAGCCTGCGATCAGCGGATTGATTCGCTGCTCTGCTTGTAAAAAATGTGAAAGTGTTTTTGGCCAAGACGTTGGACCTGAAACTGCTTTGATCTTACATCCCAGAGTTTAAAACTGCCCAAAAAAGGTGATAAAAAGTGTTATATAACTGAAGTCCATTTACTTTTTATCGTCTTTTTTTCTACTCTGTAAATGTGTGATTTTGCATGGTCTCATACTTAAATGTGTAGTAATCAGTCTTTAAACTGTTTGCTTGGAACATCCAATAATCCAAACACAAGCAATTCGCAACAATAAACCAATCGACCTAAAAGTGGTAACATGAGAATGAAAAATACACAATGCTGTTATGAGAAACAAAATCTATGTCGTAACTTGATTACTTTGACTAATTTAGTACGAAGGCTTCCTATCAAACTATACATACATTAATATTATAATAGAAATGTGTCGTGTTAGAGCAGTCGGGCTCCTTGCAAACAGAATCACACTCATGTTTCACTCTGTGTTCGACACAGTGATGTGGCACAATACCTTCCTCTCCTTCGTAATCAGAGATTGGGAGACATTGTGTCAATCTCCCCACACAATGACCACTGCTGCAACGGCCCAGCTCTGCTTACACTGCGACGACATCTGACAAGTTTATTATGATTTCATCCAATAGAACTGAATAGCTACAGCAACACTTCACTCTCCTATTTGTGATTAAACTCTAAAAAAAAAAAGAACATCTCAATGATTAAGAAACAAATTTAAAAGCATTTCCTTTAAAATCCAATTTAATTACAGAAATGTACAACTTAGTATCCCTCCATTAGATGTAAATTTACTCCAATACAAATCTACTTCCATCGTCCCTTCTGCTGGAACCAGCAGCTCTTGCATTTCAGTTTTGACTGAGAGTCCGTAAGTGAGGGTGTAATTAATGGAGCACTCTTCATCGTGAGAGAAACAGTGGGATCCCTCCCACTTGCCAGTGAGAAACTCTGCATCTGAAAGCTTTTAAGCTGAGAGCTTCCCAGTGGGAAAGTGGGAGGCTTCATGGAGCGATCGAAACAGGTGGAACATCACTCGACTTCTCTGTGTGTGGTTTGCATGTTCTCCCACCACATATGTGGGAGTTCGATCATGCATACGAGTTCAAGTGGCGACTCTAAACTGTCAGTAGGTGTGACGGTGCCAGTCTCTGTGTTCGCTCAGCAACAGACTGGTGACCCGTCCAGAATTGACCCTCCTTTTGCCCAGTGTGAGCTGGAACCAGCTCCAGCAGGGACCCTGAGTTACTTGGAGTGGAATCAAAGATGGAAGGAAGAACGTACACATCTCACTTTTCTCTTGAAATCCTGCGAATCATGCTGAGGAGCTGCAGTGTGTGCATGTGAGGGTTCTCACCCTGTGTCTGGATGAGATGAAGGATCTTCGTGGTGATCTGTCTGGCTGTCTCGACATCCCTCAGCATGGCCTCCCCGTTCATCCTCTCCAGTTGGCCCAGGAGCATCAGCACCCTGGAGTTACTGGGAACACTGGAAACACACATCAACAAGACAGTTTGTCTACCGAAAGAATGCACAAGATATGAATGGGAAATGATATGGGATAAGCTTGTGTGTGGTGGTTTTATAACACAAGTGATGTGAACACAGCTCAGCACAGGAGCACAGATATAAACATCCTCTGATGCACTGTGGCCTCATGAGAGTGTCCCAGACTAAATGAAAGGCCTGAGCTATTACATAATAGGTTGCCAACAATGATTATGAATTCTGAGCTGTTAAAATTTGACTCTAGTTAGTCCTCTCCGTGGCTCTGTCAAAAAGCCTAGCACTATTTTTGGAGCGTGAACCCATCCGCCTCCGATAATCTTAGCTCCGCGGCAATCAGCTGGAAACACGAGGTTAGAGTTCAGCCGTTGGTACAGCAAGTCCAAACATTGGGGGAAGAGAATCAAAAGTGGGACTGCACCCAGTGGAGCAAAATTTCCAATATGTCCTTATAAAGAGAGAGGGAGCGAGAGATGGCCAGTGAATGTGTGTGTGAGTGGGAACAAGAAAAAAATGTCAAGAATGGAAGAGAAAAGGCTCCAAGAAAAGACCTAACATCTATGTCATCTATGTACAGCCTAAACATCTATGTACAGCCTAAATAGCATCTATGTACAGCCATGTACAGCATCTATGTACAGCCTAAATAAATACATTCTGTGGGTAACATTAATGAACCAACTACACAGAAGCTTTTTAAAAGCATGTTACTTTTACATAAATCAACACGGGATCAACACTGAAGTTACAAAGTACAAAATTACACATGTGGCTCCTGTCTGAAATTCACTCATCAGAACTCACATTCATCTAGCATTTGAATAGCAAAGCAACTCACCCCTTCTCTGTGGCCATTTTGGGTTTGTTCATCTTTACCTCATCAACATTTTATGTGCTCTGCAAAAGAAAGAAAGACAGAAAAAAAAGCCACCATGAGAAAAAAAAGCACAAGCACAAACATTCAGTGCAAATTTAGAAGCAGGCATAATCGACCTTTGCCCCCTGTGACTGCAGAGCACCCACTGGACTCCCTCTGCTGTAATGTCAGGCTTTCGTCAGCTCTGTAACTATGACAAAACCAGTTGACCAGAACTGTAACTGTGAGCGTCCTGTAACAACCGAGCCACCAGTCCAGTGCGAATCTGCCTGGCAGAGACCACCAGCGGCCGGGAGCAGGCAGACGGCCGGTATTGACAGTACCGGGGCAGAACCACTATCGGATACACAGTAGCTCTTGACTGATTTTACACCAAACAAAAGGCTGCACCGCTCGCAGCAGATCTCAGATGTCCCGAGGACAAAGGCGCGGGAGACGAGGTAATCGGACCATAACGCTCTCCACAGCCTCACATCAAATAAGGGCAACGGAGCATCAATCACCCAAAATATGAGAAAATAGCGACAGTAACGAAGATTACGGTGCAATAGCAAATAAATTTAGGGTGTCACGGTGGGTGGGTGAATGAGATCAGACAGTAAATACAGTAGCGTTTATGGGAGGAGATAAGATGAGTCATAAAAGAGTGGAAGTGGAGCAGTCATGTCATCGCTGCAGCCACAAAGGAATTTTTATAAGTCTGTCCTGCGCTGCAACAAATGACAACACTCAGTAAAGTTTATTACAAAACCGACAGAAAAACGATCGCAATAAAGTAAGATGCTAAAAATACAAAACCTTTTCTGTGACATTGATCAAGTTTTTGAGGGTGGGGCACCAGATTTCACTGGGGAGCCCCCCACTGGTTTTGTTTTGAAGGATCTGTTATTGTTTGTAAACTAGAGGGTATGTGTCAACCAGTGCTGATAATGTTTTCAGAAAATTAGATAACTGTAGTTTTGTTTCTAAAATCCAATGGGGGGGGGGTGATTAGGAACTTTAATAATTAGAGGGTCATCAATCTGAGTTGCTGATGTGGATGTCTCCATTGATATTGTTTAAAAGTGAAACCAAAAACAAAATATTAGCTCACAGATTATTTCCATTTTGAGTAGACAGCCGATACATGTGAGTATTTCTGGTCCTATTTCAATAAAGATTAAATGCATGACATGGAAAAACACTGTTCTCAGTGTGTTGATCAGATTTCTCTGCAATATTTCAGCTCTACAGGCTGATGAAAAACAGATACAGTGGTAATCACATAAAGTACAGAATGCTATGGATATGGCCTTGGCCATACATTACAAGTTGACAGACAGTACTGAGTAATAAGCACGCTATCAAAGTCAGGTTACCCTGAACAGACATTATCCCTGCTCAAATAATCTCACAGGGCAGGAGGCTTACTCCAGCCACAGTCTCAAAATCCACTTGGTCGCTTCTCTTCTTACACAAGCCCCCCGGGGGTCTTCGCTGTCTGTCTGTGGGCTATTGTTAGCCGGGCGAACAGCGAGGCGAGGCTCCCTTTCAAGACGACACATGAGATAACCTCTGTGAAGCAGCCGGCTGGCTGCTGCTGCACCTGCTCGGCTGGTCACTCATTAACGGTCGCCTGTCTGCGCCAGCGGGCTAGCTAACGGAGGAAGCCCGCTAACAGCGCGGCTAAATACGGCTCTCGGAGGCAACGAGAGGGTGCAGACACGGGCCTCCGTGCTGCCGGCTGCAGCGAGGGATCCACTCACCTGTCTGAGAAGGAGCCGCTGTCCCCGTTCAGGGTGGAACGCTTCCAGGATAATGGGGGCAACCGCCGTGTTTCTGTTGCCTGAAACGCCCCGATGATGTTGTGATGAGACCCGAGACAACTGTCAGAGAGGGGCTGCGAACAACGCGAGAGCAGCCCTCCGAGTCGATATCTGGGTGGTTTTCGCCCACCACTCAGCTCCAGAAATCAAACCTCATCACGACCCATGCCAGCGATGAAGTCATTCACACAGCTGCACTGAGTTGATTTCGATCCACAAACTCTTTTATTTAGGTGCTGAAGAGTCGTCCTCGATCGAACGGACTACATTTCCCACAGTTACAGAGGCTCGTGACGTTGAATATATGCGCCGACCATTACGGTCCTCGGAGGGATTTTTTTTAGCTACATGGTACAGAATACTGAGGTATGTGTTGGGTTAAAACCGAAATATGCTGCTCTGATACAACATTCCTGTATCCGATGAAACTACGCAACTGCTAAAGTGTTCATGGTCACTCTTTTGTGGCAGCATTTAGCTGTTCTGCACGCGGGTAAAGATGCGAGCTAATTTCCATCTGTGGTAGCTAGCTAGCATCAGCTCTGTTTATCTCATTTTGCAACGGTGAAGCCTCAATTTATGAGTCTGTTTATTTCTGACCAACTTATACATGTGTGCAAACACAACACAGTGGTGTTAGTGAGTGTAAAACGCCATGCACACTGCTGCCATGATGTGTTTCATGTCTGACAGTTCTGTTCAGATTATGAATAAAACTGAGTAGGAGGAAACTCCATCATTTTTGCTGTTGCTGCACCACTCACATGTTTTCTCGTGTTGCTGGTTTGCGCTGTGCTTCCATGAGTGCAATTCACAGCTTTTTAGACTGCAACCCAAACCTTTAAAGTCAGCTCACAGGGAGGATTTCATCATTAAATGCCCTGGATTTTTACATTGTGTCCTTTCAGAATTTTCTGAGTGGTTAAAATGAAATAAATAAGACCCATAAGAAACACTTGTGTTCTTAGTTGTGACTGAATGTTTTATGTTGGATGTAATTTTTGGAGACAAGTCACTAGGTGTGTAAGACAGCTTCTACATCTGTTATTAAACTGGCTTTATTACAACATACCACAACTATATTGTTCTACAGACATCTCTTACCGATGACATGTTGAACAGATTGTGTTTTTGAGAGTCATATGAAATTGATTACACTTACTAATTCTGTGCACTTGTGCTAAATTTAAACAGGACTGGCTTTTGGAAACATCTTAATGATCCAGTAATTGAAAACTCTGCCTTTCTCTTCAGTTGTCACAATGGTTATGAAGTCATCGGTTGACGATGATGATACTGGCTGGGGGCTGGGCATCCCAGAGAAGATGAAGAACAATGCCAACTGGGTCGATATCACACATGAATTTAAGGGCTCCTGTAAAGGTAAAGCCTCCAAAAGCTCCACTCTTCTGTGTGGGAGTGCGTGCGTGTGTGTGTGGGCTTACCATTTAGAGATGCATTAACGTGTCGTCCTTCTCTCTCTTCATTCTCACTCTTTATTTATGCAGAGTTGAATCTGGGGGAGTTGCTTCATGACAAACTGTGAGTATAGCAAAGTGCTTTTAGCACACTCCCACAGTAAACAGTCTTATTCAGTGCTATCTGCAAATAGCTTTTTAGAGTCTTTATTTATCAATATCTGTATTTCCATTGTCAATACAATCTTTTTTTTTTTTTGTTCGTGCAACCGTGCTGAATTTGACCATTTAAATTGACAAATTATTCTTTACCTTTTAGATCCATCAGTGAGCAACATTAATGCTTCGTGGTTTCAGACTTAAAGAATTTTCGATTCTTTGCCAACTCACAAGTTCAAAGCGAGCCTTTGTCGACTGTTTTTTTTGCAGCTTTGGGCTGTTTGAAGCCATGTCGGCCATTGAGATGATGGATCCAAAGATGGACGCGGGAATGATTGGGAACCAGGTCAACCGAAAAGTGCTCAATTTTGAACAAGCAATCAAGGTACCGACCTCTTCAACTCGTGTGCTGGAAATTGTCACTCATTCCAAGACTGTTTTCAGCTTCAGCTAATTCAGTTTGTTTGGTTTGCTGGTGGAGTAATGAGTCATTTCATAATGCCTGTATTCCAGGAAGGTGCCATCAAGGTGAAAGACCTCAGCCTTCCAGAACTCATCGGGATCATAGACACGTGTTTCTGTTGTTTGGTGAGTTTAATTTGTATTTTTTCCAGACTAACTTAAAGAGTTTCGAGTTTTAACTCTCCTGGATACAAGTTTGTCCAGAGTGAGAGTTTCACAGATTCTTTTGGTCTTGTGATTGCTGAGGGCTTCAATAATGACAATTTGCCATTAAAGATATTCATGATTATTCTGTTTTTTTTCCAACAAGTTTGCAATGAATTCGGCTGTCAAACAAACTTGGAGTTATTCATGTGTACATGTGTGTCTGACTGTCTGTAGATAACATGGCTGGAGGGTCACTCGCTGGCCCAGACAGTGTTCACCTGCCTGTATGTCCATAATCCCGACCTCATCGAGGAGCCAGCGCTCAAAGCTTTTGCTCTGGGCATGCTGAAGGTGTGCGACATCGCACGGGAGAAAGTCAACAAGGCGGCTGTGTTTGAAGAGGTGAGCTGTTTCTCTGTGTGTGTGTGTGTGGGGGGGGTGTAATTGTAGTGTCAAGTAAGAATAGATGAGTGATTATCCATCATATGTCTCTTTGTAGGAGGATTTCCAGGCCATGACATATGGCTTCAAGATGGCCAATAATGTCACAGATCTACGAGTCACAGGTACGACCGCTCCAATATTTGGCTGAGCTTCAGCTGCGTTTGAGCTACAAACATAAACGCGACGTCACTGAGTCAGGAAAGCAAAGAGGTCCTAACCCCCCCTTCTCTCTCTCTCTCTCTCTCTCTCTCTCTCTGTCTCTGTCTCTCTCTCTCTCTCTCTC
>JAUESF010000012.1:11465564-11477122 GCA_032274765.1 Malacoctenus tetranemus | reverse complement strand
ACACACACACACACACACACACACACACACACACACACACACACACAAATACACACCTGTAGCTCCAGGTTGCGGGAGCTGGACACCCAGTAGTTAAAGCCAAGAACCAAGATGCAGGCGATGAGAGCTGCAATCATCAAGGGAGGCGATCTTCCACCGCGACGGCCGTTCCCCAGCCCACCCATAGCTGTGTACGAACTGAATACAAAAAAACATGATCAGAGCTGTGCTCACTAAAGGTGAGCCCTATAATAGGAAAGGCCAAGTGTTAAAAGGACTGTTGTTGCCATTAATTTAAGTGGGATCATTACAGAAGTATTGTGAGATGAATGTAGGCCTTTTAAACTGTGATGTGATTTGATTGTGTCAAGTTTCACAAAAACCATGATGGTTGAAAAATAGGTGGGACCACTTCTAGTACTGCAGTTATGGTGGGCTCGTTCTCATCTGTGGTGGTCCCTGCTTCAAGGTAGAAAAGCTCATCAACAGAGTCATGGGGGGCCACCGCTCATTGATACATGTGGACCCTGAACTCAGATCCAACAGACTGACTGTTACTCAAACCACAGCTAAAGTGAGAGCTGGTGAAATACAGGGGAGTGTGAGAATACACACTGCATCACGGTTTGGTGCATGGAGCCGCTCTCATTTGACATAATGGTTCATCTGTTTGGTGTTGGGCCTTCATGCTTGCATCATGCAAACCATGATAAAGTACATCAGTTATAAACCATTAAACTTGGACTTCTCTCAGCTCTGGGATAAAACAAAATCACTCAAACTTATTAATAAAACAATCATACAGAGAGATCGGTTTTATTTAACTTGAGCAGCGAATTGAGAGAGAGCGAGAGAGAGAGAGAGAGAGAGAGAGAGAGAGAGAGAGAGGCGTACTGACTAGCTCAAATAACTGTAAATTTCACGTTAGACATCCAGATAACAAACATCACACCAACAATGAGATATGAACACAATACATGACACAAACACACACGCTACATATTAAACCTTGGGGCAGGAGACGGGTTAACCAAAACGCGTTTGGCAGTAAACAAAGCGAAACATATGTGTAACCTTTGCTGCCGTTATCGCTGAACAATCAAAGAGGTCACTGCTTGAATCGACCCGCCTCTGTCAAGTAAGCGCGGTGACAGTAACGCCGAGCAAACAAAGCGATGTTTAAAGCGACACACGAATCTTATCAAAACGATTAAGGGACGATATCGACAAAGGTTTGACAAAAGCTCAGTACAATCCCTGCCTGGGTTACAGCCACCTCCGCTCGCAGCGCAGCTTTTCCTCAATTGACTTTAGCCGTCTGTTAGCCTGTGGCTAACGCTAACAGCCACAAACCTTCCACTTACCCAGTTTTACTTCGGAGTCACAAACAGGACACGCGCGTTAAAACGCCGTCTGTGAAGAGATGCGTGGCGGTGTGTGCCGTACGTTACGACCTGACTGCGTTAACCAGGCAATTTAAGGTGCACTGACGCTCGATGGTTAGCTAGTATCCATCATTGCCATACGAACAGCCGGGTCTGTCGGGTGCTGCCTCCGAGTGCTTTATGGAAGAGTTGGAATTTAGGCGACGGTATGTTGTTTTGAGTAACGTTTAACTATCCCAAAGGCAGCGAGAAGTTAACGCCCCTTTAAAATGATCTCTGGAATTTTCTGTGTTAAAAGAAACAGAGAACATTTCATATTTGACGCTCTCTGGTTGCTTGGGATTTGCTATCGTGTAAAGAAGGAATTAGGCTCGATACCATTTCCACACTTTTGGACTGCAATAGAACGCAGCACCACAAGTCCGGTTGTGAGTACAGTACAGTACAGCCTGTGTGGTCTGAGTAGCAGCTTCAAGTACAAAATTGTTCTATATCTTAATAAAAAACAATTTATAAATTCAGTTTGGAATTTAAAAAATCGGAAATTACACTTTCAATAGAAATTCCAACAAATGTCTAATTCAAAATTCCCAACTATATGTATCCCTCTATGTGTTATATTATAGACAGGAATTGTTTTATAAACAAAATTACTCAATTGTAATTTAAAATGTTTGAACTTTTTTGATCTTTAGTTTACAGTACTTGAACACTAAATTTTTTCTCCAGCTAACACTTTTAAAACAACTATTATTTTCAATATAAAACAGGTATAATCTCTTTGAATACATTTTATTAAATAACAACAGCAAGCATTTCAACAACAAATACAACATCCAAAACTTTCAAAGTATTTTTTTTTTGTTTTACAAAAGTCTGAAAATTTTTATAAAATTGGAGAAGGTGAATTGCACACAGACAAGTTCATGTTCTGGAAAGAAACCTCCCATGACAGTAACCGTTCTCTTTGTACCAAAAGAAATCAGGAGTGGTATAAATCCCTTTATTAAATCAGTTTTGGCATTCAAATTTCCCCTTAAAAAAATACATTTTAATCAACAATCAACATCCTCCTTATTCTCAGAATGTACCAGCACTTCGTCCACTTGGTCTTTTAAACATCACTGAAAATGCCCCTCAGAGATGGTGACAGAGACAGGTAGCGTCCTCCTGTTGATCTGCTGTTTCAGTTTGAGAAAAAAAACAAAACAAAAACAAGTGAGTGACAGGTTCGACAAACATGCATTGCATAACTTAACTGCAAAGCACGACATTCTTTGAGTTCCAACAAATTCTGAGGGAATTTCAGTCAACTCTACCTTCTGTGGGGTGATCCGTCATCAGGGGAGTCGTCCTGCAGTAAATGTGTCTGCTGTTCGTCTATGTTTTCGTCCCTTCTGGTGACTGTTGACATGGGCAGACACAAATATATGCAAAGCCGTGTGAACATGGAGACAAAGAAATGGGAGAAATGCATGAGCTCCAGAGCTACAACTCGTTCAGTTGATTCAGAATAATAACGTGTGACTAATTAAACTTGGTGGGTTATTCTGGAAAGAAGCAAATGGTCCTTTGGGAACACAACTCACAAGCTGGTGCATGTTCCACGTTTGAAATATCACGGAGCCTCCATCTACATGTAGCTGATTTACATGCATAATGTCACATGGATTCAAATGAAATGGTCATCATGTCTGTTGCCAACAGAAAATCAGTTGGAAACAGCGCGGCTCTGTGGGGCCCACTACCTTTCTTTGATACGGGGCTGCTCTGGTTATCCTTTAACTCAGTGTAACCAGCTCTGGTCCTCCCAGTGGCCCCCTGGGCTCCATATCGCTCCCTCCAGGCCTGAAACCAGAAAAAAACACCTCAGTCCACTCGATATATACCAGAAGAACCAGTTATGCAGCATACTGGATGGATTCTTTTGGCCTCTGAGAAAAATTGGACAGAAACAAGAAGACTTCTCACCCATCTACGAGTCTCTCCATCCTCAGCCTTCTGCTTTCTCCTCCTCTCTGAAGAGCACAAAATTTAACATGAATATTAACAAAAAAGAAAAATGTCTTTAATTTATCAGCTCAAAGTAAACCTAAATATGGTAAACAAGGATTAAGCCTGGGACACAGTTATTCCTCAAAAAGTTTTCAATATTTTAGTTAGCGTTTATACAAAATATATGAAAAATGAAAATGAAAAACAAACTATGAAACTGATAAACTGGCATTTCTGAAACCCGCGAATTACTCACCTCTTCTGATGAGCTCCTTGCCTTCATCCACCAGGTCAGAGACCAGGTCATCGTCAGTGACGTACTGATGGAAGCCCAGGAGGTTCAGACAGCGAGAGCCCAGACTACAAACATGAAGGCATTGTCAGAAGTTTGTTCTTTCTGAGCAACCTTATAAAAGTACATTACTTTAAAGAATACTGCCTCTTGAGAGCCAATATTCATTGGCAGACTAAAAGGCAGTGGGGCAGCGAACAGGTAAATCCTGTTCATTTAGACACCATGGTTGAAGACAGGCAGACTTAATTGACTGTGTATTTCTGATGATTTTACACGTGGTCACACATTACAGGGGTTCAATTCGTCATATTTTTTTCATCGTACTTGTTAAAAGTGGCAAAGCAGAGAAGCAGCACCAGCATGGGGTAATAAATGTAGAATCCATCCGATATAAAGGACAGCAGAGACATCGAGCCCATGATCTGACACAAGGAAACAGAGACATTCGACATTTTATTTAGTTTGAACATCTGGACTTTGAACTTTTATTTATGCTTGAATCTTTGTCGACACTTGTTAGTGTTCGTGCTTGTGTGTGAGGTGGTGTGTGAACTCACAGAGGTGTAGGACGTCTGTATTCTGTCCTGATGTGAGATGGCAGAGTCCATGTGAATCAGACCCAGAAAGTTCAGGCACAAAGGAGGAGTGAGACGGCAAAACAGCCTGAACGGGACAAATAACAGGAGGGGAGTAAAATTCATGGCACTCATTTCTAAACGAGAATATAACAGTTACATAACTGCGCTTTTCCTTTCAGAGTTTGACTGACAATGCTCATAAGTGACAACTGTGCAAAAAGGCTCATTTACAATTTGCAAACAAGAAAAAAGCCACTTTGACAAACAGGCAGTGTCAATTCAAAGACCATAGAACATGAAGCAGTGGTACAAAGAATAAAATCCGTCTTTTCTTGCTTCTTCTAGTGCAAGATCCACAACTCTTTACACCAAAACTGACAGACTTACATGCCACTAAACTGAAGGCTGTAGGCATCTGTCTGGTGATGTGGCACCAGATAGTAATAATTGAAGAAGCGTATCCTGAACACTGTGGAGTAGACGCACACGCACATGAAGAGGATACTGACAAAGCACGCCATCTAGAGGAGAAACACAAATCAACAGGTGGAAGAAGTTAGGATTTTAGGAGCATTGCAACATTTTGTCAGGAGGAAATTCATAGCTGGTACAGAACAACCATCAATGGATTAAAGAATGTGACGGGGTGTCACCTCTCACAGCTGTGGAACCTACCTCAATACAAATGTAGTTGTACTGTTTCTCAGCCGCCTGAATGAAAACAGCGAACAGAGACAGGACGGGGTGTGTGCTGAAGAAGGTGCACTCAGACCAGACGACGGCCGCAGAGAGGAGGCACAGGAGCACTGCCACGAGTCTGCCGCATCCCTGCCTGAAAACACACTCCCAGTACCACTCTGAACCACACACACACACACACACACACACACACACACACACACACACACACACACACACACACACACACACACACACAAGCGTGAATACAAAATGGAACATGTAAGTTCACATTTAAGGGACCTAAGAAAAAAAGCTGTCAGTGTGTGTGTGGAGTGCAGCAGCAGCCAAAAACAACGTGTGCGCAGGTATCATTGGATTATGGCACTGACTGCACTCACCCACAGTCGGGGTGTAGAGGAATCTACGGATCCAGCCGCTGGGCGTCACAGAGAAGCTGCGGGTGAACTGTCGCACTGGGCTGCTCTGGCTTTTGGCAACATCTTCCAAGTGAAAGGCCTGGTCCACTAGTATAGACCACTGAACCTGAGTCTGGCCATGTCTCTGCACAGCAGAGATGACCTGAAACAGAAACACACAAACGCTGTTTTCATAGAGAAACAAGCACGCTTCACATTTTCGATCCGGTGTCGCGTTTCACACAGTTCCTGTTGAAATCACAGTGAAATGTTAAGAGCACCCACTTTTTTATGAAGGTTAATGAGGGCTTTCTCTGTGGGAACAGAACTCTGTTCTCCAACAGAGTTTCCCTCGTCTCTGCTCATCTCCTCCTGGTACTTCATTGGGCACTGAAATGAGAAAGCACTGTAGTAAAGACTAAAACACCAGCTAACTGCGCGTACAGAAAAATCAATGTGTAATTAACGTCTACAATAAAATGAAGGTTTGCATTAAAAGGTAATCTGAGGACCACGCAGCCTCTTGTATGACTCACCTTTGTCAAAATGGTGTTCACACACTTTCTGAGCGAGTGGTTATGTCTGACTGATTCATGGACGTCTGCCACCTCCTGAAGATGCAAACACATGTATTTTTGCTCAAACTGAAGCCGAAATGAACCCAAAGAAGTGTGTTGAGCCCTTAAAAATCTTTACCTCCATGACGTCCACTAACTTCTCTTCAGCTGCTGCCTTCTCAACAGCTATCTTTGCTATTTTGAAATAGGTCTTGGCCAGCAAGTACTCTTGAGAGGATGAGAGCCAATAGGAACGCGGGATCTCCACCAAGCCGTAGCCCAGCAACAACACCAAAAGGAACAGGCCCCAAGTATTGGCAGCTGTGATGCCGATGGTCTGAAGCTCTCTCCTGCACGAGTTTCACAAAACTGATCAACACACTGGCAGACAAAAGCTTAGAAAATGACAGAAGCACGTAAGCACTTGTCATACCATGTGAACCTCCACTTTGGGTGAGCAGCCAAGTAGATGAGCAGGGAGATGAAGATGAGGAGGTAGGTGCCGTAATAAATTGCATTTTCAATGAGAGCAGTTTTAACCCTTCCAGCTCTGGAAAAAGCCCCTGAACGGGCATACGACTGCATGAAGGGCAAGAGCAGCCTACACACACACACACACACCCATGCACACACACACAGGGAAGAACAAGATTTTGGTGGCTTAAGTCTTGAAAAGGCATCGCACCATTTTTAAGGACGAGGAACCCACAGAGTCTCACCATGTCAGAAACTGTGAAGTCCAGTATACGACTCTCCAAAACACTGGCAGGACACCATCTGGAATATAACTCCAGGGCTCCTCACACGCCTTTGGTACACTGTAACACACACACACACACACACACACACACACACGCGCGCACACACGCACGCACACACAAACAAACACACACGGGACAACTGAGCAATTGTGTTATTTGCAATTCTTTAGTTGTTTGACAGAACCAGTGTGGTTGAGTTTTGTGGAACAGAATTACACAGTCGAGCAAAAGCAAACCAAACCTGCTGTATGACGGAAAAAAGTGGAAAGATTACTGATATAGTTTCAATGGATCGCTTGATTAAGCAAAGTGAATGTCTGCAGATGAAGCAAAAGAATAAGTGTGGTGTCCCAACCTTTTAGGAACAAACCCGAGTAATGCACTGCAATGGGATCAGCAAACTGTAGGTCTGGTTTTGTGTTCAAGTTAAACGTATGTTATTTACCTGACAGATGGATAAGTAGACGTGCTGGCTTCTGTCTGATTTACGCGTCCTGTTCCAGATAAAGGTTGAGTGTGTTGTGCATTTTCAAGAACGCACTGCTTGTAGATGGTCTGTGAGAAAACAGCAGTTTTCACATTAGTAATGGTGAGACACAACAGACAGCAGCTGCTTAAATGCACACCCAGAGAGGGATCATCTCAGGAGGACACAGTGACAAAAATAATCGAGTGGGTAAAAACCCTCCGTTTGTCGGAAAGAAGGATCGGCCGCGGCCTCACCGTGCTGACATCGAGGGGCAGGATGAAGACGATGAGGAAGCAGAGGTACCAGGACAGCAGCGTCCCCAACAGGACCACCGGCTGCTGCTTCCGCAGGTCCCCGTAACGCTGGAGGAGGAAGAGGGCCAAGGCGAACACAACCACCACCACCACCGCCAGCACAGCACCACTCATTGTGATGAGGGATCACACAGATGTCAGGGACTCATGATGACAGACTGCAGGGGCCAGCACACACACACACACACACACACACACACACACACACACACACACACACACACACACACACACATTAAGATAAGCAGAGTAGATAAACAGTTGGAGAAAGACGGGACGTTTTCGTGGAGTATCAGCTCTTATCGGTTGGATAAGTGGGCAAAGCAGTTCGACCTGAACCCTCAGATGAAGGACTGATGTGAGGAGCTGTGGGCAGGACCACAGAAGGGACCAAGACAATCCAGCCCTGTGGGCAATTGTGGGCTTTTGTTGTTGTTATTTTAGTTGTTTCTGTGAAATGCACAATTCCCTGCAATCCTAAAAACCTCCAGTGAAAGGTTCATCTTGGTAAAATTCTTTGTTTGATTTAAAAAGGTTACAAAAGCTCTGTTGATTTAACTGAGCAGCACAGTTTACATGAGTGAACAGGAGTGTGACTACCAGCAGATGGGTGGGACTGAAGTGCAATATAAGCCACAACAATATACCAGGTATAAACCTTCAGCACATCAATCTGTTGTTACAATATGTCGATGGAACTTGGACTGGGAATCAACCTGGTCCTTGTTGGAAGTTGCTGCATGTTGTTATCGCTCCAATACGTTTATCAATGCGCTATAAAAATGTCATTCATTGCTTTAGCTGGATTTTGACATTGAAGCTCGTGTGACCGATGTCGTTGCTATCACTGTGTTACAGGTGTGTTACGTGTCAACGATACAAAAGCATTTGTGTCCTCGCCGCGCGCTTTGTTGTCAGTCTGGTCATTTCTATATCACACTGTATGTTTTCTGCCGCTCTCGCACACAAACATGATTTAATGTCAGTAGAGAAACGAAGGTTGTTCTCACCGTCAAAACGCTTTTTTCTCGGGTTGAAGATTAATATCCGTCGTCCTAAATAATGACTATCACAAACCACAGTTACACCGTGTTCCTCCGACTCCCTGACTATTGTACACAACCTTTGAAAGATTACGTAACGAGCGTCCAACGTGCTCCCTGCCGCCGCCGCCGCAAGGAATTGTGGGGAATGTATGCGGGAAAAGCAGTCAGAATGACTTTTACTGACACAAGCAGGCTGACAGAAATGACTGTATTTGAGCCCGTATTTATACAAACAGACATTGCTACACTTTATACCAAAGCCACACGATGAATACTACTATGGTCAAAAAGCACAAACAGAGTCAAAACATTAATACAAGAATTAGAAATGAGAGATTCTTTATCTTTTGAATGTTTGATGAAGTTGCATGTATAAACTGCACTAAACACTGGGGTGTGTCTTGACACTTTAGGGGGAAAATCACTGATCGTGTGCTGATATTCACACTAGCTGCCAACAGTTTGCAGAATTCACTCTGCGGTTTGCATCCAAATAAAACTTCACACTTTTTCTGTTGTGCAACAAGCTCGAATACGTGTTTCACATGTGTAGATTATATGAGAAGTACAGTTCAAATCAACTTTAGATAAAAATTCTTTCAATAGCGCAGATCTTCAGTATGCAAGAGCAGTTCCATTAGGTTTGGCTTCATTAATGATGAGGGAAAATGCAGGTAAGAAAGGTTTCCTTGCATTTTCCTGGAATAAATGCAATCACTGACACCTCCCTCCTTCCAAAACTGGACCCGTGGATAATCCATAGGGCTAATTTTCCCAAAAAGTGTGAGAAATGCAGGGTGCAAAAAAACAACCAACCCAAAAAGTCCAGTTCAGCGCATTTCAGATATGGGAGA
This sequence comes from Malacoctenus tetranemus, assembly GCA_032274765.1. Taxonomy (NCBI): domain Eukaryota; kingdom Metazoa; phylum Chordata; class Actinopteri; order Blenniiformes; family Labrisomidae; genus Malacoctenus; species Malacoctenus tetranemus. The sequence continues at coordinate 11,467,771 of JAUESF010000012.1, read as the reverse complement.
ACACCCACAGGTAGGGGTCGTCAACGCACAGCGGTCCCAGGACGTTGAAACATGCTGCCTGGTGCTCCAGCAGGAAGTCCATGTGTCCGAGCAGGTCCAGGAACAAACGCTCCACGAGGTTCAGACAAAGAGTCCAGTCCTCATCTGCTCCGGACACACCCAGTGCATTCATCCAAACGGAGCCAAAAATGTCCAGAGACTGTGGCCAGTCCTCCAAAACACTGTCCCACCAGTCCATCTGGTCCATCAGAGCTCTACTGTGAGAACCTAAAGGAAGAAAGACATCAATCAGCTGGTAAAATCATGCATTCAGGCCAGATAAGACACCCACAGCACCTGGGTGAGTCCACTCGCAGGTTCGATCCTTCCTCTGTCCGCGTCTCTGCCGCTGTGGACGGCTTCCTCCTGTGTCTGCACAGCTCAGCTTATTGGCCTGACTGTCACCTTTACAGCGCAGATAAAACCCTGGCAGGTGCTTAGTGAGTTAGTGAGACCATCTGTCAGCATCCCTCTAAAACCACCGGCCTGTCTGATCGCCTCTGTCTCTCTCACTGTCTTTCTCACTCCCTCTTTTCTCTCTCTTCCCAGTCTAAGTGCTGTTTCTTCACTCTTCTGTAAACAATCACTTGAAAATTACAGTCACAGTTACTTTATTCACAGTGTCCACCGCTAGAGGGGAGTATTGTCATTGTTTTCGGTTGTATTCAATTGTTTCACGTTGCAAACTAAGTGAAAACGAGCATTGGGAAATAAAAAGAGACATATATTCAAACAAATTTATTGCAAAACCAATTACATGAGGAATCTGTATTTTCTAAAAGAAACCCCAATTAAATATAACAAATTAAATTCATCTCCAAAGTGAAACCATTTCACATAATGCCTCCACTGATGACAGTTGTGGTGACTGTTTTAGGTAGTCAATTTTGATTCAGCAGATTGAAATCTGATCAGGCAGTATTGCAATTCATTTGTTTGTGGCCGATATTCAAACATCGGTACAAAATAAAGGGCACGTTATGATGTCAGACAGCTGGAGCCCACTGACACTGGACTGCGGTCTGACCTGGCCGTCTCTGCTTCACGCTGCACTCTTCCCTTGTTGTCATCGATCACATTGAACTTCTTCCGACAGATCGGCTCATTTTGTTTACAGAAAATAGAAAGGTGTCATATTTTAATCTTTCAGACCCAACAAAGTACCCGGTCAGGTTTCCCCCACTTTGGCACCACGCAGCACACAGATTATTAGAGGCAACTCAAAACCTAAATCAGCGCTTTGTGTTGTCTGACATGATTTATGGTGAAAATTTATACCTGTCACCACGGACACTTCTTTTGTAAGGACATGCTTTGTTTTTCCGTGTTCTGCATGCTTGTAACAATAGCCTTCATTAAACTGCTGTTGTTTTTAAAGGTCACTCTGACTGAGGATTCTGTGGAGGAGAGAAGCTGCTCCTACGTTATCTGAACAGCATGCAGGCTTCAAGAGAATAAGACCAAAAAAGTGGAGATCTGATAAAAGAGTTCAAGAACTGACCAAGGAGTGGTCACATGACATTCAGTTTGGCTACCTGCATGAGGATTTCTCTGGAAAGATTACCTAATTAATGGGCTTTGAAAAACAGGGACAAAAATTTGAGGGAGAATGCTGTCGGAGGATGTCTGTCTGTCTGGGAAACAACAGTAGTTGATGTAACTGTGAAGGGGGAAATAAACGACTGCTCCAGTGAGTCACAGTCACATGTGCAGACATGAGGAGGCACACCCCTAATACTGTGACACACTCCTTATTTTTCATGTGATGATAATGATTAAAGTTAGACGCAACTCTGACACACAAAACACGATTAGAATGCAAAACTTATGATTATGACTTCCCTCTCCCTCATTTCAGTAAATATTTACATCAGACCGTTTGCTCGTAATCCCAGTCACTGAATCACCTACATGATGCAGGACAGAAAATATATCAATCGCATCATAACGCTGTTAAAAATGTCAGGAGTGTTTGGAAGTTTCGGCATCTTGTCAATAAAACTACTTGCAAGTTTGAGAGACAATAAAGTGCAATGAACTGAGATGCTGCACACAGCTGAGACGTGAGCTGACTTGAGTGAGTCGTTGCTTCATTCTGCAGTAAAGTAGAAAAGAGAATCGGGGGCTGGATCCAGACTATTTTTGCAAAAGGGGCGCAGGAAGTTTTG
>JAUESF010000012.1:11412949-11439454 GCA_032274765.1 Malacoctenus tetranemus | reverse complement strand
CACACACACACACACACACACACACACACACACACACACACACACACACACACACACACACACACACACAAAGAAACGGAATGACTCCTTTGTTTACAGTTGCTGGTATCTTTTGATATGGCTGTTTCTTACGTGCATACTTCCGAATTACAGTAGTTTTATCTTACATGACTTGTTTTTTAATAAAAGAAATGAAAAATTAAACGACTGCAAACTCATGTGTGTTCATCATTTCAATCTGAAACACTTTGACTGACCCAGAAATTGAAAAATTCAATTGGTGTATGAGTGATTGTATAAATTGTTTGAGTTTCATGAACAGATTTGTTATTAACGTATCATGAGCTTTTCATCTCTGTCCTGAATGATACAATGCTTCGGGTTAACAGAATGAGTGAGGACCCATTTTATCGCATGAGGTGCCAGACTCATTTGGACCAGGGGCTTCATTTGTTCATAATAGCTCTTTAAAGGCCAACTGGACCTGCTAGACGATAAAAAAGTAACAACTCCTGAATGAGGTAGCACGCTTTATTGAGTGTTTATGGAGTGCAAATGTGTTGTACATATGCTTAGGTTAAAATGATTTGTCAATAGACTTTTCAGTTGTGAAAAAAAGTGATAATGAAGATAATAAACCCACATTACTTTATTCGAGCTTATACTGTAAAAGCTGAGATAAAGAGATGAGGGCAGCATAGTCGTTTGTCCTTAGACGGGCAGGATTTGAGTCGCCGGCCTTGAGTTTGACAAATCTGGCATTTGGCTTGAATATCGGCAAAAATAAAACTTCCCCTTTCAAGCCTGTTTTCGTTTAGGACTGGTTTCAACACCATTAAATCACGTGACTTTTACTCACATGGAAGTTTTTTTTTTTCTTTTTTCGCACCCCTTTAATAGTTGTGCCAAACACTCACAACATGTTGAGATATTTATGCAAAATCCCACAATCACAAACACAGAAGCCCAGAGTTTTTCAAGACATTTTTCTCTCTGTTTCTTCAGATCACATAATGATTTTGAATATTTGGACAGAATTTCATTTTTATGTTTAAATACTTATTGATTTATCCCATTTTTGCTCTCAGTCACTCATTTTTGCTACTTGTTTTTCATCTGAGGACTTTAAGGCCTCTTCCAGTTAATCATGGGTGAGGCCAGGGTAATGCCTGGATGGCTTGACTTTCATTCACAGGATGTGAGCAGTGCCAAATGAAATACACACTGAAACAGTCATCAGTTGACTTTATGTTCATGTTTTTAGGCCGTGAGGGAAGACTTACAACATTCAGAGGAATCCCACAATAACACAGGGAAAACATTCAGAATCTGCGGATGGTTGGAACCAAGGACTTTATCACTGTGAGTCAAGAGAGCTAACCACTACAGCTTCATGAGGCCCCAGACTGATGCCATTTGCATGTTTTTGGACTGTGAGATGAAATCGGTGTCCCCAGAGAAAGAACTTTCAAAATCCACACAGAAAAACTCCACTTTGGAAGAAAAAATGTTGGTGTAAACAACTATTTGCAACCATTGTCATTGTTTTATTTAACTAAATCATTTTATCGATTGTCTACTTGTCTTATTTTTTCTCCCCTAATTTTTAAAAATATATTTATTCATTCTTTCAGATAATATCAATAATTTTAGTTAAAAATAAGTGTATCTCACCTCAAACGCATGTTTCAGGTTGTGAAAAGCAGGAGTTTCGAAAAAGGGAACGTCTCTGTTGCATTAATACTTTGATTACAATTAAGAGATCATGCAGATTCAGCTTGTCCTGCAGCGTCCCCCAGCGTCCCCAATATGAAACGTCGCCTGGCATTTTGTTTGGCGCCGATGGAGGGAGTCACTCCTGAGATCTTTGGTCAGTCAGACGGCAGAACTTCCGGTCGGCATTTTGTTCTACGAGAGGAGAGCCTCTTGATGATCGCAACAATCGTCATATTTCTCATTTACTGTCGAAATTGGCTGCACTCCGTGTTTATGTCGGCGCAGACCGACTGAAACGCCGAAGAACGAATGTTTCCCCATGAATGTACGTTGAAACATTCACCCTTGAGTGACGGAAGAAGAACGAATCAGTCCGACCCGGATTATTGTTGATAGCTAGCAGGCTAGCTCATCAGCTAGCTGGCAAGCCAATCGAGTTCCTTCTGGAGGAGCTGCGAGAGAGAAGAAAGGGGGAGCTAGAGATACGGACACGGACACAAACCAAGCTAAAACATTCCCCTCCCTTCGAACGCAACATCCGAAGGTAAATAAAATCACACGTCTCTCCTTTTCAACCTAACTTTATATTTTGCAAAATATTGGCAAAAACGCTAATAAATGTTCTGCTGCAAGACCACCTACGGCGTCGTTAATCGTTGACCGGGAGGTAACGGAAGCTAGCGAACTAGCCAGCCGAGCTAGCTAGGTGTGTTTTTGCTCCGCCGAGGCGCACGGCCTCAACTGGATGTCATTTGTCGAGCCCGAGGATTGGGCCGTTGCCACGGAATTACAGTCCGAGCCGCTGCCTTCACACATCTCCTCACCAACTCTGCGCCTTCTTTTTTTTACGAGCCCAGCGGGAAATCGGCTAACGTCCATTACCTATCGCTTGGGCTTCCTTGTTTTGTTTGAATAGCTTTCACTGAGATCTGGACTGAGAGGAGCGTTTTGAGGCTAACTAAACAGTTAGAGCTAGTTAGCATTACGGGCTAGCCATTAAAACACGACTATTGTTGTTAGCGAATGTTATGCAGCGAGCAGTACTGATCTGAGCTGCATTTTTGGTAGGTGGGAAGAGTCGCTTCGTGGATAGCTTGAAATATTCAGACAGCTAACTTTCTGCGCAAGGAAAGGTAAAGTTGATGGTTTTGTACGCAACAGTGCTAAGATAAACATTGAATTGGATGCTAAATGCACATACACGTTAGCTGAATGTTTTGCTACTACTATTTCGAGTCATTTGCATTTAATGTTGCCAGTTTTGTTTACTAGAACAACAAGTTTTGGTCGATATCCTGTTTTGAAATGTTTAGACTGGCGGGTTGAGCACAACCTACGCTTCCTCGGCCGTGTTTTCAGTTAGCTGTCATGTTAATGTTAGCTCGGATTTCTCTTGCACATGAGCAAAAACTGTTCGCTCGCTTTCTGCAATTTGGCGAGTTTGCAGAGCGGCTGGCTGTTGGCTTCTGGAGGATGAAGCCCCCCATTACTGCCGCCACCATCACAGTGCATCTGTTCCTTTGTGCTGCCTCCTGCCTGTCAGTCTAACAGCTGTCAGCCAAGCCCCTGCCTACCACACAAACTGCATGCATGCTAACGCTGCTTCTCGCTCGTGCAATGTTTACTGTAACGGTTGGCTGACCGACTCTCACCGATGTGTCGTGCAGAATATGTTTTTACTCATGTAAGTTTAGTCTGTGAAGGTCAGTGATCACTGAGCCTTAGATTTGTTGGGTTTGCAACAGTGTTTACAGTTTGATGTGGCTTCAGTGAAATGCAAAAGTTGCTAGGAGTTGTTTTCTTGAGGTAGTTTAAGAGCTGTGCTCTCCTTCCATTGAAAGATGGAAGGTTGTGGATCAGAATAGGCACATGGGCATACATGCTAATAAGAAATGCTTGCATAAAAGTATGTGCTGTGGTGTTCTCTCTGGAAATGTATTGGCATTTTATTTGGCCTCTTCACGCAACTTTGTGTTATGTCTAAAATTCTGATGCAGAGCTGTTCTCTTCACAGATTAAAGGGGTAGGACTTTTTTAATCTGAGATGTCAGTGAGTCCACCGGAGACTGCACAGAGTTCTTCAAAAAGGTATTTATATTTCCTTTAATCGTCATGCATATGATAATCATTTGAGGTGTTCAGGGGATTTAAAAGGAAACGTAGCGTAAGTCACCAGGATGTAGTTGGAGCAGACTTGGCTTCACTGATCTGCTCATTCAAAATGATCAGCGTTCACTCCAATTGTTTATGCGGTATTTATGCAAAGATACGCATCAGGACAACTTTTGTGGATCAAACTGTCGATGCTCTATTTATACTGGACATTATTTACTCTTAACTGAGCAGTGGGAATGTCTGTGTGTCAGAGCATTATCTCAAGAGGTATGCATTTTGCAGGAATTTTTCACATGAGTGTAAAATAAAAATGTATTTACTTGTCAAGCCAAACTTCAAAAGTGCTCTACTGTGATGCTGTCAATTTGTTGTTTTTATATTTATCTGTTTACTATCATATTGTCAATGCAGCTAATGCGTTTGGTTGTTATTATAGCAACCATTAAGATGTGGCTGTATATTTTATTCCTGCTATTTAAGGAGAAAATGAATCAGCTTGACATTCAAAGCATAATGTAAATAGTCAGTCATAGTTCAGCTGAACTGACTGTAGAAGTTGTAACACATCATTCTGTCACTTTTTAAAAGGTATAAAGTTAAAAACTAAAATGCAATTTCAACTGTGGGATTTACTCTTCTGTGATGCTGTTCTCCTAAGACTGGACTCAACTCTTGCTTTAGTGCTGTTTGCCTTGAGCTGGATCTTCCACCCCCACCTATGTTTGCAAAACGACCTGACTAATTGTGTAGAAAATTTCTCCTGCACTGAACAGCCCTGTGTGAGCTGTTGTACAGCTTGTATATGAATGGAAATTGATAAATCCTTTTCACATGTGCTGTGATGAAATCAGAAATATTCAGTGAAAGGTTTAATAATGGTCGATGACGCAGCAGGTGTTCTATTTATATCAAGTGAAAGATCAGTTTAAAAGAGGCAGCAATATACGAAGCTTGTCATGAATAGTCATAAGTTGTTTTTTTATATTTCCCCCAATAAAGATTGTTTTGCTTTTTTATTGTCGTATCAATCACTCATGCAGTTTTTTTCTGTCTGTCTCTTTTCAATGTCCCTCTCTTGTAGGTGCCAGGAGATGTGAGGACGGGTGTCGTCCATCGGCCCCCTGATCTACCTGTGTATCAACACACTCCCCCACCCTCACCTTCAGCATGAATGGGGATATGCCTCATGTTCCCATCACCACTCTTGCTGGGATCGCTAGCCTCACAGACTGTGAGTGACATTCAGTTGTCTTCCAAACTCTAGTTCACAGGGTTTGTGCTGTCGCAGACTTCATCTTCCAAGCTGAAATGTTCTGTGAGAGCAGATAGAAATTTGCAATTGTGATTATTATTATTATTCTTCGCATCATCCACTTTCTTCTTTTCTGTGTTGTTGACGATAAAATAGAAGACTTGTCTGTCCCTCTTTCATGTCATTTTCTGATTACCGCCCTTATCTTCCTCTCAGTGTTGAACCAGCTGCCCCTCCCCTCCCCTCTGCCTGCCACCACCACTAAGAGTCTCCTGTATAATGGGAGGATTGCAGAGGAAGTCACCTGTCTATTGGGCTGTCGAGATGAGAATTTGGCATCCCAGCTAGCCCATGGCCTCAACCAGGTCTCCACAGAGCACATGTAAGTGCATGAGTCAGTGTTTGCAGGGAAAAAATGTCGCTTGATGAGTTTAGAGACAGTCCTGAGCAGGTCTCAGTCTGCGTACAAATCCACCATAAATCTAATAAGAAATAATCTTTGATATTGGATAGAAAGTGATACTCCAACAGTGATTAGAGGTTGTGTGTTTTCCTGATGGGAACAGAATTGTGGTTAAAACCACATTAATAATAAAAAAGGTACACCTAATGTTTTGTTCGCCTCATCTTAGTTCTGTTGATTGGGTTTTCACCTTTTCTTCATAGGGATCATGCGACTATAAACACTCTCATCAAAATGTAGTTATGCACTCATCGTTTTGTGCAGTACTCGGAAAACATGTTAGCGCATTGTTTTCGATGATTTCCTTTTCATTACTTTTGATTTTTGGCACCATTGTCTTGCAAATGTGAGAGATTTGCCAATGCTCGTGTGTGATTTTAGAGAGCTGAAGGACAACCTGGGTAGCGATGAGCCAGAGGGAGACGCACCACTGTTGCTGCAGACCATGCTGGCCAGGAATCCTGGCATCTTCAGGGAGAAAAGTAGGAAGACTAATACCTGTTGCACATCACTTGCTGTGATAAATTGAGTCTAGTTTTTGAAAGCAGTACATTTCGATGACTGGCTTTGAGCTGATAATAATGAAGACACTTTTTTTTTCATTTGTGATTAGATGTTATGCAGCAACCAATGGTACCACCATTCAAGATCACCCCAAATTCCATGCATAGCCCTGCCCAGTCTGCAAACTACCAGCCGGCTGCAATTTCTCCCAATCCATCCAGGTGGGTCAGGCTGAATGAACAAAATTACTTCAATTTTTCAAAACTGTAAAGGTCACACTAATTTAATTTTCAAGAAAAGTAGCACATAGCTTGAGAGAGCCTCTCTTTCTTCTATTTGTGTGCTTTTTAGTACAATCTCTTCGTACTTTCTTGCTCACTTCCCCCTCTTACGTTCACTTGTCCAGCCGGTTTGTGGCACCTCAGACTGGGTCCAGTAGCCGGTACATGGGCCAACAGAACAGTCCGGTGCCCAGCCCTTACACTCCGCAGAGCCCTGCCACTGGTTATATACAGCAGTATCCACACCAACAACCACCCAGCTATAACCAACACCAACAAATACAGCAAGGTAAAAGTTGTATATCTACAAGTGGCATGCAAATATATTTTTCTAATGTTTCAATGCATATGCGTTAATTTGTGTGTTCAATTATCATGACTATATTTTATGTGTCTTTTTGGAATGCCCAGTGTGAAAATGTTTCTATTTGATTTGGAGGCTCAAAATGTACTTACTGTCGAGCTTGTTGTGCTATTGTGATAATTTGGGATTTTTTGTTTCTCCTACGCACGCACGCACGCACGCTCGCTCGCACGCACACACACACACACACACACACACACACACACACACACACACACACACACAAACATGAATGGAAGTTTTGATTCATTTTCAAAAAACTGCCAGTTGTTTCTTCAAATTGAATCTAATTGCTTGAAAATGGCAATGCTTTCCATTTGGAGGGCTGCCCAGGGTGCAATGAATTATTAACTCTGCCCCCAAAAAAGACTACAACTGAAATTAGTGAGGAAAAAAATCAAGCATTGAATGATTTATAGACATCTTGTCAAAACAGGTAAGTTGCCTGAAACTAAATACAAACGTAGTTTACGCAAGAGTTGAGAATAAATGAAGTTGTTTATGAAATATTTCGATGTTGAAACTACTTTAACAATTTAACATGAATGTTTTTTTCCTCCTGTAAGGAACAACAGTGCTTCCTCTACTTTGCTGATGAATAATTTAAAAAACAAAACTCGTATTTTCTGTCAGTGTCTGTGGCCAGTCCAATGGTGCCAGGTGGGATACGAAATATCCACGAGGGCAAAGTACCAGGGCAAATGGCCAATGCTGCCAACCACCACTCAGACAGACATGGTACTGAGGACTACCTGAATATCGTACACAGGCTGGGCAATGAGGTATGACGGAGTTTATAAAGAGAAAAAAAATGACTGCATTTATTGAAAACAGTAAAAGCACAAATGTCAATCTGAAACGATCTTAATATTCAGATCAGCCGTTTACTTTTTCCTTATCTATAGCAAATATGCAATCATGTATCATGCAATACATGATAGAAGTTGCATCTGTCTCTGACTTGGTTGTAAAGTTAAGTCATCATTCGGATTGTGTATGACAGTGAATTAATCACGGGGTGTCCACGCCCAGAATATCCCACACATGCTTGCTGACATTTGTGTTGTCTGTGTGCCGCTCAGGAGAGCGACTCTGCCATGAGGAATCCCTCTTTCCAGTTGAGGTCTCCGCAGTCAGGCTGCTCCCCAGCAGGAAGTGAAGGAACGCCCAAACGTAAGGCCACTCAGAGAGAACAGGACGCGCCACTGTGAATACTTTTCGCCTCAGTTTTTGCGGCACTTAAAAACTCCAGCCTAATTGTGTGCAATTTTCTATTCTTGCAATATGGTGTTTCAATAAGTTATAATATGTATCATTAAAAATTTGATAATACTGCTTTGTTTTGGGCCTACATCCTTTTTCTGCAGGCTTATCTTGCTTTTTTTGTCAAGATTTATGATAAATATACTTTAAAGCAGTGGTCCTATATATAGAGTGCATGATTGTTTGATACAACACACATTTGCTGGTTCTCTTTATCACCTTGATCGCTTCACACAGGCTTTCCTGTGACCTCTGTTTTGCAGCAGGCTGACCTTCTTCTCATGTTCCTTCTTTGCAGCTGGCTCTCGTCCCCCCCTGATTCTCCAGCCGCCGCTTCCGTATGCGCACTCACCAAGGGATGGAGGACCTGACCAGAAGCAGCAGCTCCAACAAAGGAAGAAAGCTCCAACAGTGAAAGAGGAGAAAGACATGTATGACATTGTGAGCTCTCCAAACAAGGACTCTACAAAACTGACCCTCAAGCTTTCGCGGGTCAAGTCAAACGACTCTGATACTCCAGGTAAGACCTTGTATCACGTCCACAGAAATCTGTCACTGAGTTACCACAGTTAATCAACACTCTGTATGCTGAGCTGGCATTTTTTCCTCCGCAAAAGTGTGATCATTCATAGAGAGCTAATAAACTTATTGTTTTTTTTCCCCAAAATATTGCAGGTGATGTTGTCGGTAGCATGGATTCGAACTCGGACAGCATTGAGGCGGACTTAGGCTTTCAGCAGGTGCCTGTTCTTCAGCAAACTTCAGCTGTCCGGCTGCAACAGCATCTTTTTTCCCACCAAGTAGGCGGAGCGAGCGGCCTCCAGCCTCCCAGTTCTCCCTATGACGAGGCAGAGCTGGATGCCCTCGCTGAAATTGAAAGAATAGAACGAGAAGCAGCCAATGAAAAGTGCTCGAAAGAGGTGCAAGACAAAGGTGTGTAGAATTGCTCTGTTTGGTGTCACGCTCAGTGTTTTTTTTAAATTGAAACTTTCTTTAGTGTTCATTTTTTTATGTCTTTTTTTTTGTAACAGACAAGCCCCTGAAGAAAAGAAAACAAGACTCTTTTCCCCTGGAGCCGGGAGCAGGGGGGCCTGGTGGTCCCACAGGTGCCCCAGGCAGTGGATCAACAGGAGGGGGCAATGCTGGCAAACTGACCCCACAAGAGGCTACTGCAGCTGGGAATGGTGCCAACCGCCCTCCCCTCATGGTGAGCATCGACCTCCAGCAGGCAGGCCGAGCTGATGGCCAGCTTGACCCCTGTCTGGCTGCCCCAATCCCTGCCCTCGAGGCCCAACGCTGGCCTGAAGAACCGGCTAGTGGGCCGGCTGCCGTGGAGGGTTCTGACACGGCGTTGCGGTTGAAGCCAGATGGGCGGCCCGAAGTCATCAAGAACAGGGTCGATAAACATGACAGCAGGAGAGAAGGTCGGGAGTCATCAAAGCACCGACATGATGAAAAACCCTCAGACAGACGCGGAGAGATGCCGAAGTCGTCAAACCGAGGGGAACACGGACGAGACAGGGACCGCGATTCTGACAGGGATAGGAGGCATCGGAGCGAGACTGGCGGCCGAGAAAGGCGGTCCCCTGACTCTCGTTGCCGTAGTGATCGTGATAGGTCTGGCTTTCGGGCTTCCTCCACTGGAGAGCCTGGTCGGAGCAGCAATAGGCAAGATGGTTCCAAGCCAGCATCGTCTGCCTCTGGCGCTAAACTTCCAGATTCTTTCCCTGCTCAGCTCCTTGGAGGGCATAGTGGCGCACTGAAGAACTTCCAGATCCCTAAGGTGATCTGGGCTTACCCGAACCAAAAATCTACCCACCCACCAATCATTCAGTTGTCACTGCCTGTAATCTCACACAATCAAATCACACCACTTCTCACGTTTTGCTCATGTTTTTTCTTCTTACCATTCATGAATATTTGTTTATTTCTGGGCTTGGTTGGTAAATAAACACATTTTCTCACATCTAACCATCTTTTAAATGTGAAAGAAATTCTGCATTTTTAAAATTTCTTTTGAATTGTGAATGCAAGCAAAAGCAAATGCCTTAGAGAAATCTTCCACTGCTGTTTTTTCAGGTATGGCATGTGGGTAAATCATGACCATGAAAAGCACTTGAAATCTGATTTGAAACGGCCAATTTTCACCTTACACTTTGTGTCAACACAGCGTTCAGAAAAGCGACCCTGAGCCACGTGCCTTAATGCACAGTTCACACCACAGTAGCCACTCTTGCCTTTTTGTAAAGAGTCTGTTGAAAGAAGGGATCAAATCAACAGTTTATTGTAGCTGCTTTTAACACTCGATCATATGAAAGGAGCAACCTGCTGTTACAGTTGAGATATATCTATATGAAGTTTATGAGCGAAAGGGCATCTTGAAGCACAATAAGCATGATTTGTTTGCCTGTAGAAAAGTTCTAGCTTAAATTGAATTTGCGAGTCATTCAAGTGACTTTACACTGAGGCTGGCGTATGTTTGGATGAATGAATGAATCTGTGGTATTGTCTCCATTGTCTGCTTGGTTGTAAGGACTCCAGTCCTGTCTCAGTGATTAGCACCGTTTAAGCAGCTAATTGATAAGGCGTGTCTGTCCGTGAAGGTTTGTGGAGCACCGCAGTGTGAAAATGATGTGCAATTGCCTGAGGAGTAATGGTGGAAGCTGGTTGTATTTCATTGTAAGAAATGTGAGACACTAAACAGACACTGAAATCGTTTGCATTTGTTAAACTCCTTAGAGATCTAGCTAGGATTCACTATATCTTAAACATGTTTCTTCCTGTTAGATTCAATTTATGCTCCTCATTCGGTGATGTATGGGCTGTACACTTTCTCACTGACACACAAAAATATCAGTTTTTACCACGAGGTCAGAACAAGTGTTTGTAAATGCCTCATGTGTGCTATCCTCATTACTTCAGACATATAATTAGCACAAGCTATGAAATTACAATGAAGGGTTTGCAATTCTGTTATGCAACCTGTCACCCCTCAAGTGGCTGAGGGTGTTTGTGATCTGTGCACTGCAGTGTTGACCACATACGATATTGATTATACACTGATTGATCGCACTATTGATTAAGGCCCGTTGGGATGATGTTGGGTATCAGTGGAAAATATCTTTATGTCTTTGCCGTCGAACAATTTGATTCAAACTAACATCAAATCACCTAACTCATGTCAGCTTCAGTCATTGTACATGCACCATTGTTTTTCTTGGTGTTGTGTCCTAAGTGAAAATGTTGAGTTTCAATCATATTTTTGAAGAAATTTCCCATTGTGCTTCACAGAGGGGTGACTTTGGTCTTGCTTCCTTCTCTCTCCTCAGATCAACCGTGATAAGGATGGCAGTGGGTCAACTGAAAGTCAAATGTGGGGCCAGCCAAAGGTTAAACTGGAGAGACTTGGTTTGGTGCAGGACTTTGAGAAGCGGCCCAAGCCTGTGGTGGTGCTGAAAAAGCTCTCAGTTGACCAGATCCAAAGGATCATTCGGCACAGCAAGTCTGGAAAGAACAGAATCTCCCCAGGGAGGTCTGGCAAAAGTAAGAGCAAATGGCTGTTAAAGCACGCGTTGTGCCCCCTGTAGTCTTGATGCAGCATGAGAAGGTTTTCATTGTGATCCAATGGAAATATGTCTGACTTTCAGGTGGAATGGACCCGGCAGTTCTGAAAGAGCTGCCTCCAGAGCTGCTGGCCGAGATCGAGTCAACCATGCCCCTCTGTGAGAGAGTGAAAATGAACAAGCGGAAAAGAAGCACTGTAAATGAGAAGCCGAAATATGCTGAGGTCAGCTCGGATGACGACTTTGATGCAAATGGAGAATGTAAGTGACGCCACACTGTAGTCGTCGGATTTGATGCTTTTAGCTCATTCAAATCATTTGAGGTGGAAGCATGTTCAGACAATTGAGGCTGGTTGAGATTGGCTCTCGGTGAAGAGACATTTGCGTCTCAACAGCTGCAAGAAAGCGACAACGGCGAGACAAAGACAGAAGTTGGGAGTTTGAAGAAAGAGAACGACGGGGTTCAGGGGAGCATCGGAAAAGTGGGCAACGAGACAGCCGGCGAGGCTCAGGGAGCCGCTACCGAGACTCCTCTGAGGAAGATTCACCGACACCCAGCATGAGTGAAGGTTTGACGTTATGCTCGTGTTTGTTTTTCAAAGGCAAACCAACCCATTAAACGCGTACCTGAGAAAGTTCCGAAACCTTTTTTTTTTTTGCTTTCAGTAACAAGAAAAATGAAGATGAAAGAGAAGCAGAAGAAACGGAAAGCATACGAACCCAAGCTGACTCAAGAAGAACTGATGGATTCGTCCACGTTCAAGCGCTTCTCAGCCAGCATTGACAACATACTCGAGAATCTGGAGGATGTGGATTTCACGACCATGGGTACATAATCAGCGCTGGTGTTTGGGGGGCTGACATACCTCAAATATGTTATGCTACTTGCTGAGGTGTTTTTCTATGTCCCAAATGGTCAAGCAGCAGATGACGATGAGATACCTCAGGAATTGCTGCTTGGAAAACACCAGTTGAATGAGCTGGGCAGCGAGTCTGCCAAGATTAAGGCCATGGGAATCTCCAGCAGGGTATGATGTTGGACGTCTAAAAACTCACATTGAGCTGTTGTGGATGTTGAATGTTGTCGGTCTGAAAAATTGTGCTGCTGTTGTAGATCCCATCAGACAAGTTAGTGAAGCTCTTGAACATCCTCGAAAAGAATATTCAAGATGGGTCCAAGCTGTCGACCATGATGAATCACGTGAGCTCCCCTTCTTTCTTGCTCAGAGATTACTCAGAATTCTGTTGGTTGCGAAACATCAAACCTCGCCAATTTTGGCTCTAATTGACACCTAAATATGTTTTAAAATCTGTTGTATACATCTTTCTGAACATAATATTTTTAAAAGTATTCTAACAGCCCCGCTGTTCTGATTGAAGGACCATGATGCTGAGGATGAGGAGAAGCTCTGGAGGGACCTGATCATGGAGCGAGTCACAAAGTCTGCAGATGCCTGTCTGACGGCTCTCAACATCATGACCTCTGCGCACATGCCAAAGGCTGTCTACATCGAGGATGTGATAGAGCGGGTGCTGCAATACACCAAGTTCCACCTTCAGAACACACTGTATCCACAGTATGACCCTGTCTACCGGGTGGACCCTCGCGGAGGTGAAGATTGAGCTTCATTTCACTGAGACAGTGTTGAAATAAGTTAGACTCTAGGATTTTTTTTGTCCTGACAGTTGCCTCTCGTTTTAGGTGGCATGTTGAGCTCCAAGGCAAAGCGTGCAAAATGCTCCACTCACAAGCAACGAGTCATTGTCATGTTGTACAACAAAGTGTGCGACATTGTCAGCAACATCTCTGAGCTCCTAGAAATACAACTACTTACAGACACCACCATCCTCCAGGTTAGGAAAAGTATTCACACTTACTGGACAGAGTAAACAAAGTGAAAGTTGAACCACATATTGAGGAACGGCTCCTTTCTCTTTCTTTTCTCCAGGTTTCTTCAATGGGGATCACGCCGTTCTTTGTGGAGAATGTCAGTGAGCTGCAGCTCTGTGCCATTAAACTTGTTACAGCGGTAAGTCCCCTTTGAATTACAGTATAGAGTCACATCAACAGTATTTCTAGGTAAAAGTTGAACTCCTGAATGGATCTGTGTCTGTGGTAGTACAGTGCTTATGTGTTGGCTTTTTGTTTTTCACCGTTTCACTGAACTTGGGTTATTGACTGAAACACGATTTACTGTCCCAAGGTCTTCTCACGATATGAGAAGCACCGGCAGCTGATCCTGGAGGAGATCTTCACATCTTTGGCCAGACTGCCCACCAGCAAACGCTCCCTCAGGAATTTCAGGTAACTTGGTTAAGCTCATTAATGGTCATTTCACATTTCGGATTAAGACAACAGGGAGGACTGAATCTGATTCGACTCCAGCAGAAATGCCGGGATAGATATCATGTTCAAATGGAGGAAATGAAGTGTTTTCTAATCCACACCTCGATACACAGAACCAGTTACAAGCTCTTGTTGTATTGGATGTCTTGTTCTTCAGGCTGAACAGCTCAGACCAGGACGGAGAGCCGATGTACATCCAAATGGTCACTGCGCTGGTGCTGCAGCTGATCCAGTGTGTGGTCCACCTTCCTAATGACAAGGATAATTTTGAAGAGTTTGACAACAAGGTAAAAGCTTCAGATGACACATTAAACCCACCAAAAAGCAAACTTTTTTGGAAAATATGCAAATAAATGTTTCCACATTCATTGAGCTCAAAATGCTTTTTTCGCCCTTTTCAGATGGATCAAGACGTGCTGATAACCAACTCTTACGAGACGGCAATGAGAACAGCGCAAAACTTCCTCTCAGTCTTCCTCAAAAAGTAAATACAATTTGTTTTCATCCTGCATGAGAAAGTGTTCGGTGTCTTTTGATCATATTGTTCCGACTGATGCTGTGATTGTTACTTTTGTTTACTCCCTGTGAAGTGGGATTAGTCTCCCTTCTGTATATGAAGTGAGACTAATCCTTGCATCTTTTTTTCAAGGAAAATATTGTGCTCTTCTGCTGCTCCTCTACAAATGTTAAACTTTATTTTTGGTGTTGGACGATGATCAAAGACATGTCCATTATTGTGTCTGTCCCCCTTTTTTAGGTGTGGTAGCAAGCAGGGAGAAGAGGATTACCGGCCGTTGTTTGAGAACTTTGTTCAGGACCTGCTCTCAACGGTGAACAAACCAGAGTGGCCGGCTGCAGAGCTGCTGCTCAGTCTGCTCGGCAGACTGCTGGTTAGTATGACCACCCTCCACCTATGAATACACTTCTTGTTTTTGTGAAACTTCAGGAAGTAACCTTTTATCAAAATTGAGCGAGTTTTTAATATAACTTGTTGTAGATTCTCTTAATAGTAACACTAATAATGATGCACGTTATTCTGAGATGTCAGCAGATCTGCTTTTTTAATTTTCTGACATTGAAATGTTTTTTTATACTAAAGCAATGATCAGGTATGTTTTTGCTGTTTAGCTTGTGACTGAAGGTTTATGTTTCGTTTTGGTTTTGTTTCTCACTACCCTGTTTTGTTTTTAACCCGTTTCCAACAGGTTCACCAGTTCAGTAATAAGCAGACTGAGATGGCTCTGAGAGTAGCATCTCTAGACTACCTGGGCACAGTGGCTGCCCGTCTAAGGAAGGACGCAGTCACAAGCAAGATGGACCAGAGATCGATTGATCGCATCCTGAAAGAGGTAGAAAAACAGTGTCCTATATCATGCATCTCATGCTTGCTCATTGAGTCATGTGTCACAGTTGATCCACTCTTTGGCTCAAAGATTTAATGAAGCGATTTTGGAATTAATTTGAATTATTGCAAGTCTGATTTAAAAACTGTCTGATTTTAAAGTCCCCTGGCAGTGATGAGACTCAGCAGCTGCAGAAGGCTCTTCTGGACTACTTGGAAGAAAATGCTGAGACTGATGCTTCACTGGTGGTGAGTTTACAAAACCAAATGAAAGTGATTTTGGCTTTTGCCTTTTGAAAACCCACTCCAAATTGTTTAGAGTCAGGCTGTTGTCTGTTTACAGTACATACCGAATCCCTCAGCCGTTTTAACCCTTTCCCATCCTGCCTCACTGATGGAGAAACCCTTGAAAACTTCATGAGTTTTGCATTGTGTCTCTAAAATTTATCCCATTTAAAATGTATCCAATGCAAATGTTCAGAGTGACTCTAAAGAAATAAAGAGCCATTTGCAAAGGAGCAACATTTCATTCATTTATTGGAATTTCTCTAGTTTCATTGTGAATTGGCTTATACTTGTACTGACATTTACTGTATTTGATTTGTCTTCTAGTTTGCCAGAAAGTTTTACATTGCTCAGTGGTTCCGCGATGCCACGACGGAGGCCGAGAAGTCCATACGGAACCAGAACCCGAAGGACGAGGACCCATCGGATGGACCACAACATGCAAAGGACATAGAAACTACTGGTGAAATCATGCAGCGTGCCGAAAAGCGCAAGAAGTTCCTGCGCAACATCATCAAGACCACGCCGGCTCAATTCACCACATTGAAGTGAGGGTTATTCTGTGTGTTACTCACCGAGCAGCCTCGTTTGGTTCTGATCGCTCTTTGTTTGCTCTGTCCCTCCTGCCTGAACTGCTCTCTCAGCCACCTGTCCGTCACAGTCTCAGTGCCCGTCTTCTGTCTGTGTATATCCATAACTCCTTCGGTCTTCTCTGCAGAATGAACTCTGACACTGTGGACTATGAGGACTCCTGTCTGATCGTGCGCTATTTGGCCTCCATGAGGCCGTTCGCCCAGAGCTTTGATATTTATTTAACACAGGTACATTCAGCATTCTTTACAAAAACTTTTTTGTTTGTTCATTTTGGAACCGTTTGTCTCATCAGTGGCTGTTGTTTTCTAATAGATCCTGCGAGTCCTTGGGGAAAGTGCCATCGCCGTAAGAACTAAAGCCATGAAATGTCTGTCTGAGGTTGTGGCAGTTGACCCCAGCATACTTGCAAGGGTATGTGTGTAATTTTTGAACCCCCGTATGATCAGACTGAAGATGTGCGCCATCTAAAATAATTCACTTGATTTATCCCTCCTTGTTATCGAGTGTCTTTAGTCCTGGGCTGTGCACTGATTCTCTCCTCCGTCTCTGTAGTCGGACATGCAGCGCGGCGTCCATGGTCGTCTGATGGACAACTCCACCAGTGTGAGAGAGGCAGCTGTGGAGCTGCTGGGCAAATTTGTGCTCAGCAGGCCCCAACTCACTGAGCAGTACTATGACATGCTTATCGAGAGGATATTGGTGAGTTGTCCTGTCGCACACACTAAGGCTGCAGGAACAAACTCTGCTATTTTTCACTATATTGTGGAAACATGTTGTCCTCATATTGCCTCTGCACTACAATACCATTGAGATGTGATGATGCAAATCACTGCTCTGGCAGTCGACTTTCTTGAACAAGCTGTTTCACATCTAATGTAAATTCATCAGCTCCCTCCCACGAAGGGAGCTGATCCCTTCAAACTCCTGCATGAGCAAATATAATCTCAATATTTTCGTGTAGCACATCTTATCTTTATCTGAGGAATCTTGTCGTAAAAAGGTTCACAAAAGTCCAATGTGGAGCTGCTGCTGAACACTCCCATCATCAGAAGGATTTATGGTGCTTGAATAAAAAGAGTCAGATGGAGAATTAATACTCTTGCAGGGATTAAATTATCGAAAAAAATGTGATTAAAAGTTGTTGTGTTTTTTTTGGACTTTGTTTTAAACAATACACAATTGCAGCAGCAGTGTCCAGGATTAAGCTGTTGGTGCAGGCATTGAGGAAAAGCAAAAATGCTGCCTCTTTATGTTCAAAGTCTCACATCTGGGAAATAACAGTTAAACTTGTTGGGCCTGTTGTCATGGAAATGTTCAGGAGGGTTCATGAGGAGTTCACTCTTTATTATGGTTGTGTGCTGCCACCTGTTGGCAAGCCGACACTGCTGCAGCTCGCTCTCACGTCTCCCTGGTAAATGCTCTGCGTGCAAAGCTGCAGGATGTTGGTGTGCTGAAACACTTTGACTCTGCAGGACACCGGGATCAGCGTGAGAAAACGGGTGATCAAGATCCTCCGAGACATTTGCCTGGAGCAGCCGACCTTCAGTAAGATCACTGAGATGTGTGTGAGGATGATCCGCAGAGTCAACGATGAGGAAGGCATCAAGGTAAAAATTAATGCTGCGTTTTTAAATTCTTTCTATTTTTTTTTTTTTACAACTTTCATTCTGACCCACGCATGACTCAATGGTGTAATAGAAATAGAAACAAAGTAGAAAATAGAAATATAGTCAAACTCATATTTTCTTTTTCTTGTTCATAGAAATTGGTGAATGAGACATTCCAGAAGTTGTGGTTCACTCCGACGCCAGCTCATGACAAAGAGACGATGACCAGAAAGATTCTCAACATCACTGATGTGGTAAACTTGGCTGCCTTTTGTATGAACTAACAGAATAGGACTGCATTGTGGGTGTTTGTGAAGGTATTTTTCTCTGTTTAACGTATGTTTCTCTGTCTGATGCTGTCCTCAGGTCGCTGCATGTCGAGACACTGGCTATGACTGGTTCGAACAGCTTCTTCAAAATGTGAGCATTTAGTTTACTGGCGGGCTTTGTCAACTTTTTCCTCATTTTGAGCGATTTCTAAACATTCATTTTATTTGTTGTAGCTTCTCAAATCTGAAGAGGACGCGTCCTATAAGCCAGCCAAGAAGGCCTGTGTTCAGCTTGTGGACAATCTGGTGGAGCACATCCTGAAGTACGAGGAATCTCTTGCAGGTATGTTGATTTTTTTCTTTTAGCACCAGCCAAGTAATGCTGCTGCTTTTTTTTCTTGCCTAATTATCAAAATGCTAATGACGTAATTGACCTTTGTGCTTGTCAGTATTTCTAAATGTAATTGTATTTCTTCTTTCCTTCCCAGAAAACAAGGGTGTTAACTCCCAAAGGCTGGTGGCGTGTATCACCACCTTGTACTTGTTCAGCAAGATCAGGGCCCAACTCATGGTCAAACATGCCATGACTATGCAACCCTACCTGACCACAAAGTGTAACGTAAGTTGTGTCATAAAATCCATTTTTATTCCTGTCTAGTTTTCTGAACACAATTTTAGTTGCTAATATTTCAGATAATTTACAATTTCAAACTTTTATTCACTGAATTTCCAGACCACACTGTGAGTCATTGTAGCTGCCGGATCTGCCAGTGCTTCTGCTGTAGTCACTTCTTTCATATGTCTGCTGCAGACTGCCAACGACTTCATGGTTATCTGCAACGTGGCAAAGATCTTGGAGCTCGTAGTGCCTCTGATGGAGCACCCCAGTGAAACTTTCCTCGCCACAATTGAAGAAGACCTCATGAAGCTCATCATCAAATACGGCATGACGGTGCGCCGCCTTGGCTTCTTTACAGAAACTCGTGTCCGTGAGGTGGAATATGAAGTGAAGAGAAGCGGTTCCACCAGTGACATAATGCGATTTCCATCTTTTGCCCAGGTGGTGCAGCACTGCGTCAGCTGTCTTGGAGCAGTTGTCAACAAAGTCACACATAACTACAAGTTTGTGTGGGCCTGCTTCAACAGGTTTTATGGTGAGAGTTCAACACTGTGCCATTAGTGGCACAATTTTCTCTAATGCATTTTGCTTGTATATTTAATAATCACCCTTTAATATTTGATTGTTGTCGCAGGTGCACTTAACAAGCTGAAGATTCAGCATCACGAGGATCCAAACAGCACAACGTTGGTAGCAAACAAGCCTTTCTTGCTGCGGTCGCTCTTCACTGTGGGTGCACTGGCTCGACACTTTGACTTTGACCTGGAAGAGTTCAAAGGCACCAACAAGGTTGGGATGTTTGTTATTATCTGGCTGAACTGAAATAGTCGACACTAAAGCGGGCCCACAATATTACTGCAGCTTAAATTCCAATTATTCTTATTGTGGGCTGAAGTCAGTTCAAGCTTCTGTTGAAGCAAACATTGCTGCAAATTTATGTTTTAGCCACTGTGAAGTCAGTTAGACATGCAAGCTTGTTCCAAGTCTATGTTTACTGCCCATGGAGATGAAACAAAAATCTCACATGTTTTGCTCTGCGCAGGTTGTTATCAAAGAAAAGGTTCTGGAGCTGCTGCTATACTTCACTAAACATGAAGACGAAGAGGTCAAGACCAAAGCGATCATTGGCTTGGGTAAGAGCATTTATATTGAGTTAGTTGTGTTAGTCACAATTGCAGTCACACTACAAGAGATGAGCTACGAGGCCTTTTTCAAAAACTTAGAAGGTCGCCTGGAGTTTTCTTTTTTAAATAAATCTTCACCAACTAACACATTATTTTTCTTTTGCTCCTCTTCAGGTTTCCTTGTGATCATGCATCCCAGCCAGATGTTTATGCCCGAGGTGAAGACCTTGTACAATGGCATCCTCGCAGACAGCGCCTCCTCCATCAACCTCAAGATCCAGATCCTCAAAAACCTCCAGACGTACCTCCAGGAGGAGGACACCAGAATGCAGGAAGCAGACAGAGAATGTAAGTGAATTTATAAGACTGTACCCTGTCATTGTCAACTTAAGTGTCACGACAGGCAGATCTTGTTTGTGACACCTTTAACGGTTCACACTGATCATTGCAGCAAAAGAATCTTGTAAACTTGCGTGCAATAAATCCATTCTTTAACTTAAGTTCAGTAAATGAAACACATGGACACTGACGGTGATGTCAATGTTTTCTGTTTTCTGATTTTCCAGGGAAGAAACTGTCCAAACAGGAGGATCTGAAGGAGATGGGCGACATCTCGTCAGGGATGAGCAGCTCCATCATGCAACTTTATCTCAAACAGGTGTTGGAGGCCTTCTTCCACACTCAGTCCAGCGTACGGCACTTTGCTCTCAGCGTCATAGCTCTTACACTCAACCAGGGTCTCATCCACCCTGTGCAGGTAATGTGTACTTTTTTGTGTGTGTGATTATTTTTCAAATCTGTGACCCTTTATATTCGGGTTCTGAGTTTAAATCAAAACAGGACACGAGCACTAAACAATGGACATGAACATTGTATCCCTGTGTGTGCAGTGTGTACCCTACCTCATTGCAATGGGAACAGACCCAGAGCCCAGCATGAGGAACAAAGCTGACCAGCAGCTCGTGGAGATCGACAAGAAGTACACAGGATTCATCCATGTGAGTTCATGGTCAAATGGTTCTCATGTGTTTAAGACCTAAAGCTTCTGAGATGAACTTTCAATGGAACCTTTTTTCTTTGCCAACTACCCTGACACGAAAGAATGTTTTGGGTGAACTCTGAATAGTAAACAAACCTTATCTCTTCACTATGACAATGATGATAATCCTTTGTTTTTATTTGCTCAGTAATGTGCTGCCACCTACTGACAGGTTACAGTCATTGCTGAAATGCAATCATTGGAAAACTTGGTGCACATACAGTTGGAAGTGGCAGTTTAGTTTTTATATTTCAGTTTAAATGTGAAATGAGGAACCAGTTAACTACAGGGAATGATTTATGGACCCTTTATTGGTTTTGTCTTCAGTCAAACTTCAGCAATTTGTGGTGAATGTCTTTCACTTCCAGCTTTCAGATGAACACAAGTTACACAAGGCTTTAAAACATCATCGCCACATTCCACCGTTTTTGTTCTCAAAGTGACAAACTCAATTATAGTGGATATTTAGTTGACTGGCTTCATTGTCTCAGTAATTGTTTGAGTTGTCAAGTCGTAATCCTCTGTTTCAACATTTTGGCTCACAGATGAAGGCGGTCGCTGGGATGAAGATGTCTTACGGTTTGCAACAAGCCATCAGTTCATCCTGTCGAGCAATCATCAGAGGTTTCAGACAAGACGAGACCCACTCGGCGCTGTGCTCCCACCTCTTCACCATGATCCGGGGGAACCGGCAGCATCGGAGGGCTTTTCTCATTTCCCTGCTGAACCTCTTTGACGACAGCGCTGTGAGTTCACTGAAACTTCTCCACACGTCGAGTCAAAGACTTCCCTGATGCTCCATCAATATTTCCTTGCAAGTCTTGACAGTAAATATTGTGAAAAAAGTAGGGTTTATTTAAGTAGAACTTAAACATCCTCTTTGAAGTATATTTCAGTACCTAATAAATGTGTTTTTCATTGACTGGAAATTATTTGTATATAAATTGACGCTGTGTTTTATTTTTCTCCCTCTTTTCTTACGAACTGCAGAAGACTGAAGTGAACATGCTGCTGTTCATCGCAGACAACCTGGCTTGTTTCCCCTACCAGAGTCAGGAGGAGCCTCTCTTTATCATGCACCACATAGATATCACCCTGTCTGTGTCTGGCAGCAATCTGTTGCAAACATTCAGAGAGGTACTATGGGATCCTGTTCAGCTGGCTGTCACCTCAACGATTGCAGCTAATAGCTTTTGAAAAAAATCCCAAAGATAAAAAATCAGTCAGCTCAATTTTTGTTCTTCAACTTTGTCCCCAGCTACTGCTGAAGGAACCCAGGCGCAAGGAAAAGAAGGTGAAGAAGGAGTGGAAGAACACATCTGATGGGGAGGACGAAGAGGAAAAGATGAACTGTGACTTTCCCCGGAGTGACGACGAAGACAACGGGAACAGCGAGGACAATGAGGAGCATCACGATGACGACGTGGTACGGCGGCCGAAGAAGTCGAAAAAGCGCACGGCAAACCCAGAGAGCTCCGAGTCTGAATCGGACCTGGATGATTTGGACGTGGAGGATGTGGAGAAGGTGATGCGGCTCCTCCCAGACAGTCCCACGGGCCTGTTGGACTTTGCCAATGCTGTTCAGGGCATCCTCCTCCTGCTGGTGCTCAAACAGCATCTGAAGAACCAGTATGGATTCTCTGACAGGTGAGAACTCAAACACCTCCAAGTGTCAGACAGAGCTCAAAGTCAGCCCGACGATCATTTAACAGTGTGTTTCTTGTCACTCGTGTTTTCCTCACAGTAAAATCCAGAAGTACTCTCCAACCGAGTCGGCCAAGGTCTATGATAAGACGGTGAACAGGAAAAGCAACGTTCATTTCCATCCGCGACAAACCATCGACTTCATCTCGAACAACATAGCGCACGCCGCTCTAACACAGGATGTAAAGAAGCGGATAGTCAAACAGTACCTCGATGTAAGTGGTGCATCGTCATCAGACCTGTTTCAGCAAATCTTGTATCTATTTAGCCAGTCAGTAGATTTGGGTTTTTTCTTCCTTTTTGCTTTAGCAGTTGAACGTATTAAAATTGACATGGGATGTTGTTTGTTTCCAAGGGGCCTGGATCAGTTGTTATAGCAGTTCTTCCATCCAAAGGGGGGGCTGTTCATTGGGTCACACTGAATCCCAGTCAGCCCTCATGGTCCGAGACCATTAGTGTGACCGCTGTCACCGTTGTGCAAGTCTGAATGATTGTGTGAGCAAATGAGAGAGTGACTGATCAGATCACATCCAGTGTGTTGAGACTCCTGTTTGTCTGTGGCATCTTTTGTTTTCTTCTCACTCCTCTTTCATTTGACTCGATTAATGTCGATCGGTCTTCCAACTTGAGTGTCTTGTGTCACCGCACACAGTTTAAGGTTCTGATGGACCATCTGGACCCAGACGAAGAGGATGAGGAGGGAGAAGCATCCGCCAGCGCCAACATCAGAAACAAAGCCATAAACGCTCTCCTGGGGGGCTCCGGCCCCTTGTCGGGACCCAGCCCACGCAACCAGGCGGGACCAGAAACGGATGACGACTACAGTGACGGAGACGAACGGACTCCAGGGGTGAGACGCTGTTCTCCAGGAAAAATTCAGAACTCTGTAGTTTCATTAATCAAGACAAATTCAGCAAAGTTTCCGAGTGTTTGATGTGAACAGTGACGTGACAGATTTCTCATTTCAAATTTGACACATTTGGTGAAATGTTCACTTCACAGGAGAGAACGTTGCTCTGGAGCTGTCAGTCTTCCTCTGCAATCACATCAAAACATCATTCCTTGTAGTCTTTATTCTTCAAAATATGTTTTGACATTTAATAATTGTGAAATTAGACAGAATTTAACCAAAAGGAAAATGTTCCCAAGCACTAATGCCCTTAATCTCCTCTCCTCTGCAGTCCTCTCGGAAGTCAAGGCGAGCAGGCGACTCCTCAGATCCCGGCCGCATGAGTGACACGGTGGATGCGATGGATGTGATTGCCCTCTGCTGTCCCAAGTACAAGGACCGGCCACAGATAGCCCGGGTCATCCGGAAGACCTCCGACGGATACAACATCCACTGGATGGCCGGCTCCTACTCGGGGCCGTGGGCGGAGGCCAAGAAACGGGACGGCCGCAAACTGGTGCCTTGGGTGGACACTATTAAGGAGTCGGACATCATTTACAAGAAGATTGCCTTGACCAGCAACCACAAACTGAGCAACAAAGTAGTACAGACTTTACGCTCATTGTATGCAGCGCGGGAAGGAGGGGCTAGCTAATGCCTCCCGTGTGTCGTTTTTCTGTTGTTTTTTTTTGTTTTGTTTCTTTTTTTTTTCCCCTGCTCCATTTCTACTTTATCTAAATCCTCCTCTTCCCTGCTCCCGCTCCTCCTCCTCAACCTGCCACCTCCAACAACACAGCCAAACTTCACTGGATTCCTCCCCCTCCCTCTCCTCCCTCATTTTTGTAAGGAAACACAAGAGGGCAAGAATATTTGACACTACATACTTTTACATGAGTTATTCTTGCAAAAATGACACAAAACATAAGACTTATATTAGAGGGACTGCTCATGTTTTGTTTGTGTTCAAGTTCAGAGGATAGAATCCTGAAGGCATTAAAGGAATAATTCACTCAAATTATCCCTTAAAAGGCTATCGGAAAAAGAGACCTGGAGGGAAATGTTTTGTCAACATTGTTGTGGGAGCTCCTTCGCTGTTGTGCAGCAGATTCTAGTCGCTCATTTCTACTCCCACTGTATCATAGTTTAACACGACAAAAACTAAAATGTTTATATCTCTGAAGAAAAAAGCTGTAAAAAAAAAAAGAATAAAACCTTAAGTGAATGTTGGAAATTAGTCTTTTTGATGTTCTTATTAAAGTGTTTTTGGAGTTTATTATACTACTAGCACCCTGATGGTTTTACTTTTAGCTTTTAGACATTTGAGACAAAAAAGAGAAAACAAAGAAAAAACAATTTTTATTTTTGTTCACTTTTATTTGTCCATGCTGTACAATGGCAGAGTCCTCTGAATATAATTTATTCTATTTCGAACTACGCATGCAGTATATGTGGCCTATTGCAGGAGGATATTTTGTAAATGTAGATTTTGTTGTATTAGGTCACCCTAGTAATAAGAGGAAAAGGGATTCATACCCTTTTTGGTGGAACAAATACTGCAATAAATTTTCTACTTCTCTTTGTCACTTGTCTGCTCAAAGTCTTAATCTGATCTTTTCATTTTGCAAACAAAGAAAAGTATTGGACCAGGATACTTTTTTAAAAAAGTCAGTCAGACAAACTTGAGTCCTCCAGGGGCCCTGGGATCATAAGTTCCTGTCGCTTGTGCTTTCTCAAATGGGCATCGAGAAGTTGCAACAAAATGCGTTTTACCTGTGGCTCCTTCCCTTTTCACCAGTGGGAGGCAGGGGCCTTAAATTGGCCCCAAGAAAGTTAGTGGGCCCCCTCTTTCATCCTATTTGTCTTTGCCTAAACAGTACAGGAAGGGTTAAAAACAGATGGAAACGCCCTCCCACAAAATTATTTAAAAGCAGGAGCCTCTCAAAATGACAACAATAGACTGTTTTTCAGGTTTTCTTTAAAGTTTTTTTCAAAGCAAACAATATTGCTGCTTGTCTATTTGACTTCGTTTTTGCGAAATCTTCTGCGCAGCTCCATTTGGGGAGGGGCTTATTGATGACAATGCTATTGAAACGCTGTTGTTGAGGAGATGATGAAGTGGTACCGTGAAACGAAATGTTTTCCGATGGATGAAACTCACACACCTGGCGCCTGTGACGGGGTGCTTCATCCAAAGCAGAGCGTCAACAGGTTGATTGAGCTCCCAGACTGACTCCTGCCACTCCAGAACCCAGAAAGCAGAAAACATGTTTGCTTTTGCAAACTCTCTCCCAAGAAATGCTGTAGTCACAACTCCTTTCAGCTTTGGCTTGCACTTCAGTTTTGTGTTTTTAGAGTTTCCCTGCAATCATAGACACATCCAGATTGTCTATTTCCTTGACCATTGCTTCAGCAATGTCATCTGAAATTTGTATATTGTGTTTCGAGGAGTCCTGCTGCAGCTGTTCAGAACTGACAACACAAACTGTGTCATCCAGAAGAGGCACAGGAAGTTTCATTTTACACATTCAGAACCTCACATTCAGCAAAGAGAAGATTGCTATCAAAAGAGGAAACCAGATGTTCCTCTGACATATTTACCAGTTAGTTGTCAGGTAAGATGCTGACAATGAGCCGATTGTGTATCTGCACAGCAAGTGTGGCATTGTCAGCTGTCAGGTGTCCCTAACTTTCAGTTTCACTGTGGTCTGTGATCGACATGATACCTCTGAACTCTTCATTCACAGGAGAGTCTATCAGAGATCGAGGACATTTCTCCATTGAATTTCTCATTAATGTGCTGTAGATTTTAACTCTGAGTTGAAGTCAAACGATATATTTGAACGGCTCCGTTGAGTCCAAACAGCTTCGAGAAGCAAAAACGGAAAGCTTCGAAGGGAACAACTCTGGTCCAAGCGGCTTTCCGTAGTGCGGTGACGTCATCGCGTTCAACTGTTGAATTTTGGCGGGGTGTGTGAATACGTCCGGACGACAGTTCGCTCAAGTTTGTAAACATCGACCGAAGGAATATGGAGCGGTACGTACACAATTCACCAGAGGAAGACGCCTTCATGTGTCTTACTATACCGAGAATAAGCGGTTAGCTTGTTGTGGCGACGCGGACCGGCCCCGGTAACGAGGCTGCTGTTTGCTAGTGGCCGGTCCTTT
>JAUESF010000012.1:11363763-11381263 GCA_032274765.1 Malacoctenus tetranemus | reverse complement strand
TAAAATACTTCAAGGCATTTGCTATAATGTGTATGTAGTTGTATTATTGTTGCATTGCTGTGACACATTAACTGAGCTGCCAGCACTGTGTGGGTCAGTGGGTTAAACTGAAATTACAGGTGTTAGTTGGCGAATACACTGTAACTACTCGTTGCTGTGGACTGAGACGACATGCAGCCGGCGTCACAGCGAACATTTACCTCAGTCTAGTGATTCTTTGCAGGTGTCAACTCCTACTTTCTGTCATATGTTGTGATTTAGTTCAGACCTCTTTAGACCGCTTATCCTTGAGTAACCCAAGTTTAGCAGAGTGGTCAAAGAACTGGTGCTTTTGGCTCAGAGCGAGATGCAGAGAGACAGCAGCTCTGCAGCTCTACATCAGTTTTTTTCTCTCTGTGCAACAAAAGCATTGAGTGACGAGCTGAAATATGCGGCTGCATAACTAAATACGAAACTAAATGTGATGATACTTTTTTAAAGCTTTCTCATCACACTGACAAAAGATTGACGCTGACTGTTTTTTTTAATAACTGGACGATCTGTAACTGGTGTAATGACCTGAAACATGATGTGTCGCTGTGTCACTTTGCTTATGGTGTTCATTGTCTGGTTTTGTCTCTGTTCACGATGAGCTTCCTTTGCCGCTGCTCAGTATCGAGGAGATGCTTTTCAGTACGTGGTGCAGCAGCCTCGGTACAGACTAACAGGTCAGAGCCGCCCAGCTGACGGCAGCTCCACCACCTTTGCTGCCTCGTCATCATCTTCACTGTCAGACTGTGAAACGTGGACACATCCGCCCCCACATATGCCCCCACATATGCACATACGCCCCCCCTCATCAGTCTTCATTGGACAGTCATCACCAGGCATCAGCATCATCCAGAAATTCAGCCATTGACCCTCACTCACTCACTCACTCACTCACTCACTCACTCACTCACTCACTCACTCACTCACTCACTCACTCACTCACTCACCCATTTCACATGTGCCCCACTGATTTATCTGATCGTCATACGAAATGTGAACAACACCTTTAGTAAACATTCAAAATGTGATTTGAGCTCATCACAGATCAGAAAGTATTGAAATTTATTATTTTTTTTATTTATTTATTTTTAGCAGTTTTTTTTCTGTTAATGTGGTTCATATGATCCAATAACACAGTAATAACAGTAAGAAAAGGACTCAGGAACAAACTCCTCCATCTCCTCCTGATTGACGTGTGCTTTCAGTTTTGATGCAAACAGAAAAAACGTAGCCTGCTGTTTTCACTGCAGCGGCTGAACGATGACTCTCAACAGTCTTGTTTCGTCAGAAGGAACATGAAGCCCTGTTCGTTTGTCTCTGCAGCATCATCTTCATGCTGTCCAACACCTGAAGCCATGACCCGCATTTTACCCATTAAAGCAATGGTGGACACAGTTTTCTGCTGCCGCTGTTCACTTCATCCTGTCGGCCGTGATGGTTCATGCACTTTTTTCGTTGATAATCCCTTAACAGGTGCATCAGACGTGGGCAGTGGTGATTACGGGCGTTACATCACCGATTCCCAGAACAAAGATGAAGATGGATTCGACATCGACGACTCAGATTATGATATTTTCATCGAGGAGGTGAGTTCCTGCGTGTCAGAGCTGAAGAGTTATGGAACACATTCAGAGTATTTTTTTATTTAGGTGCTTAAAAAAATGTCCAATAAAAATCCTAAATGAGAAGAACGTCAGTGCTGTTTTATGTCTGACATAATTTTGTTTGTGTTTTCGCTGTTCTCCTTTTCAATTTCTCTCCTTTCTTGTTGGCCAGTTGAAGCCGTTCCCGGGGATCAAACAGGACAACAGGAAGTCTCAGCTCCGCTCACGGCCCGCGCCGCCATCTGGCCGTAATGTCGTTTATCGTATGAACACCATCACTCCTCCCAACGCTACTGCCTCGCCAGTCCCTACCACCACCGCTGCCAGCAGCAGCAGCAGCAGCAGCACCCCATCCATCTTCTCAGCCTTCACAGATCTGGTTTTCCCAGGGACCCCCGAGCCCAGTGGCACTCCTGACCCCACAACCACTGCCCCACTTACCACCACCAGGTGAGACGTTTCCCTTAGGTCAATTATTTAGCTCAAAATCTGGATCATTGAAGAAATCGACAACATCTCACCTTAGTTTCTCTCAAAGTGTCGGATGTGCTGACCTGTTTTTTTCACCAACTAAAAGCATACATGTATTCCAGTACAGGAACAGACAAACAGGGTTATCAAGAGGAATTTCTTTCCCCGTCTACTAAATCTCTGTCCTTATTGCTGTTCCTCTCGCTCTTTGATTGCTAGATTGCCACCTCCTCTGGGTTTCTGCTTCTCCCTGAAAGCCACATACAACTGTCTTTTTTTTCCCCTGCTCTCCCACTTAATTATGTGATAAAGATGGTGACTGGAGCAGTGAAATGTCACATCAATTTCAGCTGTCAGTCTGGTCGTATAGCATTCTGCTTTGTACTGTTTGCTTCCCTTTGCTAAAACACAGGGGACAGAAAGTATCTTCAGTGAAGCAGGGGCCATTTAAAAGCAAATGCCACCTTCAGATAAGCCTGAGGACAGAGCCGATAATGCAGCACCTCCACAGCATCAGAGGATCCGAGAGCGAAACACAATTTTCAGCAACGGCAGCGCCGACGGGTTCCCTCAGACTGACCTCGAATTTCTCCCCCCACCCCCCGCAGCATGACGTTGCCCCCGACCACGACCACCCCGACCATGTCACCCTGGAGCGGGGCGGAGCCCCGCGTGTACGACCTGACCTGCGACGACACCGTGTGCCCCCCCGACAGCTTTTGCCTCAGTGACTTTGAAAGCGGGGGCTCGCGCTGCCACTGCAACCTTGGGCGAAAAGGGGACACCTGCTCGGAAGGTGAGAAGCATCGATGACTCGCTGCACAAAGGGAAGAATGTTAAGGAAATGATTAAACACTGTTTAACTAGATTCTGTTTGAAATGGAGACAAAAACTAATGTTTCTTTAGTAGGGCTTTACCAAAACAAGATTGGCATTGTTCAATCATAGCAAGAAACAGATCAAGAAGCTTGTTGTCACAAACTGGGATTTTGACTCAATCACAATCTTTGTGTTAAAAAACGTGTTTCGCAGTGAAGTGATCCTGGAAATACTGAGCTGCTTCAGAAGTTTTTTGCACACAGTCTGGTTCTTATCTACTCCTCCATCTGAAGCATAATTTAAAGTGAAACTTTCCTGAGCAATGCGGTCTGATCTGAAGCTGCGTTAGAGGCTGAGACATGCGTGTGTTGCTGCTGTCGGCGTCAGAATAACAGCCTTGTTGTGAGCTGTGCTTTATAATGTTGTGAACAATGAAGCCATTCAGAGAAGAGCTAAGCGGTCTGTCGAATATGTCAAAGTGCATGACATTACCTCAGAAACAACATAGGTTAATAGACATAACTGTGGGAAATCCTTGTTATTGTCACATACCTTCACATCATGCTCATTGTGATGAGCTACTGTGCACAAGACACGCTGATCCCAACACAACCAGCCTGGTTAAATAGGTTCAAAAACACATACCAGCTGTGAAGTGAGTCCTGTTTGGTCGTTTTGTTGCCTCAGATGCTTCAACTTTTCCCTTCACCTGCAAAGCTGTTTCAAATTCATCAAACGTGTCCCGATTGTCCCCCTTTGTTCTTCCTCAGTGGTGTCGGTGATGTTCCCCAGGTTCTACGGCTACTCTCACGTCACCTTTGAACCCTTGAAAAACTCCTACCAGACCTTCCAGATTAGCTTGGAGTTCAAGGTGAGTCGGCGCGCCACTGTGGCAGCTCTGCGGGTGTGAGCCGCTCCGTGATGAACGAGTGTTTGAGATAGTCTCTCCTGGATGCAGGCGGACTCGGAGGACGGGCTGCTTATCTACTGCGGCGAGAACGAACACGGCCGAGGAGACTTCACCTCGTTGGCTCTGGTCCGAGGCAAACTTCACTACAGGTGAGACATCAGTGAGTCGCATCCTCACACAGAGGTACATTCAAGGGTTTGAACACATTTAAGTCAAGTTGTGAGATTTGAGAAAACTTGGAAATTGAAGGACATTTTTCTTTCACTCCAGATGAAACCACCTCATGCTCGTCTACTTTTGTGTGTCTGTTCATTCACAGGTTTAATTGTGGCACAGGAGCCGCTCAGATCATCAGCGAGAGCCGCATTGTTCTGGGTCAGTGGCACACAGTCACCGTCTTCAGAGACGGCATGAGCGGCTGGCTCCGCATGGACAACGACAACCCCATATCTGGACGCTCACAGGTAACCAGTGGAAACAGCTCAGCAGAGGAGATGTGGTGGGCTGGAGGTACAGACAAAGACCTCCTACTGTGTTTCACCTTTTTACTCGTGCTTTTCACTCCCCATCATTGGGGGCTGTCATTCCTGCACCTCTTTGGATTTTCACAGCTTGGTTGGTGTCTTCATTCAGTCAGGGGCCTCGTGCAAGTTTAATTTCCTGAGGGTGGGACCAGCAACATCTTATGGTGTTTGCCTTTAACTGTTGACAGCAAGTTTTCCTTTTTAGGAGCATAAAAGCTAGAGTTGCAATCTGAATTGGCGTAGAGTCAAAAAAGTTCTCTTAAAAGAGCAGGATTCACTGAGATCTGTGACCGGCATCAACAGGTTGTAAAGAAGCACCGTATTCCTCATTCAAGACGTCAGTGCAACAGGCTGCAGAAACGTCCCTCGATGTCCTACTGTAATTGTTGCTGCTGTACAGTGTCAAATCTATTTCTGCTTGGAACTATGCGTCCCTTTGACTTCCCGTTGTAAAGAAGTATGACGTATTGAGAAATGAATTTCTTTTGAAACGGGGCTGATTGGCGCATGTGACGAGCGTCACCTTTCACTGTATACCTCAGAAAATAAAGACAGAATCCACTGTCTCCAGCTTTTTTTTTGTCCTATCGGGGAACCTTTACAAAGCTGCTGAGAAGATGACGCAGGTTTGGCTTTATGTTTGCCTTTTTTTTTTCTGCGCCTGCTCTTTTAGGGTCAGTACACAAAGATCACTTTCCGCTCCCCGCTGTACGTGGGCGGGTCCCCGAGCACCTACTGGCTGGTCCGAGCGACCGGGACGAACCGCGGCTTCGTGGGCTGCATCCAGAGTCTGACCGTCAACAACAAGGCGACGGACATCAGACCCTGGCCGCTGGGCCGGGCTCTGAGCGGGGCCGATATAGGTGAGGAGGCATGCGGGGTGTGCGACGCCTTGTGAAATGAGTTTTATTCTTCGTCTGCTGCTGCTGCTGCTGCTGGAGTGTAATTCATATCACCGTTACCCATCATGCACCAGTTGTTCTGTCAGCTTCCCCTTCTTGCTTGAGTAATTAATCAACACTTTTCTGAGTTACGCCTCTGTTTTGCTTTCATACTTAAATAATCGTAATCCTCGGTCTTGCGTTCAAGTTTTAGGACGGCGTTTATTAATCACACAGCAGGGTGTTAATATCAGTGTAGTCAAAAGAATGACAACAAACAACACATAATAACAGTAATCATTTACTGGTTTACACATCTGGCACAAACAAACCAAGACAGCAAATGTGGCAACGCGATGCATTGTTGTTGCTTTAGGTCACATTTTGTCACAATGACGCTTTAACAATGAAATGTTTTCTTTTAATGACTGGCTTTCATCCAGTATGTCACTGAAGCAGGAAGCAGAAATAATTGGCTAATTATTGTTTGTCAAACGTTCGGAAAAATACACGATTGAACATGAATGTGGTGAGAATATTGAGCGCAAGTTTTGAGGAATCAAATGAGCCCCCAGAATACAAAACCCCCACAGTGCTCTTTGTTTTCTGCTCGGTCGATGAAAGGATAAAATCCTCGCATGTGTTTGTATTTTCTCCACTCTGTTAGTTCAGTTACTTCAATGAGTTACAGTTCTTCCAAAAGACCACAGCAAAGTTATTTGCTGCTTTATTTTGTGATGTTTCTGATTATTTTTCCATAAAGCAGTTTATTGTGTAGATGATTGAGCTGTTGTTTGGTGGCAGGTGAGTGCAGCGACAGCGTGTGCGACCCGGTCAGCTGCACCAACGGAGGCGTCTGCTTCGCCAACCGAGCCGACGGCTTCATCTGCCTGTGTCCGCTCGGCTTCAGAGGAGCCCTCTGTGAAGAGAGTGAGTCTGCTCGAGCTTCTCAGTGTGGGGAGTGGAAGTCAGAATGAAACCCCCAACTGTACTTTCACGCTCCAAGGCTCTTCTGTATTGTTATTTACGCCTTTCAGGGTGATCATTCAACAGTTTAAAGTGATCAGAAGAGAAATCTTCAAGACGGGGAGGATTATTTCTCACAGAGACTGATTGCTCCCTCTGTTTGTCTTTAACTCCTCGTGTCCTCTCAGGTTTCTCGCTGTCCTCGCCGCTCTTCAACGAAAGCGCCTTCTCTTACGCCATCATCCCGTGGCCTCAGTCGTCGCAGAGCTACTTGTCCTTTACGGAGTTCGAGGTGACATTTCGCCCGTCGGCGCCCGACGGGGTGCTGCTGTACAGCGATGACGCAGGGAGCGGAGACTTCCTGGCAATAAACCTGGTGGACCGATACGTGGAGTTCAGGTTCGACTGCGGCTCCGGAGGAGCTGTCATCAGGTACCGGACCAATCCAGGCCTCCTCTGCTTTCTATAACCACAGCAGGGAGCTTTGTTCTCAGTCATCCAGGTCACGTTGTATGTGATGTATTAGTTGTGAATCCTTTTAGATAATAATGACATATCACACATGTACTTCCAATCATACTCCAAAGGTCAAGTGACACCATATACATGAGTTCAACGTTCTCATTCGAACATGTTTAGGAAACCAGACGAGGAAATGAGTTTGCCTGCTTAACGTGTGACGATCTGTGCCACAGGAGCGAGCAGCAGATCAGTTTGGACTCGTGGCACGAGCTGCGAGTGTCCCGCACAGCCAAGAGTGGCATCCTGCAGGTGGACAGTCAGAGGCCCACGGAGGGGATCGCTGAGGTACAGTGAACCCCATCACACGTCGGAATGTCTCCACTTTAAAATCGCGTTGATACAAACGTGTGTGTGGAAAAAGATAAATCAGGTCACATCAAATTTAGCGTGGAGAATCACATAAATGTTAGCTTTAGTTGATTGGATGATTTATAGTAAGATTTTATTATTGTTTGGTTTTTTTCTGGCTTTTTCTTTCCTAGTTTTGTTTCAATCTGCTCAAATAAAGTGCAGCTTGAATCACAAGCTGAAACTTTCACGGATCAAACGTGAATTTCCTTTAGCAGGAATATAGCAACGAGTTTTCAGTCTTTCTTTCGAACACCAGTGAAGGTGAAGGTTTGGGTCAGGTGGTGGACATAATCAGGTGGTCTCTGTTGGGATTTGAACTTTTCAGGGAGCTTTCACTCAGATCAACTGCAGCTCGCCTCTGTTCGTCGGCGGCGTGCCAGAGTACGATAAGACCAAGAGGGAGGCAGGAGTAATGAAGCCATTCACCGGGATCATTCAGAAGGTGAGCACAGCAACAACTCCAGTACATTAGAGTGCATGAAGTATTTCACTGTCATTTGTATGAAGATGTGCATTTATTCATTCAGCTCTAACTCGTGCTGTGCTTGCACACTGAACTTGTTTTTCTGCGGTCACAGTCATCATTTTCTTCCTAATCTTTTCCACTTCCCCAGCTGATCCTCAACGATCGCACCATCCCAATAACAACCGGGTCTGCTGGTGGAGTTAATGTGGCAAACTCTGCACATCCATGTGTGGAAAGTCCCTGTGCCAACGGAGGCACGTGCAGACCCAAGTGGGATGGATATGAGTGTGACTGCCCCCTAGGGTATGATGGGAGGCACTGCCAGAAAGGTCAGCCTGCATTCATAAATAGTATTACTACTGCGATTACTCCTAGTGCCATTTTTAATTCCAAATAACTTTGAGGGCAAAGCAGAATTTCATAAGTTGGCATAGGGAAAACTGTGTTCACCGTAATATTTGTTTGTTTTCTGTCTGATAAATTATTGGGAGATAAACTTTGGCTTGAGAAGAACCAATGACGCAGTTTGACAATGTTTTTTCTGTGTGTGGCATTGCTGTAGAATCTCCTTATTTCAATTCAAGTCATTGCCACCTAAACACCACTATGGACCACTGTTTTCCTTAAGTGTTTCTTTCTTTTTTTATGCTTTCACTGAGCAGAGTGTGGGAATTACTGTTTGAATAGTAAGTTTTCTTCTCTGAACCTTAAAACCAGCTACTAGCAGCCTGTAGAGCACAATCCCCCCCCCCCATCACTTTTACCCTTTCTTGTTTTTCCTTCCCATAGAAACAAGTTCATGCTGCGTGCTTAGCTGCAGACTGTAGATGTATATCGCTGCTGCCCCCTTGTGATGATAAGAGTTTGTGTTTCTTTCCCCTTCAGCCGTGACTGAAGCCATTGAAATCCCACAATTTATTGGCAGAAGTTACCTGACGTACGACAACAGAGACATCCTGAAAAGGTCAGTGGTCAAATGTGTGCATGTCACTTTGCGTTTGATTTATAATGTCCAAAAAGTACAAAATGTATCTGGTGAACGGATTTATATGGAAACATGCTGCACATTTCAGAGCAGTGATGCACATTTCATTCTTCTGATATAGCGCGTTGGCTCGGGGTATATTTAGTTTTTGACTCAACTGTGGGTGTTTTCTGCGCACTTCCAGAATCTCTGGGTCCAGGAACAACCTTTTCATGCGTTTTAAGAGCACAGCCAAAGATGGCTTACTGCTGTGGCGCGGTGACAGCCCGATGAGACCCAACAGTGACTTCCTCTCCATGGGGCTGCAGGATGGTGCGCTTATCTTCAGGTACATTAACCCTTTACCAACCCCACCGAGGAAAAATGAAAAGCAAGGGGAAAATTTTGTTTTTTGGGGGCATTTCTCACCTCAGGGGTTCATGCTCTCTCAAATTGTGCTTAAAAATGTTTATTTGTGTCAGTACTTACATGTCCTGAACGCAAGTCTTTGTGGTTGTGTTTCTGGTAAATATCTGTTGTTTTTTTGAATGAGTAAATAAGTTGGTGAGTAAATAAAAAAATTGACAAATATGAAGCTGCTGTATCTGTTGGAAGCGGCTCCATTCCTTACGTGCGCCTCCTTTGTGTCGCAGCTACAACCTGGGCAGCGGCGTGGCCGATATCGTCGTCAACGGCACTTTCAGCGATGGGAAGTGGCACCGAGTCAAAGCTGTGAGGTAGCCTCCCCCAACACTCTGTCTGCAGGGAGCGCTGTGAGACTCACAGCGTGTCTGCAGCTGCCTTTGTTCGCACCCGTGTTTGACGGAGACACTTAAGGCGTCATGTGACTCGTCGCCTTGAAACAGAACTTGAAACAGAGAAAAAAAACCACATCAGGCCATTTTAGCAAAATATCTACAAAGTTTCTTTTTTCTGTTTATCAGAACACAGATACAGTAATACATTAATGCAGACACTCTGTCGGGACCTCAGTTATGTGGCATTGTTCCTGAAGATTCTATAAGATTTTATCATTTGGTACAATAGAAATATATGAGGCAGACAAGCAGGAAGCTTGAAGGTCATGTGAAAGATTCAGAATAAAAAACATTTCATTTTCCTCTTCGATTATAAAAGCTGTTCGCTGCACTGTCTCGTGTCTGCAGGGACGGACAGTCGGGCAAGCTGACAGTCGACGACTACGGAGCAAAGACAGGCAGGTCGCCTGGTATGATGAGACAGCTCAATATCAACGGACCTCTTTACGTCGGTAGGTGTGACCACGAACCCCCCTCCCCCCACGACAAAACCCTGCAGACTGGCGCTGTGACTCTGACGCCTGTGTTTGTGTTTCCGTCGCTCTCTGAAGGTGGCATGAAGGAGATAGCGCTTCACACAAACAGACAGTACATGGGGGGCCTGGTGGGCTGCGTGTCCCACTTCACACTGTCCACTGACTATCACTTAGCGCTGGTGGAGGACGCAGCCGACGGCAAGAACATCAACACCTGCTCCAACTAGAGACAGGCTTCAACACACCGAGGGTTTTTGTTGTTTTTTTTTGTTTACCACATGACATCGTGTGATGTCATCTTAAAACTGACTTGACAGCCACCAAATCACAGGAAAAAAATATCTTTTTTTTCTTATCAAATTCAGATCTGACCGGGCTTAAACTGGAGGAGCAAAGTTTTGAGTTTGAGCTGCATGAATGTCTCTTATCGTTGTCCTTGTGTGCAGAGTGTTCAAACACTGAACCAACAAGTCGTAACGTCGCTAAATTTCCCTGGAT
The DNA here is from genome assembly GCA_032274765.1 of Malacoctenus tetranemus. Taxonomy (NCBI): domain Eukaryota; kingdom Metazoa; phylum Chordata; class Actinopteri; order Blenniiformes; family Labrisomidae; genus Malacoctenus; species Malacoctenus tetranemus. The sequence goes on along the minus strand of JAUESF010000012.1, from coordinate 11,370,963 downwards.
TACCGGTTTTGACCCGAGGCCACAGGCAAAAAAACGGCCGCCTTTCATCAGAGGATAATACAAAGCACAAGTACTCTGTGAAAGGAGAGCAACGGCTTAGCATTGTGGGTAATGAGGGTCTGCAACAAAAAAAAACAAAACCTTTGGAAGGACAATTTTTTTTCATGGGATGATTTCTGTTGTAACTTTTTTTTCTCTCTTTTTCTTTTTTTTTTTCTACCGTAAATCCTTCTTTGATTGCTGGAAGAACCAAGTGATCCAAGGGATCAAGAGTCATCATGAACCTGACCCAGAGCAGCTAGCAGAGATAAACTTCTTTTTAGAGGATTTTTTTTTTTTTTGCTTTTGGTACTAGAGGATATTTGTTGGGTTTTTTTCTTTTTTGTTCTTGTGGCATTTGTATTGTCGTTTGTGATGTATTGTCAGTCCGTAGACGGACACATTTTCTAATGTCTGATTGATGTCGGTTTCTTTTCTAAAGGGTTCTAGTTTTCTTTGGCAGGGGAAAGAGGTCGGCTGCACCAGAAATATTCGTCTTCACCTTCTTTTGGATCGCCCGCTCCTTTATTCATTGCTCTCAGACGCGAGTCACATGAACGACTGGTGCCGACGCGCTGCGGCAAAACGAAATCATCGAGAAACTATGCATGACAGTCTGTGGCTGTCATCTGACACAAACCACTGTGGACTTCAGCCTTTAGTTCAGATATTTTATTTATTTTTGTCATCTCACTGTGAAAAACAATCCCGCTTTATTGAAGTGTGTGCGTCCCATGGTGCAGATTTTTTAAGTTCAGTATGAGACATTTTGAAAACGTAGATATGGAAAGAAAAGAGAAAAGACAAAGAAAGAAGACGGGACCTGCGGCCACATCCTAAAATGAAAGACTGAGGGTTTGTTCAACAATCAAAGTGAGCCGGCGATGAAGGGGGCCGCCTGCTGTATGTAACGTGATGCAAGGCAAGTTCTTGCTTAGCTCTCAAAGCGATTCTCAGTGTTCTACCTGGCGCAAACAATGTAAAGACTGAAATACATTAAAACAAAGCAGAAGGACAGTGAATTAACCACAGGCTTTAGAGAAACAGAGAAAATGTAAAAGTTAAATACGTTAACTGTCAAAAAGTCAGTGGAAATCCTAAATGTTGGCTTGATTTCAAACAACTGACTTGTGTCTGCAGTTCTCAGGTGAGAAGTGTCCTCTATTGAACGCCCCTGGAAACACTGAGCAAACCTGGAGTTTCACAATATAACAGTGAATGGGAGATGTTTTTAGGCCCCGGACCTTTCAGTATGTCATAGACTATAGGAACATTTAGATGTCGTTCAGACCGGCTGGATTTGAGATGTGGTAGATGGTTCTTGATATAGAAAAACGTTAATGTGTCTGTGATGTCAGCAGCTGACCGTTGGTTCCAAGTCTTTGGTTCATGCTTCTTGCCGGTGATGTATGTTAGTGCAGGTAGACGAAGCCAGATGTGTGTGTAGGCCTGAGCTGTGTGGAGCGACATGAAGAAGAAGAAGAAGAGCCAGCAGGAGCCAGCAGGAGCCGCCCTGCCCGAGTGTGCACACAAACAAGCGACTTCTTTTCAAGCCTTAATGCGCCCCCCCCAAAAAAAACTCCTGAAAATGAACGAGCAACGTCGTGTCCTATTGAAGTGAAACCAGGTGCCAGCGTTTGTTATATGATGAAAACACTGATTTTAGGCAGATTGGGAAATATATTTTTTACACTCTTGTCGTCTCTCTCTGATTACCAGGTAATGAACTAGATGAGGCAGGCTGAGTAATGTTACCCCTCGCTTGTTTTTTCTTTTGCATTTGCACTCTGTATTTGTAATTGGTCCTCTGACAGCTGTTTGTCAAAAATAAGGGTCTTCAAATAAACTCAAACCACATCGCTGGCAGATTTAATAACTTGCCCACTGAATATGTTTTCACCGTGATTTCACACAGTCGGTTCACAGCAGGGGTGTCCAACATGCTGCCTGTGGGGGGAAAATCAGTTCACTGGAGGGGGGAGGGGGGTTAGACACAAAAATAGCAAAGGAAACAATAAAACATTTAGTGCAACTAACTGCTTCTTCTAATTTGTTCATTGGGGATTTCTTTATTTTTATAAAAGCCGAAGAAACTAAACTGTGAGATCCACAACTGGCCAGCAGGTGGCGGCAGAGAAACAGTGAAGGCTAGCTATTCTGTTACATGCAAAAAAGTTGAAGAGTTAGTTGGACGTACATCTTTTTCTTGGGCTTGTTGCTGCCTGTTGGAAACTTTCCCAATCCTCCAATTCACCGATTCTCAATCTGAAAAATTTCAAAGCTCGGAATTCACACCAATCATGGCTCCTCATCTGTCTCCACGACACTATATCTTTTAAATCAAACATCAAGGAACAAACTAAACAAGAAGGGCACTTGGTAGAGTTTTTCCTTTGAGTTATCTAACAAACAAGAAACCAGCAAACTCAGATGGAAAAATAAATAAATAAATAAGTAAATAAATAAATGTCTCCAGTACTGTTTCTGGATGGGTTCAATCTGAATGTACCCTGACTGTAGCGAGCTAACCAATTCAGTGATGACGTCTTCTGTCTGTTGCAAAATCGAAGGCCGTGATGGAAAGAGTCGTAAATATTAACGCGCCTTGTCACTGATGTTTGTGCTCCTGACGCCTCATGTTTGCGCTCCACGGAGCACTTGTTCAGCCTGAAGTGATTTACAGAAAGGTTTTGTTATCTGTTCAGGCAGCTAGCGTCACTGAGCTAACAGCTTTTTATTACAGCAGGTCACAAACAGGGGAAACACAAACCCATCGGACTGAAGACTGTCACACCGATGAAGAGCCCCACAGGTAAAACTTACACCTCAGCTCACAACGTCCAACCATCAGATGATTCAAGATATTTTTTACATCACCATAAAATGTTACCAACAAATCTTTTATACCAAATATGATCTCAGAGCAGAGTAGCTGTTCTTGCAGTGAGCTGTTCTACAAACATACATCTTAATGCAAATTGTAGGTACCAAAAACAGTTAAATTAACATTGATTTGCAGTATTGGTGAGAGGTGTTAAATGTTGGTCCTGAAGGAGTAACAGGCTCTCCTGTTTCCAGCATCTTCCTGCACAGACCTGATTGTTATCAGAGACTCCTTATCAGGCTTCTGCAGAGTTTGATGATGACACATCATTCATTAAACGTGCTGCTCAGCCTGAACATGCTGGTGTGAGCTCTGGAAGAGATTCCTCCACAACTAGTGTAGGGGGGAGAAAATGCCCTCCAAACTTAAAAAATCCAAAACAAAACTCAGAATGTTTGTGACCGAGTTGATATAATTTGTTATGCTTTTTTTTTTTGAAACAAGTTTGACACCTTGAATTGTTTGTTCTACACATACATCCACTACTCATTCCACTGTATGGCCACAGTGTGGCAGCAGTGAGTCACTATCTTTCAGGGTTTTGATGTATTGCTACTAGCCAAAGCATCAAGTTTCCCATTCTCACTCTTTTTCACTTAATATTCGCTCTTCTTCCCACTGCACCATCTTGTGGCATTAACACAGTAGTGCTGCGGGTGTTTGGAATAGAGATAAAGAGCTTATACTGTTGGAGATAGTGAAGGCAATTCAATTGTATCAATTCATTTTTGTGAGATGAGCTTGCTTGGAGCAGAAATCGCTCCTCCTCTGATCTGAAACCTGCTTGCCCCCTGATGACACGGCACGCAACCTGTTCCGACTTCATAATGCCACCCATCCTCATCACAGCTCGTTTATGTAAAGGAGAACATTGTCTTGGCTGCATTCAGCGCACAGCTCCATTATATTAATGCGACTCTGCCGCTGATTAAATTTCTCTGTGTGAGGTTAGCTAACGTACATCTGGCGCTTCCCTCCATGCCCTGTCTTGGTCTCTCCTCATTTAACATCAGTGCAGATCAGATAACACATTTAATTGATGACCGACTTTTTCCTCTGTGGAATTTAATATTGAGTGTAATCACATTGCTCTGTGGCTGTTGCTGCGTCCTGCCACAGATTACTAAAGCAGACACACACACACACACACACACACACACACACACACACACACACACACACACACACACTCCTCAGATGAACTGAGTGCAGCAGCGAGTGATCAGCTGAAGGAAAAAACAAACTGTTTCACTGAGATGAAACCAATCAGCCATATTGAGGTCATCCACATCTACACGCAGTTTAGGTTTCCAAGGTAAATGTTTCATTGGTTATACGTTCAACCTCAAAGTATTAAATTATCTCCTGTTGATGATCGACTGTGATGAGTAAATGATGATAACTGTTTTTTTCCCCCCTGAATGTTCAGTGTGTTCCCCTTTTTTATTGCTCTGTTATCAGAACAGTTACCTAACCCACAGCCATTGTCTCATCCAGCCCAATGCGACTTAAACGCTGGGGGAAAAAAAAAAAACTCTATGGAGACTATTACTGCGTCCTGCTCTACTTACAGATGGCACAGATACTGACTCACCTACATTCACTGATTCGCTGACTGGTGTCTCGCTGCGCACGTAACAAACGGCTAACAGGAGCGCGTTTGGCACACGCTGACACGAGACACATTTAAATGCGTTTTTATCACAGGATACAATCTTAACTCTGATTCGAGTCATCACACATTTAGTTAAAAAAACTCCCCTGTCACACTAACCATCAAAAGTAATGCAAAATGAAAACTTGTAGTACAATACAGAATAAATAAATAAATAGGTGAGCAGTATAACTTTTATTTTGAAATTCAAACATTGTTCAAAATGTTGTCAACTCCAAATATCTTGAAGACAAAAAAAGCAACAAAGCTTCGATAGATAACCACAGGACCTTGAAGGATTACTGCTGATGATTGACTGTTAGCTGTAGGATTACTGCAGAATACAACAGCCAGCAGCTTGGCTGCCTTCAGCAGGACGAAAAGACGAAGAACTTGGCGTCCCTGCTCGTGCTTTTTCCACTTGTCGTCTTGTAGCTCGCTTTCGCTGCTGTGTTGCAGGAGCTTGGCTGCCATTTGCTGTTTATTTCTGGATCTCATGTTGTGCTTTGTAAGCTTCACTTGATGAAGCAGTGGGGCCTGTCCCCAGGGACCAATTATAAGAAGCAGTCACTTTATTTTTTTTTTGGAGGGGGGGGGGATTTGCAGCTTTACGAGGTCGTCCCATCTGTGCCGGGCCGGACCCTGTGTAAGGGCCCGCTTTGGCCAATGGGTGAAGCGTTTGCGATGGGAAACAAGACAGGAAGTCACTTGACCTTCTTTTAATGTCCATGATTGTCAACATAATCCTTCACGAACAATGTTAACAAACAAGTTTTATGGTCTAAGTTCCCAGCCTTCGGCGCATTTTTGGAAGGAGAAACAACAATTTAGTCCTTCAAAAACGAGATTTGTGACACATTGCTTTGATCTTAAATGGACAAGCTAACACAAGGAGCGGACTTATAGGAACGTTGCCCCTTTATTGTGTTGTCATCACACTGAAACTCGTCCAATTATCTTTTAAATAAAAGAAGTGACTTTTGAAGGAGGAGGACTAATAGCAGGCACTGGACTCTGCCAGCACTGTACTGTTGCACTGCAATGGAGATGAATTAGTCAGTGGGCTTCCCATCAATATTTCAGTAATCAACTGGAACAAAACATCATCCCTCCACCATGTAAGGAGTCTGAGGTAAAGGCATCAGGCACAGCTTTAATATAACGTTGCTTCAGAGTCTCCTTAAATTATAAATCCTGTGATTAATGATAAAAGAGGACCGTCCATCTCCCCCGCCAGATGTAAATTTAAACAGGTGAGAGTCGGACGGAAGCACGTCTCAGAACCAGGCTTCTCAGGTAGGTGTAACATCTGAGGCTCTCAGGCGTCTGCTCGTGTTTGCACTGGAAAGCAGCAGCTGCCTCTGTCGCTCACTGCTGAGTTCACACAAGTTTCTCTTTCATTTGCTGAAAGATAATCATTTTTTCTTATATAACTGAGTCAGGGCTTTTTTTTAGAAACAAAAGATTACCAAAGTTTTTGGCACACATGGATTTTTTTTGTTATGACCTGATGAGAAACCGAACAAGAGACTTGTTCGGTAATCTTTTAAGCACGAAGATTAAACGTGTGTGAACTTGAAGCTTTTTCTTGTGAAAATCTTTTTTTGTTTTCCCAAAAAACTCCAGAGAAACTGAAATTACTTTTTGAGATTTATAATCTTGTGAAGACGTCTAAAAGAGGTTTGTTTAAAGTCTGATTTATGCACGCCATCATCTGAGGGTCCGATGAAACACTGCAAAACTTCCACGCACTTCACCTTTGACACAAGCCAGAAATCTGCTTCTATTTGTTTGTAAATTCAAGTAAATTATGACTTCCGGCTGTCCTTGCCTACCTTAACACAGTAAGACTCTGCCCATTTAAAAAAAAATTCTCCTCCTGAAACCCCCCTAAACTGTCAGGCTGCGGACCCCCTCTTTGATCTTTAAATATCCTAAAATGATCATGAAGCTAAACATTGAACCTTGCTTCTAACCAGGAACTTTCAAAATAAAAGCAGTGGCATCATTTTGTGGCCCTGTTCTACTTTTTTTCTCCCCACAACCTCAGAGCCTCCTGTTTCCCCCCCTGTGAACACTCGTGCCCCCCTAACACAAACTTTGGAGAGGAGCTAATGTTTATAATACTTTCAGGAGGTCATCTTCCATGCTGCTGTCAGATGAAAGGCAGTGGTGATTACGGAGTCACTCCTTCACTAACAGGGAGTTTACTGAGAGAGAAGTGGAGCTGCTCCTCAGTGGAGACGATTGATTTGGACGATTCAGAGATTGAAATGTATTTCTTTTTTACTGTTGGATTATGACACTGCTGTATTGTCCTCTACACATGCCCCCCCTTTCTTTTATGACCACAAACCCTGAAGTACAATCCATCAGTAAATGGGACTATTTACTGTCCCGGTGCTTATTAGCTCACCCCGAGAGGGCGTTTGTCCTCGATTCCCCTCCACAGACGTGATTTGTGGATGCTGCTCATCCCCTGAGACCAGACAGCCGACTTTTGACAGGACTCTGCTTGACTGGAGTCTTGTGTTCTTTATTTAGTAAATCCTGTGTGTGTGTGTGTGTGTGTGTGTGTGTGTGTGTGTGTGTGTGTGTGTGTGTGTGTGTGTGTGTGTGTGTG
>JAUESF010000012.1:11298192-11320288 GCA_032274765.1 Malacoctenus tetranemus | reverse complement strand
GTGTGTGTGTGTGTGTGTGTGTGTGTGTGTGTGTGTGTGTGTGTGTGTGTGTGTGTGTGTGTGTGTGTGTGGTTGTGAGGGGGAGACAAAGATAGAGGCAGAGGAAACAGGCCAAACTTTGAATGAACCACTCTCTCATTTGTATCTGTCATTGTACATTCAGAAGAAACGCCCCCGTCAGAGGTTTCAGGGTTCAATAGCAGCATTTGAAGTGATGTATTGTCGGTGTGTGCAGGGGCCACTTCCCTGCAACAAGTACCACAAAAGCGTCCTGTGTGTGCACGTGTGTTCACTGAAGTGGTCTGTGTGGTCCTTTTTATACGTGGTGTCAAAAGAAACAAATGACCTCACTCCCCTTTGGACACACTCAGACCGTGTGTGTGACCAAGAATGGTCCGAGCTACAGCTGTAAGGTGTTTCTGCTCACTGGGGGCTTCGCTGGGCTCTGTTTTAGTAACAGCCCAATGTGGCTAAAACTCAGTGGTTTAATTTATCTATCTGTGTGTTGAGCCAAAGGCTAAAACGCTGCAGTTAGCGTTAGGAGCTGAATCTTTGTGAAGACACCATGTTGTCTGGTGTGGATGAAAGCCGTGGCGTCATGGGAAAAAGATGAGAGTCCGTCCTACACACTTTTCCAAATCTGTCGGGCGAAGTGATAACAGCAGCTCTGGCTTACATGACCCATGCAGACGCCATACATTACCTTGTATGTGGCAGTGAGAGCGAACCTCAAACTGTTATAAAACAGAGCACTTGACCGACATGAAAGTTCAGAGGTGTGAAGGCAACAAAAAAATCTGCCTTCAAGTGCAAACGCTGTAACTCTGTTTGAATGGAACTCAAATAAAAGTACTTTCTGGAAAAAATCCTCAAGCAAATGTGCACAAATGTTTGTAAAAGAAACATTTCAATCATGCGTTATAAATTGTACCTAAGTGACAATGAAATTTCAGCCATCACAGTTGGATTGCATGTTTTAATCACAAGTGCTTGCAATCTGTTTCTTCCATGCCTGCCAATATGGTGTCTTAGGTCGGAGACTTACATTTAAACTCAGGATTTATGTGTTTTTTATTGGTGGGACCACAAACAGTTTGCTCTTTCTTTAGCTTCCTTTGCCCAAGAAACTACCTGAAGTCATAACACTTTTTTTGTCATCTTACAACAAATCTGCATCAGAATCACCTCTGTTAGTCATATTTCCAAAGAAAACGGTGCCAGATAGCACTTTGTTTGCGATACGTACAATAGGAGAGGACATCGTCTGAATTGAGCGGCTGGACAGCGGCGCCGTTTCCTGGTGTGGAAAATTACAGTCGATCCCTCTGTGTATTTTTAAAACTATATTCAGCAATACTCACTAGCTCGGGGTGTGAAGTACAGTGTTTGTGTGTGTGTGTGTGTGTGTGTGTGTGTGTGTCAGGGCCGCGTTGAACAGCAGGGCTGGTGTTTAATGTCGACCCTGCTGTTCAACATGTTGTGTTTTTTTGTGTGGCTTCAATCTGGTTCAAATTAACCAACTTCCTCCAGAGTGCTGCAATTAAACTCTGTTTAGATATTTGAAGCATACCTCAAAAATTCTGGAAGACACTGAAAAACCGAACAGCCAGAGACGAGAGGAGTTCATGGGTGCGTGAGAACTAAGACGCGTCTGGTCTCAGCTAAACAGAGACCCATTATCTGTCTCCTGCTGAACGATTTTTTTTTTCACCCAAAATTAAGACGTAATCACTTTTTACTCGATCTTAATTGTACAGCAACAGGTAGCAGCAAGCCAAAATAAGCTGTGGTATTCAGCTGCGGAGGAGACATCACAGACTGCTGCTGATTATACAGAGCAGGCAGGCCATCAATGTGACCAACAGTAATGGAAATAATGTATTTCCTGCTTTTTATTTCCTACCTACTCGCTGCTTGGAAACCTTTGAACTTGTGTGTTTTCTCTAACAAGCTGTTAGCTCAGTATGGCAGCACACCGTAAAAAAACAAACAAAGGTAACTCAAAAGTGAAAGCTGCAGCTATTAGACGCGCTTCAGTGCGTGTGCATTAGCTTCTCCGTCATGTGGTAGCGAACCCGGTCTTTCATTAGCTCCCCCAAAATACGGCTGGGCTGGAATGGAGGCATAAATCTTCCGGTAAATACAGGGTGACACAAACTCTCCGTTTCACCTTGACTCACCCTGCTCGCTGTGCTTTGTTGAAATGGGTTTTTTTGTGTGGATTTTGTGTTCCTGCAGCTGACGGACGGTGGGAAGGCGGCCAAAGGTGGCATCGCTGTGGGAGACCTGGTCCTGTCCATCGACGGCATCGCCACGGAGGGCATGAACCACCTGGAGGCCCAGAACAAGATTAAGAACTGCACGGGCAACCTGAGCCTCTCGCTGCAAAAGTAAGCGGCGACCCGAGACCTCTTTCTGTCTCTCTGCTGTGTCCCAAAGCAAACCACATCACTCCGCAGTGATTTAGTGGGTGCATGTCACACGAGCTCCATTCGCTTCCTGTCCAATCCTCCCAAACAGGCCCATTCCTGCATCAGATTTAAAGTCCCCCCCCCCACACACACACCCCCAGACAGCCTGCATTCAGGCAGATGTTCACTGTTTTTGCAGGAGTTAATCACATCAACACCATTAGTTCTGCCTGATCTCCTGTACCCTCAAGTATAGAAATGCAGGGACAGCGTCACACATGTGGACCACCACTTCTTCCCCAAAGGCCCACTCCTCTCCCCTGTCTGCTGGAATTTTGTACAGTGGAGCGATTTATAGTGTCGCTTATTGTATGTTCGCACACGCACGTGTATGCCTGTGTGTGTGTGTGTGTGTGTGTGTGTGTGTGTGTGTGTGTGTGTGTGTGCGTGTGTGTGTGTGTGTGGCTTCATATTGGCTCTCATGTGGTTTGAATTGTCTGACTCTTTGGCAGCACTCGCAGGCATACGTGTGTTTTCGTTTAAACACCGTGAGACGTTCAAGGGCTCCTTCCTTCGGACTTCTGGGCTCAGCATCCTGAAGTAAATTGCTGACTTATCATAATTGCATCAGTACAGAGAGGAAATAAATGTTCATGATTTCTTTTTTTCAAACACAATATCAGAATTGAGTGATCAGTTTGACTCTGTTCCTGTAGTGTCACTCGGCCGCCGCTCGACTCTCTGTCTGGATTCCACATCTTGTCCTCCCTCAGTGACTTTTCATCCCTCTTTCACTCCTCCTCTCGTTTGGGACTAACTGAGCATGTTCTTTAGTTTGTGTCCAAACGATGACAGAGTGAAGATGTTTACGTTTGCTCGAGTGGCAGCGAGACTTGGAAGGTCAGCGTACGGGTTTCTGACTGTGTCACTGTGAGTCAGACAACCCTCCACCATCAGGTTGTTTTTCCTGATGAGGGAAACAGGTCTTAGAATAACACTTGGCTTGAGGTCAGCGACTGAGAAGTCATTTGTCAAATTGGAGCTTGAGATTCTGATGAATGGCGGGGGCCTTCATGCTGAGGAAGGTCGCCAAGTTGTGCTGACAGCGATATTTAGGAAATACAGCCAGTGGAGCTGCGATTGTTTTTGCAGGGAGCAAAAGTAGCCTCTCTGCTCCGACTTTCAAACTGCTTAATGACCATTAAACCACCTCTCTGTGAAAACTAATAAAAGATCACATCAAGTGTCATGTGTGACACTATTGTCTCAATAGTAATTTATTATTTTCCTCACTAAAACTTCTTCAGAAAAGACCAAGAAACTGCAGGGCGACCAGTAGAGGACATGGAGGACATTAGGAGTGGAGTTTTACCATCGGTAAAACTCAACATACTCACAGATCTCCTTTTCGTCACAAGGTTCAGTAAGATTGTGCCGTTTTGTAGAATAAACTTGAGGAATCTGCTTCTTGGAAACAGCTAATCAGGTTTATTAATAGCAGCAGCATGACGGCCTTTGATGGTTACAATGCAGTGATTGTAATCTAATTGTGCAAAGATGTACTTTGTTTCGGTTGTGTTTTGTGTCATTGCAAACTGTCTGGTACTACTTCATTCAGCACCAGAATACCACCTGTATGCATGTGCGTTTATTTTCGGGAACACACTGATTGTCAGTTGTGCATGGCTTTGTTTCATGGCCCAGCAGAGACACATGGAACAGCTCGTTTCATTAAGTGGCATTATTTTATAATACGAGCTACACAGCCAGACGGCCTGTTTGGGAGCAGCTTTTGTTGCACCGGGACACTTTCGGGTCCTGGAGATTATCAGCGCTCGTGTAGTGCTTCCTCACCCCCCCCCCCCCACCCCCCCATCTGCCACGAGGGATATAATCAGAGATCCAGGTCTTGTCTCTGTCGCTTGGCATTCACTGGCACCCTCATAGACACTCTGTGTACTCCCAGGGTGCCATGCAGAGGTCAACATCTGGGCTTTAATGGATTTACATGCATAATGGAAAGAACCAAATCTCACCCTGTTGTTTCTGTTAGTTTTTATAGTGGTCATTCACTCCCCTTTTATTCCCCTCCCCATTTTTCCCCTCTCGTCTGCACAGTTTGATTGGGTTTGTCCGTGGGTCAGATCGCAAAAGGAATGAGAGGAGCGAGGAGATACAGAGGGTTGTTAACAATGCATGTGGCGTCTGTATGTGTGTATTTTAAAAGGAGACAGGTTGTTATTCCTTTTCCAAATAAAGAGACGATGGGAGAAGAGATGGACAACAGATGTGTGAAGGACAAGAGAGAAAAAGGCCGTAAAAGTGAAGTTGTCTCAACAAGAGGATTTCAAACGGACACACGGCTAAATGTGTCCTGACTGCAGTTGCTTTTAAGCACGGCAAATTGGAGGAAAGACCGAGCGGTCCTGGCACCAACCCGACCTCTCTATCTTGTGAAAAAAAAAAAGTCATTTAGATTTACAGGCAGTAACTGCATCAATACAAACACCACAGTTACCAGGGTAATAATCATCACACACCAACATTCATTCAGCTTTTTTGTGAGGCTCTTTTATTTTGGCTGTGGGAAAAGAAACCCTGTGATCCAGTGACGGAAGGAAACTTCCTGCAACACGTCCCGTAAAACTTCAGTGAAAGTTTGCAGTTTGATTTTTTTGAGTTTACCCCCTAATGTAAAATAGACGGCTCACATCTCTGTATGTTGTATTGATCTGGATTCAGCCTCGACCGTTCACGTCTGCCAATGCTGCGCGTCAATTAAATTACATGGCTGTTAGTGTGTTACTTCATCACAGTGTGACCAAGAGAGTGAGCGAGAGTCTGCTGGTTTTTAAAGGTCAGTGTGGCGCACGATCGCACGAGCATACAAAGTAACAAAAACTCCATTATACTCTTTATTATTTAGGCAAAATAAATGATCAAACCTAAAACAACACACAATAACCTCACATGTGATTTGTAAGTGCAACATAAAGTAATTTCATGAGTTCTGCTGGAAATCAAAAGTGTGATGACACAGTTTGGTTAAAGCCGACTCAACTGTCATTCGTAACTAACACTTTTCATCTCTTCTGTCATCGTTTATCCAGTGACGGGTCGCATGTATTCGTGCTTTTTTCGACAGTTTCTAAAGAAAACACAAACTCCACACAGAAAAGCTCCACCGAAGGGAGAGATTCTAGCACCTACATCACTGTGCAGCCTACTGGCTTTTTTTTCTCCTTGTTTTTTTAATTCATTTATTTATCTACTTCTCACAGGCGCGGTTAAAGCAAACATTTTTCCACAAGTGCACAGCAGCGTGAAAAGAACACACGAAAGGCTTCGGATTCATGTTTGTTATTTCATGCAACATTTGAACCACGCATGAGTTTTTCTGCTGTCTAGGAATGCACTTTGCATTGTGAATGTTAACAATAGCTCTCCAAACAGAAACTTTCTGTTCATGCCCAGTGGAGCCCTGCTGACTCTGAGAAAGCGCAGTGTTTTTGCGGCGCTCATGTGGAGAGAGGAAGGTAGAAATACAGAAAGAAGCCCAAACAGGAAAGAAGGAAGGGTGGTAAATAGCCTGAATGAGGAGGGGAAATGTCAAGGAACAGCAAGCGCGAAGAGACGAAAGATTGACTCGTAAAAAAGTGATGCAGACGGATCCTGCAACGTTTTGGATTTGACTCGGTCGACTGCGAAGACACGAGGCGCCAGTGTTCAAACATCCGTGTTTCATTAGAGGTTCATATATCTCTGAGACATTTTACTGTGGATCCTCGAGCACAGTTGAGGAGAAAAGCGCAGCTTCGTTTTTTAGTGCAATTCCTCTTTTTGATGATTAATTTTTCCATCTTCATCATCACTGTCGAACTCTTTTCCATTTAATGCGACCAGTAAAAGCAAACCAATATCTTGTCTGCTTAATGGACTGTTTAACTGTGAAGTGGATCCCATACACATGTGGAGAACATGTGTTCATAGCAGACGTGAACACACACCACGCAGGAACACAGGGAAACGGACTTTGATGTATGTGCTCAGTTACACTCGGCACATGTCAGTGGATTCAAAAGTTTTGCTTTGATTAATACATGACTTTCAGATTATTGTTGGTATTAATCTCGGGGTTTACAGAACTGTGGATAACTGTGTCAGAAAACATCCATCACGACTTCCCCGAGGCCACAGCAACATCATTAAACTGCTGGGGTTTGACCCTCAATCCCAAAATGAAACATTTATTCACTTTTATAAACATTTTAAAACATGATGGATAGAAGCGAGAACCATACAGCGCTGTAATAGTTAACAGTTGTACCTCAGAGACTAGAATATCTTCTGTTCAACTCCACCTTTAGGGGCTTTTTGTCCTGTTTGGAGTTTGTATGCTTCCCTCTGCAGACAGAACTTTTCACACGTCCTTCCACAGTCATGACTGACACATGTGTATTAGTCGAATTGGTTTCCATAAATTGAGCTGAGGTGTGAACGAGCGTGTGCATAGCTATGTCATCGTGTTTCCCGCGTGATGAAGTGGCGACATGTTGTGGGTGTGCCGTTCCTTTCTCCTGATGTTGGACTCGAACCCTGGGTCCAACCTGAGGGATTTAAATAAGACTTAGAGTGTCGTTTCCAATTTTTTTTCCCACGCTATTCTCTAAAATTAAATTTCTCATAAGGAAGAACAAATGGAGGTCAGTGGTGAAGTTCGGAGCAGAACAAGTCAGACAGAACACTGTGGGAACGAGGAGGAACAAGTGAGGGGAAAAGAAAGCTCAAATCTGGCAGGTTGTTTGTAAGGAAAAAAGAGTAAAAAGTTAATCAAGGGCAGTGTACAAAAAAGGTAATGCAGACGGAGAAGCTAATTAACACTCAGACAACTGATAAAAGAAATGACGTTTGAAGGTATTAAAGGTGAAAGTGAGAGAATGACGTTGAGCTGTCTGAATCTCGGGTTACGCACCGACGGGCTCCTGCTCCTGCAGGGCCGTCGCAGGTTTTCGCCGCTCAAATTAGCCTCTTTAGCAGCATAATTATTCTCTTTAGGCGCACACCAAAGTATTAAACTGTTCATTTCTACCAATTATCCCGCACTTCAACAGAACCACCTTTGTATTTCACTGTTATGTGCTCCGACTGCCAGTGTCTGGCTAAATGCTTTATTCCCCACAGTAAAGCCCGGTCGAAGCCCATTTGACTGTTTAATGGGCCCGGGCGCATGTGTGCGAGTCTTTTTCACGAGCAATGGCACTGTCTCAAGGTCCCGATGTTTTCGGGTGCGTCGGAGAGTTTAAACTGAAACACAGTTGACCTGATGTGTTTACCAGCATTTATATAGGCTCACTGTAGTACACTGTGAATGAATACATCGCTGGAGGGGCTCCCGCAACGAACAAAAGGTTTTCGGGCCACTTTTGTGTTTGATGGAGTTAATTGGTTCCACTTCTCCATATCCGAGTGGAGATCTCCCCTCCCGTTGAAAGGGCTTCAAACGGGATAATTGGAGTGTCTGACAGGCCTTTTGTAGCCAAACTTCTGAATGGTGGGCTCATGACACGTTTGTAAGGGTGGGCTCCAACTTATTCATGTAGAGAGCCAGAGCAGTCCATGATAAATCATAGATAAACACAATCATATCGTTGGTTCTTTTGTGCATGCACGGCCACATTGGATCGCTGACAGTGGGTTTTCATTTTTTTTACTGTTGCTTGAGTTCACTCATGTGTGTTTGGTGAAAATTTCTGGGTTGGATTTCTATAATTTATTCAAATGTAAAGTCCAGAAATACAGACTAAAAAAGTGCTTCCTCATGGGCATGCTGTAGGAGGACGGATTGAGAGAGAGAGAGAGACAGAGAGAGACAGAGAGAGACAGAGAGACAGAGAGAGAGAGGGGAGAGAGAGAGAGAGAGACAGACAGAGAGAGCACAGTGAAGGTCAAGGATGTGAAGAAAAGGGGGGAGAAGTTCAGTCCATTCGAGGTCTCTCCAGTGTTAGCTTATCGCAGCTTTCACAATCAAACCAGCTCATTAGCTTTGCTTTACGCAACACTGCACCCTTTACAAACTAGAATTAACACCTCCCATTTAGAGAGAAAGGAAGTGAGTGTGCTGAGAATTCGATGCAAAGGGTATCATACACCTCGCCATTTAATCCTCGCACACACGCACACATGCACAGATCTCACATAAAGTAAAACTCAAGCAGCTGTCGGAGTTATTTCCAGTCTGGAAGTTGGCCTGAGTGCAGGCAAGGGGGAGGCGGGAGGGTTGGGGGAGGGAAGTTTACGTAGGGTGGGTGGGTGAGGGGCAGGGGACGGGGAAGGGAGATATGTTTTCATTTTGTTTACATTGTGTTCTTCAAAAAGGGAATGATGCAACGCTTGGGATGCGCGCACAAACGCCGATGCCAACGCGCAGCTCCGCGTCGGGTAAAAACATGCGCCTACGTGCGTACGTCCCAGCGCTATCGGTTTCCATAACCTGCTGCAGCGCTGAATGTGTAGCCTGAGGTTAGATACTAGATAAACATATGTTCTGCTTTATACGACGTACTCATCTGTAATGATAAAGTCGTGTGTGTCTGCGTGCCAGAATGATGGCCACTCATCATATCAGAAACATGAGAGAGAGCATCAGTTACATAATTGTTCATTTGATTTATGGGAGGTAGAAGTCCGTTACCTGTTTGTAGGCAACACCGATACTTTAATAAAATGATGTATCGCCTGTTTTTAGCTTGCACTTTGAAATGAAACCCAGTACGGAAGGCGGGCCCTCTTGGAACTAAACGGCCTGTAACAAGAACAGCATGTTTGAATGAGTCGGGCTTTGATGGAAACAGATAATTGGATTCCCTGTTTAGAGAGAAAACCTGGAGCTAGTGTGGTTTTATAAAAGTACCTGGATTAATGCGACTGCACTGGCAAACATTTGGCCCGCTTAAGTGTCTGATCAAAGAAAGGCAACTTCCTATAAAGCAGCACTCAGGGGAGTGTGTGTGTGTGTGTGTGTGGTGGTGGTGGTGGTGGTGGGGGGGGGGGTTCAATACAAAGTGTGTGTAAAAGTGACAGCCTGAACATATTAGCTGTTGTATGAGAGAGCAGTAAACTGACTCGGTCAATGTGGGATATTTTAGATGAATGAAATCATCTGATAGAGAGATGAACAGTTTTATTGTCTGAGCTTTATCAAAATGCCAAGAGAGAGAAGGAGAGAGAGAGAGAGAGAGAGATTTACTTCAAAGTGAACTAAAATGAAGCAATTATAGTTTGTATCATAAGCTTTAAGATTTTTTGCCAAATTCTGATTATGACGCTGATGGCCTCCCTGTTTGAAACATGTACATCATTGGCCTGATCTGTGAGAACGTGCAGGACTTATGCTGTGTTTGCAGAACTTCACAGATCCGTGCAAATCCCCTGTAGCAATAGATTTCTCCTCAGCAGCTGCCATTGTCACTCACTCCACTCTGATATTTGCCGAGTGAGTGTTAAACTGGCCTCACCTGTCCCAGTCTTTCACTGCTGTGCAGTATTTGCCAAAGACGGTCTAAAACTGATGGCTGTCATCTTTGGCCGCGCTCCACGTATTCACGAGTAATGTCCTAATACCAGGAGAATGCGTCTCCAGCCCCACACACCTGTCTCTGCCTCTCTCCTGCTCGTCTGTTGTTTTTGCCAATGAAAAAAATACAAATCCCAAGAACATCAGGGGTTTGTGAAGGTGGTCAGTAGGTTTTTCTGCGGCCAAGAACGCTGTGCTGAGCTCATCCGTCTGTTCTTCGTTTTTTCTTCAGTGTTTTCTCTGCTTTTTACCAAATAAATCTCACTGTAGGCCAAGAGCCCTCCTCTTTAGGCCACCGGGCCCCGTTGAACGAAACCCAAGTGGGCAGCTGGGAGAGTGTGAAGCATCATCTGGCCTGATTAGCCCAGGAAAAACTAAGAAGCTACATTTCATGTGTGCTGAGTAATTAGTGGGAGGTTCCAGGGTGCACGGTACAGTCAGGAGTCATAAACTGTACTCGCAGCCGTTTGCTTCCAAATAAAATAGGCCTCTAATTATAGTTACAAATGACTCCACGTTAAATCTCAATCAGCATGTTTTGAAACGCAATACGCGGTCATGCGTAACCCCCCTGATTCACCGTCTTTTCCCGCAGTTCTCACCGTGAGCTGATGTGTTATCAGCTCGGCTTGGCCGGGACAGGTCCAGGTTCTGCCAAATTTCTCACTGCGAGTTTATTTTCACACTGATTCTATTACACAATCGGATGACACCATCTTCTACTCAGACAGACATACGTGGTTATTGGAGTGGCACAATGACCTGTGAGTGTATTTAGAAAGTTGTGGTGTGTGGGTTTGTGTGTCACCAAATCAGTGCATACGCGATTCTAGTTGTGTTTTATGTGAATCGTTGTGGGAGAACCGACATCTTTGCATTCCTCTGCATTTCAAAAAACACTCGTGAATGTCTGTGTCTTCATCCAGGCACGTTTTTTCGTTGCCCTCTATCGGCTGGCAGGACGACTCTGTTCCAGCTGTGTGCGTTTTACCTTTCACTGTTTCTGCTTGGATTTACTGCCCTCGTAACAATAACAGTCGAGTGATGCTCGATGATCAAACGTCGTCTCTGAGCAATTCAACCCCTTCGCTATCGAGTTGTACCAAGAGCCAAGCTGAGACGCTGACCCGAGGTGTAGGTGAGCACGGACAACAACAGCTCAGTGTAGGCAAACCCTCTTTTCGGCAATGTTTTTTTGTGTATTATTGGAAGTCATGTGCAACGGCCTGATTTTTAATATCTTCTCTTTTAACCTCAGTCTTCATTACTTTTTCCACTGTCGCTTTTTTCTGCTCATCTGCTGAATCTGTTATGATCATACGGTGGAAGCGAGCCGAGGCTGAAAGGAGTTCAAGCATTAGTTTATTGCCAGAAAGAGCCAGAATCGTTTTCCGATCTCTGCCATGTCACCGTGACAGTGGTTCAATTGTTCTTTGCTGTGATTGATTCATTTTTAACCCAAATGCAAAGACACACAAACCAGCTACACGTAGGGAGAATATCTTGGGAGCCGACTGCGATCTCTAAAATGAAATGAAAGCAGTTAAAAGAGGAAGCAAGAAAGAAGTCCGTCGAGTGTCACATCTCCCTGAGCCCGTCTCTCTGAGTGATACTGACACACACTGATATCCATAACCCTTTACGCAGACGTGAGGCCAGATGTTGAGCATGGAAAACACTTCCTGGTCCAGCTGTGGATCATTTGATGAGTCGCCCGTATCGACTCTGCTGGAAACGTGTGTCTTTAGCCTGTCGATCTTTTCTGCAGCTTGATGCGTCGTGTTGGTGCTGCCTTTTTCTCCTTTCGCTGCTTTAACAGAGCAGAGAAACCGCAGACGGTGACCCAACTTTGCTTTCTCCCTCTATCACCCAAAGTAAGCAGGACCCCTTTAGTCTTCTGTTAAACAATCGGGGTAGAATCTTTTGAGTTTGTAAAAACAACATCTAAACTCCTGATTTATTGCAGGAAAGATATTACAAAACTGAACTACGCAAGAAAGAAAACGTTTCCCTTTTATTCAGGGCCCCCAAGGATCATGTCCTCATTCATTTTGGGACTCCCTTATGGAGCCCCGTCACGTCCTGTTTGTCTTCAAGACAAAGACTCCCAAAGTCCTTCCCTCCTTCCAACCAAACGTGAAACAGGACCGTCTTTATCTGACTCACGAGCGCGCCAGAGGGCCGCCTTTGGGTCGAGTTTGACCCGTGTTGTGCAGCACCAGAGAGAGAGAGAGACAGTCAGGGCTGTACTTTAATAAAGTTTGACAGATTTGAGTTTGATAAAGGCCAGATTCGCAGCACACAGTGGTCTGGTGTCTCTTTGCTCTTCGGGTCGTGTGGTTCTCGTTAGGATTGTCGGAGTTCGTCGGTCAATCAGCTCCAAGGAGAAAGGTGGTTTCTTTGTTTGTTTGTGGTGGGACAATCACGAGCGCGTTGTTGCACCTTCTTCTTACAGAAGAAGGTTGAAAGCTGTGAGAAAAGGCTCTTTCTTGCTGGGAAATGAAAGTGAAACAATGTAGAAACAAGTGACCGTACACTCTGTCTTTGAGACTCTCTGCCTCCGTGTGTCTCTGTGTGAGTTTGAACATCTCCCTCCATGTGTGCGCGCACAGTTTCACTTCTCAGCCAGTCTGCTGCAAATCGAAGCTGTAAAAGTTTAAATTAGATCTGAAAAGACAACACAGGCCTCCCGACCTGCCGTCTACGCTTTTACTGCCCCCGTTATTTTAGCGACGCTACGTGCTCTCGGACAGCGTTCGACGCAACCATCAAAACAAACTGTTACATTACAGTTTCATTTAATAAGAAAACATCTGTTGTCTGCTTCCAAAAGACATATTTGTGCTGCAGTGTTGAGGCTTCATAAAGTTACTTTCACAACATTTGGCCAACGTTTTATAGGAGGTAGTTGTTTGTCTGTTTAATCGCCCAGTATAACAAGAAGTTTGGCTCTGAATGTTCCAGCAGTAACTTACATTTTTAACATTGTTATTGCGTCCCTCCTTTCTGTTTCTTCTATTTGCCATTTTAATGGTCTGAAAACCCTCCACTGGACTCAGTTACATTTATGTAGGAGCTGTGTGTTTCTGCCACCGCACTTGCGTTCGCGCACTGTTGCAGAACTGGTTGTTCCTGCTCATCGCGGTGAAGCTCTGAGGCAGCGTCGTTATTCTAAGAATTTAAAACATCTCAGACAGAATTCGAGCTACTTTTGATCAATCGGTTTGTTTGTCTGCTGTTGTAAGACGGTTAAAGTGTTTCACTGTTTCAGGAAACAAACACAGTTGTACCAATTCCTGTCTGTCTTTGATTTTTTTTTTGAAGTGAAGTACAGCGGGTCCTTTCACTGACGAGATATCGAGCTGAGTATGTAGTTGAGGAGGAGGTCAGGTCGGGCCTGCAGGCTGCAAAGCTTTGGAGCTTTGTGCTCCGTCAGACAAACACACAACAAGGAGACGTGATTGCATGATGGACCCTCATTCATGACCACTACAGTGGTTTCGCACCCTCAGGCTTGTAGTCTCGCCGTATTGATCTGTGGCAGAAGATAAAGAAAAATGAATCTTCGCTGCAACTATTAAAGCTGATGCCTCATTCCTAACATAAGCTGGACAGCCGGTTAGTTTTAGATGAACTGATGGACATGAAACAACCAGTGAAACTTGACAGTGGAAACAAAGCCGATGCAGTTTGTCCACATACAGTTCACGTGGACGACACTCCCACCTCAGCAGCTTCCACTTTAAGAAACGCCGCTTGTGTTTTTGTGTTTGTTGCTTGGAGTTTTATACATTTATCTAAACGAATTCTGAAAATAAGTCTGGATGCTAAAATTCAGATTCACTGTTAAGATGCATTGCAGCAGACTACAGATCACTTGCGTTGCTGTAGTTTGCTGATCCCTTTGCACCCCCCCCCACACACAAACACACCATCTACAGTAGTGCTGTTGGTAGGGATGACAGTGACAGGCGCACTCAGCTTCCACATCTATTCATTGGCTCTAAATAAAGCAGCACATTTGTCTGAAACAGTTCCCACTGCACTTGTGCGAATAAAAAAATAGGGAAAAAAATTGTTCTCTCCTCTCTCCGTGTTTGTTTGCACAAGTGCTTTCCAGCCACATTGACTGATTCCATCTGCCCTTATTAGGTCCACACACAATCACTCGCTTCACTCTGGAAACACCCAAATTAACCACACACATGGCAGTAATTCTGCCAGTCACCCTGCTGCAGAGGTGCCCTGGCATTTTCTGGAAGTCACGTTGGTCCGCCTGCTTCAGTTTAGGGTGAAACTTGCCCAACCAGCCTGCTTTTCCCTCGTCTTTAGCCTAATAAGGCACAGAAGGAGACACAAAATACAACAGGACAGGAAGGTCGTCGCCCACCTTCAGCGACAGCAACCACATTCACTTTAAGTGACTTTTGGTTCTTGCTTGAATCATCATCACATTTGTTAGAACGACGACTTCATTTTAGGGATTGTGGAGGAGGAGGATGCAAAAGCACAGGGATTAAGTTAAAATAAAATACTCATATTTATTTCCTAATGATTTTTTTGTTTAATACTGATAATATGAATATGAGATAATCTGAAAGAAATACATGTTTTAGGGGTTTTGAAACTGCAAAATTATCCACAAAAACTCTCGGAAAAATTCAAAATGCTCAAAATAAACATTGCAAGTTTATGCTTGCACCCATTTAAACAGATGCAGATGCATGTATAAGCTGGTCCTTGTACTCTGTGTTATTGCACTCCTCCAGTCACATTTCCTGGGTCGACCCATCAGGTCTGAAATCAGTGTCGCCACACTCTGCACGCGGCATCACTGTGTGTCCATGTGTGTATGTGTGTCTATGTACATGTCAATAGGCTTTTGTCCATTCACTCCCTCTAACGAGTCTGTCATTCAAGGGGCAGCACACTTCATTAAAGGCCTACTTCATGAAGACAAACAATTATGTGGGTGTCGCGGCCTCGGAAAGCAAATGCGTGTTTTCGAGGAGCCTTATGTAAGATGCAGATTCTTTCACTTACACACACGCACAAAAAAAACTGTGGAAAATGTAAAACACACTCGTTTTCAGAGATGTCACATGCTTCAAGTAACAGCGTATGATGAAAAACTCTGAAACACACGTGTGTGTGTGTGTGTGGGGGGGGGGGGTTGCAATGTGTCATTTCTGTCCAAAAAAAACAAAAAACTCATGTTTGATTCACCCTTCTCTTTGGAGTTCACGTTAACTTGTTTTAACTCTGAAAGAAAGCCATCGTGTTGTCTGATCCCCACCAGCAGGGCCCTGTAAACGTCGCCTCCACCTGATCCGGCCTGGTCCCTGCACCACATAAAACACCAGCGCGCACCGACACACGCGGAGCCAACAGTCCCTTATTGATTCAGCGTGGCTGCCTGCTGGCTCGCTGGCGGCGGCGCGGGCCACAGCCCTGGAAACATCGGTCAATGATGTCACTCGAGCAAGAATAGACCAGAGAGATTAAACACAAATGCCCGACTGAGAAGTCACGACAGCCGCGACGGCATCAGTGATGTGAGGGAAACTGAAGAAGTGATAGCCGCCTGCTATGTTTTAACGATAATGCCGATTATTGCACTCATTTTGGAAAGCTTCGCTCTTGTTCTGTGCAATCATGGTCAGAGCGCGCTCGTTAATAGTAGCCAGATTAAAAGAAGCGGTTACCAAATACAGTCCAGATGCCTAATGAATGGGAACAACAACGCCCAACAGTAAAATGCACTTCAGGACAACACTAAACTAGATACTCGCATGCAGCCAAATCTCAAAAACAATAAAATCACACGCAGTCTGAATTATTTACTGCACAGCGGTTGTGCTGAATTCCCTTTTTCCTTTTTTTAATTTGCATTGTTTCTAAGTTCAGAGAACGAGGTCATGTTAAAAAAGTGGGGGAACAAAGCAGAGAACTCCTGAAACACCTATGTATGAACATCGGTGATAAGATGATGAGTCCTGAAGTGACGTGAGAAAAGCGTGCAGTACATGACTGATAAGCAGCGATCAAACAGAGGAGCAGCACTTAAAACCCGGAAGGATTTTTCTATGCAGAAATAGGTTTGAGTGTGACGACCGTTGCCACAACAAGCGTTTTGGAAACGGCTGAAAGTGAAACCGAAATAGCGTCACCGCTAATAATTCTGTGGCAAACACAGACTGGGGACCGCACGACGGGACCTGTTGCACAGAAACGGAAACATCGAGCCAGTGAAGTAGCTGCGTGCGTGTGAAGCCTGAGATTTGACGTGCACCATAAAGAGTCCCCGTGAGCGCTGCAGAAGAGTCTGCCATGTTTGCCGTCGTCACTCTGCCTCCAGTTTGATCCCGGCCTGTCAAATCGCCTCAGAGTGAGCCAAGTCATTCAGTGTCAGTGAATTGCAGAAGCTTCTTGTTTTTTCAGTTCGAAGTGATAAAAATCATGTTCTGGTTTCATATTTTTTCACAAAACTCAATTTGTTTATTTGCTGCTCTTTTAATGTGGCCGCCGCAGAACCGCTGCGGCACAAACACATTTCCAAAGCACTTTTTTTTTTCTGAGTTGACACTGAGGGCGACTTATGTTTCAGGAGGATCAACGTTAATGGTTACGGCTCTCACAAGTTCTTCCAAGGTCAGGCTGAGGCACGGTAATTTAAGCACATCTTTAAAAACCTGTTGGATTTTTTTTTTCTTTATCGGCCTAAAATTACATTGGGTTGCGTAAAACCTCAGCGGGAAAAGGTCCGAAGCCTCTGAGTTAAATTAGACTCTGGTTTAAGTTCACTTTTAAGCAGCCATCGTTTTTTTTTTTTCTTCCCCCCCTTTCAACGTTCGACTGCAGCAGGTTTCCATGTCGATGTTTTCCAGTTATAGCTGCAGTGTAATCGGGGTAGCAGCGCGCCGGGAATGACGACGTCGCGTTGGGAATGTTTTTTAGATCCCTCCAGTGTTCCCCTTCCTGTTCATTCGGTGCGCCGCGCGGCTTTTCCACGCCATCGCTCGTTGTGGAGTGAGATCACCCCTGTCCTCAGATAAGCTTTAGGGGCAGCTCGGACCTTTAAAAAAGGAGATAGATGTGTCCATGGAGATCTGCAGGCAGTATGGACTCAGTGAGTCAGAAGGATTCATGTGCTGCTTTTTTCTGCTGTTTTGCAGCATCTGAAAAGGAAATACTGTGAGAACCAAATGGTGACTTGATCTCATTTTTATATTCACACTTTGACCATGCAGAGATCAACAGCAAATGTGTTTTCATTTTCTTTTATTTTAGAATTTTTGGACTCTATTTTGACGGTTTAAAGCAAGGGCACAATGTGTGTGCGTTCTTGCCAGTTTGACACTTGCAGTTTTGGTTTCCAATCATTTGAATAAAAACTATCCAACCTTTCCTTCATTTGTAGGAAACAAAATGATCACTATGAGTAAAGTGAAATGTAGTAATAAGTGCCTCTGGACCTTCAGCCAGCTGAGCTGCGTGACAGAGATGTCAAAGCAGATTCTGTTTCTTCGGCTCTGAAGCATTTGGACGAGCGACCCGCCGAGGCCCAGAGGACAGCAGTGTTTTTAAAGGGACGGGACGCTCTGATTGGTTTAGAGAGTGATGTGCTCAAAACAAAAGTTTTAGTGTTTTCAGCGTCAACATGGAAATGCAGGAGGGGCGTTTGTTCACAGGCTTCTGAAATGATGCAGCATAAATTCAAGTCGCATCTGACTCCTCGTGGAAAAATCGTGCCTGTGTTGCTCCTGCTGCTAATGGGTTGCACAGGTTTTGTGACAGTTTGTGGGAGGCACTAGAATTATAACCAAGAACCACATGTGCAGTGAGAGCCTGGGCATCAAAATGAGGCTCCATCCAAACTGTTCTCACAGATATATATTTATATATATCATCTCAGATCGTGTTCTGTTGCGCTGACGGCTCGTGTCAGCACATCCAAACTCGTGGAGAACAAGAGGCAGAGAGAAAAGGCCAAGTGCGTATCTGTAGCTGTGGACTGACGGGCTTTCAGATACTTTGGGGGTGTCGGTTCAAGTTCACAGAGGTGAAGGACACGAACCTCCCAGAGGAAGCTTCTGGAAGGGGGGGCTGCTCTGAGAGGAATGCAGGCCTGCTGACATTTACATGTCTTCAGTTACTTCACAGTTTACTTAGCCTTTGCGTCCCCTCCATCCTTTTCCCTGTATTGTAGTTGATCGGTTTGTCTGAGGAACATTGTTCCATGTGCTTCTGTTTGTGTTGTTGGGAAAATCCTCGTATCCAGACGAGCATTTCTGAACATTTAGTGCTGCTGTTTCAGTTATTTTGCACCAAAGTGCTTTTTGGGTGCGTGTTGGGATACCAGACGGCTCTGGTAACTCAATATCCAAGTATCTCACGTTAAGTAAAGCAAAACAACAAAACTATCGAGCTGACTGTAGTTACTGTTTTTTAATGACAGTATTTTAGTCGTTCAGCCAATTGAGAGCAAATAACCGTGTAAGTGTCTCGTTAAATAAAATGCGATTGGGGCCATTAAGGTCACTTCAGGTTAATTTTAAGGCATTTCCTTAGAATTTAGTTGGAAAAAAACCCTTAAACTTAAGTAGAGAGCAAAAGAAATTCCATTACAAAAAAACAAGATGAAATCAGGAAAAAATGATTGATTATTAATCCTGAAGTGAACCTGCTGCATTCATCTGTAGTCACCAGATGGAAAACGATCTGACTGAAATTATAAGAATGAAGTGCTAAGCCAACAGCACTTCTGGGTAAAATTTAGGAGTGGGGAGTCCCGGCAGCGTTTCTCTGATGACCTTTGGGAGAGATGGAAGCTGCAGGAGGAATCGAGGGGATCAAACATCTAGAGTATCAGAAGAGTGACGGCGCGACTCAGACAGGAAAACAACCACCATCCAAAGCACACACGCTGTACATTGAGGGGGTGGGGAGGGTGGGGGGGGTAGGAACTGCAGTTTTCACCTAAACCAACTCGAGTTTCTCCGTCTGACTCCGCAGACACGGCGAGACTCTTTTGGACAGAAACGCCTCCGTGCCGAGAGCTCAGGTTCAGTCGTAACTCACCGCAACCACAGTTTTTCTAAACCTCAGCAAGACCTGAAAATGTGACAGTCGGGGTTTTAGCAGTTTGAACGGCCTCATAAATATCAGCGAACACTTTGGAAGAGCTTGCACGGCTTTACCCGCACAGTGTTGGATCACAGCGACGGGTTTTTGAAAGAAACGCTGAAATGAAGAAGAAGCTGTGCCGTACGACCATAACTCACGTACATTTTCCTTTCCCTCCCTTTCCAGGGCCCCCAGTGTTCCCAAACCTCCTCCTGTGGCACCAAAGGTACCGTAAAAATTACCTACAATTGAGTCCAGAGGACTACTCAGTAAATATTATGTTTATTTTAAGGCAAGGCGTGCCAGGTGAAACTTTGGATTCTGACTGAATCGATGTGTAACTCTACACTGTGTTGTAAAGTGTAACCCTGTTTTCAAAGATAAAAATCAATCGATTTATGAGACATTAAAAAAGAGTTTTCAATGAAACATCAACCAGTTGTAACATTAGCAGCTTTATGACTCCTTTATTATGACAACACAAACATCATTCACCTGGAATGCCTTGTTTTTATGCCCTCTTTTTTGAAGCAAAGCCACACATTTGTTTTTTTTGCATGACAGCTATCTTTGTTTGATTTGCTGTGCTGTGTCTTTTATTGTGAAATGCTGACGCTTCCCAGGATATCCTCTCAAAAATCAAAGTAAATCCTCAATCTGACCTGATCAGGCTTTGATGGGAGCACATGTAAACCTCGTAACCTGGGAGACCTCAGTACAGTGTGTGCTTTGACGTGGTTTATTTTTGTGTGTACTTGCATGCTTTCGTCTCGTCACCGGTAGGCGGACCGCTCCGACATCATAAAACCAGTCGCCATCTCCCACCCGGCTCCTCCTCCTCCTCCTCCATCCCATGCTCACCTCCACTCTTCCTCCGACCCTCACAACAAGACCCCGAGGCGTTTCGGGGGCTGCAGGTCGGGGGGCGGCTCTCCGCAGTCCCCGCTCGCCGCCTTCATCCCCTCCCCGTCCTCTGCCTTCACGCCCGCCTCCTCCCACGCCAGTTTTCCCCCTCCTCCACCTCCACCGCCCCCCCTCTCTCCACCTCCTGTCTCTTACCCATCCTCTGCATCCTCCTCCCCCCCTGTCCTCGTCCCCCCCCAGCCGTCGGTGTATAACACCCCAATCAACCTGTACTCCACTGAGAATGCGTGTGAGGTGGCCATGGGGCAGAGGCGGGGCCTGTTGGAGAGTCAGGGCGGAGCCCTGCCGCTGCAGTTTAACGGGTGAGTGCTGGCATGACTAACCAGGCTTGGTGATTTAACAGCTGTTGGCTCCTTCCTCCTCCACATCTTTCTTCATGTTGACAGAGGACAAACGTATTTTTCTCCTGGCTGGTGTTCACACACATGTTCACTGCTGTGAGTGTTTAAAGTGGGTTTATGACTTCACAATCCACTGGAAGGCTTATTGTCAGCCAACTCCATTTGTTCCCTCGCTACCGCAAAACACACTGGGAATATTTAACGTTGTACCTGATCTCTCACTGCAGTGGCTCCTATGTGTTTGTCAGTCAGCGTGTCTTCAGTGAACATAATTTGCCGGCCAAAAAAGTGAGAATCGATAGCCGAATGTCCCTCTCGCTGAATATATTTTATGTTTCTGACCATTACGAACTCAGTAATAACTAACACACAGCACATATTTCACATTTTGTGTTCGCCAAGGTTTCCTGACTGTTACATTACTGTCCACTTTAACATTTTGACACCTTATATCCACGTCTCAGATTTATTCACGTTACAAAGGGACGATACAATGGAGGGAATGCTATACATCAACAATTGCTGGTCTGTGGCCAGCTGGAAAACATGAACAGATCATTCAAGCTTATTGTAACACCTGAAGTCACAGTGCTTATGTGTAGGGTCACATTTCTTTTTTCAGTCTTAAAACTATTTTCCTCCTCTTATTTTCCACCTTATTTTCCTCTAAATAATGCATCTGAAGTAGTTCTTGTTTTTACTCTTGTGAGCGGATCTCTCATGCCTCCTCTCTGGTTTGCTAATTTTTTTGTTTGGGAAAAAGTTGTCGCACTGTGCACAGAAGTTGTTAAATAGACCTTTGAAATGATATTTATAATACAAAAGTCAGTAAAACTCAACATTGTAATGAGATAATGTTCCAGAAATATCTTCTCAGCCATTATCTTTCCTACTGACGATGTTAAAGAGTTAAAGTGACTCTTTCCATTGTGAATCTGTAGTTTGCATCTGGGTCGTGTGTCTGTGGACAGAACTACATTGCGGTTGTGGCTGATAACATCCAAAGAGCAACAACTGACTGAAAAACCATCTGTGTCTGACATATTCGTCTTTTCCGGCTTCGACCCTTCACATATTTCTGTCTGATTCGTGCATCAAATTCGACATCTCTCCACTCATCCTTCACATGAAGCTGCTTGTTACTGTTCTTGTCAACACACGAGCCCCATCCTCCTCTGCCCCCTTCACCCCCCCTCTCCTGTCTCGACCCCAACTCTCCTCTGTGAAGGCATAGTGAGTATAACTATGCTGTGATGCTGTGAGTAAGCTGTGTATATATAGCCTGCCTTGGTAATGTGAGCTCAATGGCATTCTCTCCTCCTCAGTCAGTCAGTGAAGGTTTCAGCCTTCGATCCAAGTAGATTTACACATACGCTGTGTCTCTTCACAGACTAACACACCTTCATCAGCTCATTTTATTCCATTTAATTATTTCTTCCAGCCACAATCTTGTCTCAATGCAACGAAGCGCGTCGCAGTTTCACTCCAGCCGAGAAATTGGTTGGACTTGACGTCTCCCCGACTCGTCGTTTCTCCACTTGTTTTGCTTTTGTCCGCTGTTGTCGCTGCTCTCTTTCTCTCTCCAACATGGTTTTTACTTTCTGTGAGGCTCAGCAGACATCAGTGATCTGCACAATCTAATCTTACACCACACACACACACACACACACACACACACACACACACACACACACACACACACACACACACACACACACACA
>JAUESF010000012.1:11203787-11214203 GCA_032274765.1 Malacoctenus tetranemus | reverse complement strand
CACGCACGCACGCACGCATGCACAAACACAACGTGGGAAAAGTGTTGCAATGACCTGCAGAGATTCGCCACCCACAGTCGGGAACCTCGCCAGGGACTCACTGTGTAGCGCATATGTGCCCACACAGCCCAGGTCACTCTGTCCTGTTTTATTAATAGCAGATTGCAGTTAAAGATAGATTTATTGTGTTGATCACGTGTTTTGTCTTTGAAACCTCAAAAAAAACAAAAAAAGCTACAGCTGACGGTACAATTCACACCATGGTCCGAGTTGAAGCATGTCTATTATGCTGCACCCCACTATGCCAAAACAAATCAGATGTAGTCAATGAGCATGCACACAACAAACTCTGAAGTAGACAACAACAGGGTGCAAGCCAAAGCTTGCATAATCGACCCACACAAGGTGCCATGTAATTAAACTGGATCACATGCTAGTAAACTGGAAAATAGACTGGATTGCAAATCACTCAGCGTTGTACTGCTCGTTTATTTTCACAGTCAACACCAGATTATGCAACACAGTTCAACTCCAGTGAGTCAGAGTTCAATATTTTAATCAGGAATCAGCTGAATCCAGTCGCGGGATGAAATGCTCTTGAGAGTATTTAAATGCACATCTCACAAAAAGGGAATGTCACTGAGGAGTGTAGTGATACATCAGGTGTTCCCATGCCTAAATTAGAAGGCTTTATGGACTCTTTAGATTTATGTTAGACAGATAGAACCCAGTGGATTGACTGGTGATTGACTCATTATGGTATTAACTAAGACACAAGTGGTACAGCGGAGCTCACGGTGCAGAAAGAATTGCATCATGTGCGCTGTAATTATTGGAGCTAAAGTGACAATTTTCAGTCCTTGAAAAGTGTGTTGCAGATGGATCAGCACATTTCTGTCTGCTGAAATGAATCCACTGATGGAGAGATTAAGACTGGAGGAGGGAGCTGCTGCATTGTAACTCCCTGCCCGTTAACGTCCCCTCGCCTCTCCCTCTCCCAGGTTTTATAGCCGCAGATATCAAAGGAACCGGCTCCTGGACCCAGCTCTACCTGATCACCGACTACCATGAGAACGGATCGTTGTACGACTACCTCAAATCAACCACGCTGGACAATAAAGCCATGCTGCGGCTGGCCTACTCCTCCGTGTCGGGACTCTGTCACCTCCACACCGAGATCTTTGGCACCCAGGGCAAACCGGCCATCGCTCACAGGGACCTGAAGAGTAAGAACATCCTGGTGAAAAGAAATGGCACCTGCTGTATAGCCGACCTCGGACTGGCAGTCAAGTTTATTAGGTGAGTTTGTGAGGTCATTTTTTAGATGATGTCCCAGTGGTGACGACAGCGAATCTAAAAGATGGCTTTGGTAACCGCAAGTTAAAAAAACGGTACAAATCAAAACTGAGATTCTAATAATTGCAATGATAAAGAAAATGACTTCTTTTTATCAAGTGTATCAGCAGAAGACTGTCAACCAATAAAAAGATACACACAAACAATCTTGCTAAAAATTTGGTCTTGGACGTAGTTTAAAGAACGATTAAGTTTCAGTGAGTCTGAGCTTCAAACGACATGCAGCTTTAATGCTCAGATCCTGAAAATTCAGTCATGGTTTGTTTCCCACGCTGACCCCTTGGCGAGCAGCAGGGCTTCATCCAATGATCTAAGTGGTTTGCAGGGCACAGAGCAGGTCATTACGCCGGAAATACGGGGGGGTTGCTCGGCCATTTATCGCTTTGAAAGTGAGTGAGGAAATCCCAGCATCTCTCGTGAGTTTAACAAGGAGCTGGTGCAATATGCCCGTACTGAGCTGCCGCCAGTAATGAGCTGAGCAGCTGCATCTTGACAGCCTGACTTATCCAAAATGATGCTGCAATTAAGTCCTAGTGTAAGGAAGGGGTGTCGAAATCATTCTCACCATGGGCTACATCAGCATTATGGCCGCACTCGAAAGGCTGTTTGCGCATGTGAACCTGTTCAGCTGTGACTGGCTGCAGCCTGCTTTTGTGGACTCATATGATAGCATTTCTTAGAGCCTGAATGTGTCCGACTACAGGAATGGAGCAGAGTGAACAAATGTTCATTCATTCTGACACCTTTTATAAAGTGAAAAGGTTTTAAAAGTCTAATGCTCATAACTATGAAATTCCATCTATTCATATTTTATACCACCATTATCTGGACGAGTGGCAGTGATGGCCTGGTGTTTGGAGAGATGGATTTGTGACCAGGGGTTTCCACAATTGTGGTGGGGCCTCTGAACTATCTTACTGTTCTCCAGGAACTGCAGTGCAGCCCCCCCACTGCACCTAGTATGTTTAAGGCTAACGGTGAGCACAGGAGGATATGAAATTCCACCAGGGGGACGATGAAGTCTGAGGTTGAGATTAGATTGAGATGGATCGTCACCTCCCGGGGTTATTTCTCATAAAACTAATTTCTCATCGCTTTCCTTTTTGACTCTTCAGTGACACAAATGAGGTCGACATCCCTCCGAACACCCGGGTGGGTACAAAGCGCTACATGCCCCCCGAGGTCCTGGACGAGACACTGAACAGGAGTCACTTCCAGTCGTACATCATGG
The DNA here is from genome assembly GCA_032274765.1 of Malacoctenus tetranemus. Taxonomy (NCBI): domain Eukaryota; kingdom Metazoa; phylum Chordata; class Actinopteri; order Blenniiformes; family Labrisomidae; genus Malacoctenus; species Malacoctenus tetranemus. Next base: position 11,211,616 of record JAUESF010000012.1, on the reverse strand, counting down.
CCGACATGTACAGCTTCGGGCTGATTCTGTGGGAGATTGCTCGGCGTTGCGTCTCGGGAGGTAAATACAGGAGGTTGATCTAAAAACAAACTGAAAAAAAGCCTGAAACCTTCTGGAAAGCCAGACGGCACCTGAGCAAGTGTGTGACTCTTTTTTTATCTGCCTGTAGGGATCCTCGAGGAGTACCAGTTACCTTACCACGAGTTAGTTCCAACAGACCCCTCGTACGAAGACATGAGGGAGGTCGTGTGCATCAAGAAACTCCGGCCGTCCTTTCCTAATCGGTGGACGAGTGATGAGGTAGGATATCTTGCCCCGTTGGACATGCACGCGTGCACACGTTTGGCTGACCTCGGTGACACCGCTCTGTCTCTCCTCAGTGTTTGAGACAGATGGGGAAGCTGATGACAGAATGCTGGGCCCACAACCCCGCCTCCCGCCTCACAGCCCTCCGGGTCAAAAAGACACTCGCCAAAATGTCAGAGTCACAGGACATCAAGCTGTGAGCGGCCACTGCCAGGTGTGTGTTCACTGGCACAGAAAGGGCACTAACAGTCACGCTGGCTCTGCTCCAGGTTGTACAAGCCTTTTTTTTTTCTTTTTTCCTGGGGAAAAAAGGACGAGAAGCGAGAAGATCACTTAGGAGATCCCACCACGTCACCGAGTTTAAGCCCTGATGCCCGGAACTCTGCGAAAACCAAGTCCCTTTCAAAAACAGTCAGGTCCCTTACGTGGCCCCCCCCTCCCGGTCTGTCACGGAGGGACGAGACCGTTTCAGGTTAGTGCGAGGACTGTAAAGCCAGACAGGTCCCTGCTCATGGACTCCGAAGGCTTCGGAGCCCGACTTGGCACTCTAGCTGCAGAGATACACAAACAGGCTACTGACGAGTGAGTGAAATACTATGTCGCTGCTTTCTGTGAAAGCTACCCCACCTGTAGATGAAGGTCTGATCGATAGAACTGAAGGGACGGCTTTTTTTTTTTTGCCAAGGCAATCCGTCATTGCAGCTCAATACCTCCTTTATGAACTCTACTACCACCACTCACTGGCTTTTTATCACAATTGGACTGGACAGTTTTTTTTCTCCCTCTTCAAATTGACCTCTTCAGGGTACAAGAGCTGACACTGTGTGGCAGAAAGGAAAGTCTTTTGAGGCTTCAAAGGTCTTGTTGAGGGTGATAATGTTTCTAGACACTGAACATAAAAGGTACATTTGTATTTCTGAGTTCTGATGAGCTTTTGAAAGTTGTGGAATTTTCATTTTTTAAGGCAAAACTCAAACTATTTATGTGGAAAAATAAAGGTTTATATTGATTGATAATGCATTGTACCCCAACATGAATGTGTGTCCCGGCCCCCTCATGAAAATTGTATTTAAAAACAAACTTGTCTGGTCATGTTATTTAAAAAAAATAAAAGATCACAAATGGTTTAAAAAAAAAAGGAATAAAATGTTGACAGAAAACAACAGTCGAAGTACCACCGCTAAGATGTCACTGTCTTGTGAAGTTAGCAAGTTGTCATTATGTCTTGTAATACCACTTTGCACCACAAGATGGTGCTGTGAGTCACTGTTGTAGCCAGAGATGCAGATGCCTGTGAACCCCTTTTTTTCTGATCTGTCAATTGCCAAAACAGTGAAACCAAACACTGATGAGCACCAGGAAACATAGAAAAGCAGGAGCCTTCAAAATAAAAGCACTCTGGAGTTTAGCAGGGTTTTATTTTCTAGATTGTAGAAAATCTATCGTCAAATTTCTTTGAAATGAGCAAGTCTATTTTTGAGCAGGCAGAGCCTCGGACCCACTTCTTCCCCATGGTAACTACGAGTGATCATTTGGACTGCTAATCCTTCATATGTTTCATGTTTCAAGCTGGAATCTCTGTATGAAGGCACTGTAGATAAAGCAGATACACAATGTCCCCTTGTTCACAGCTGTTACAGTTATGGAAGCCTCTTAAGGTCAACTGAACCAAAATTTACAGGAACAACGTTGGTGACTTCTTTGTTATTGATTTTGTGACATGTTGGCACAGATGTTGATTTTTTGCCAAATTCGGTCCTGCTTCCATTCATGCTAAGTGGTTTTCACAACAGGGTTGATGACGCAAATCTGTGTTTGAAGCAGAGCTGAAGTGTTTCCTCGCAATGATGCTTGAAAATTGACTGGGCCATGCAAAGACCCCCCTCTAAAATACAAAGCTGCCATCATAACCTTTCCATGTTAACTGTTATTACCAGGCTGTTTAATACTATGTGCAGTGAACCACATGTTGAACGAACCATTTGTAGTTGTGAGAAAATAAACCTCAGCGAAAGGAGGAAAATGCAATCATCACCTGCCCTCAGAGCTTCCTGTTGTCACAATGAGGCAGTTAAGAGACAAACGGCTCCCATAGGAGAAGGCTCTTCATAAGGGATGCTTGCACCTTCGCCGTTGCAGTTAGCAGGCTGTCGTCTCCTCCACAACGCTCCGCTGTCGCTGCGCTGCCAGTCAGGTTTCCCCCTGAAGTGGCCCTAACTGGCTCATTTACAGCTTTCATCGTCCATTTGCAAAAACCCTTGATAAACTTTCCTTCAGAGGTCAGCGAGTTTCGTGCTCGTTCTCTTGTCAACTGAAATTACGGGGTGTTTGTCACCGGCGTGACAGGTTTTGTTGTGATATAAATGGCCTTTCTGTCCTCTCGGGTGTTGTGCCTTATTTAATCTGTACCTGCTGTAGTTGTCTGTGAGAAGAAAGTGGTGTTTTTGTTCAGTAAAAGGTTGAACATTCCCCCAATAAAGTGTTTCACTCATCCACAAGGCTGATGCACCGTTTGTGGTGGCTGAGCGAGGTGCATACTAACGAGTCACTTGGTGGGGCCACTTACTGCTAAGGCTTGCTCTCCATATTTGCTTTGTGGGTAGAAGAAAAAAAAAAGAAGCAGCATGCCTCATTACGACCCACCGGTGCTGCTGAGCACGCCGCATGTTAAACAGTGACACCATGAGGATTTTCCGTTTCTATTTCCCTCCCTTCAGGCAACTTTATCCAACCAATTATTCAACATAGAAATGTAAATTGCAGAGGAACACATTCATAGTATGTGGAGTATTGAAAAGTGTGCGCAACAACATGTGGAAGCGAATCTATTAACAGGGTGCATCGTGCACAAAATTGCACACAGTATCCATTTAACACGTTCTCCTGTGTAGATATGGAGTTTTGGGTGGTTTTGTCAAAAAATGCAACATACAGCGAGGAGTGTGTGCTTATAGATTATTTACCACACACACACACACACTCTGTATTTAATATGCTGGAAATTGTTTGCATCGCTCAACGTTGTGCCTTCATTCACTGCATTTGAAAAAGAGACACAAACCAGCTCAGCCTTTACTGGAGGCACAGCTGCTGTTGATTAGAGCAGCTTTTTTTTTTTTTTTTCATCCTAGCTGCACCCCCACCAGTCTGATCGCGACCTTCCCCTGCTTAGTTCCTTGCCACCATTTTGACCTTTTTCTGTTTTTTTTTCCACAGTGAAAATTTTTTTTGCCTCCTCTACAAATCTTTCTTGTCTCGTTTTGCACTTGCAGACGCTCCACTGCGTCTTTCCAGGCAGACAAGCGATGTAAAATGTGCAAACCCCCTCATTCAAACAGTCAGTACAATGCCACTCTTGACTCCAAATGCATGCTGGGTGAAGTGCACCTCCACGGGCAAAAGGGGGGTGGATCCTCTGCACCGCCCACTGACCCGTCAGGCACCCGTTGTGTTCCGATAAGCCACAAAAACATGTCAGGCATGTTCAGCATTGCTTATAAATATAATTTATTAATTGTCTTAAAAATTCTTTCTTACACTTTGTACAGAAAACAATTAGAGGAGATAGAGAGGCGAGCATTCAGCAAGAATTGAGCAAGACTCATGAAGCGTGCCAGAATTAGCTAAAATGGACCAACACTATCCCACACTAATCAAATCAAATCACTCCCGATAGTAAAATCAAAATGCACTTACAAGGACAGCTCTAGTTATAGACTTCTATCATAATAACCAATGCCAAGTTTGCATAGTAGACACTGCTCTTACAAAAAGAAAAAAGGAACTTAAATAAGAAATGAACTGGAAACATACAAACTATTATCTAACTGTACTGCTCTTTTTTTATATTCTGAAATTTGCCAAATATAGCCGACAGTACACAACTGTACATACTGAAGATAGAAAATATTTTTACATATTTTGATATCTCAACACTACTTTCTTCATTTTCACATCATGAAGGATCATCTTCAAGAGGCCCACTTGTCCTCTCCTCTTATGAAAACTCCCTTTTTTTTTTTTTTTTTTGACTTGCACTCCGTTAACAGAAAATCTGTCCTGCTGGTAAACTGTAGACTTAAGAGTCAATTTAAGGTGGATTAGTTTGAACCTACACTTAGAAACTGATCCGTTTCCTTGAACGTCAGTCAAGGTTCGGTGTATGATTATGAGCTGAGCCTTTGAGTTGCCAGAAATGACGATCGAATCGCATGGAAGTTAATGTCATGACCTTTGGGCTCGCGTTTCCTTCTGAAACAAACAGAATCAATGACGTTTTAGGCTTTTTCTCCTCGTGAGATGCGCAGTTTCCCTTCGACCTGCTCGCATCTGACATCAGCAGGTACGTCTGGACATACACAAAGCATCCGCTCCGTCTTCTGCGGGTTCGCCAAGGTTCAGCCCATCCATACTTTGAGGCCTCCGTGTCCACAACATGTGATTTCTCACTGATACAAGAGGTCTGAGCCTCCGAGTGGTGCGATTCTGACCGACTGAACAAAGGGAAGGAAAAAAAAAAAATCAATGTGAGAAAATCAATGTCTCAAGGTTTTTTCTCTTCAAGGTGTGGACAGCCACGAGAGGAAATCTGTCATGACCAGGTAAGATTTGACCTTTTGTACCAGTGTTCAACTCCACCTCTGCCTTTCTATTTTCTTCAAAACGGCTTCCTCCGCAGCATCTCCTCCACATACCTGATGTTTCGGTTTCATATGGCGTCTCTCCGTAATTCACAACTGAAATATTGTAACTCCGTTCTGCATGCGGTGTTCGCATGTTAACCTTGAACGAGGGATTTCGAGTTAATGTCCGGCAGGGGAAATCTGACGTCTGTTTGAAATCTATGAAAGATAAGGCCACCCCTCCCCCTCCTCCCTCCCGCCCCAAAACATAAAGATTTGGAGTTACGCCCTCTCATCAGACGTCGGTGACCCGAGTCAGTGCAAACATCTGAAAGCCAGCCTTGTTCCACAATGTTCTTCTGCATATCACAAATATATTACACGTCCGTTGATTTCACAGCGCCGCCCCCTCCCCCCCTCCCCTGCTCCTTTCTTTGTGATGACTTTTAACTCTAATTTTGCAACATCTATTTTTAAACAGATACAAGTTGGAATGTTAGTTGCTCGTAGAAAAAAGTGTAACTGATACGTTAGAGTCACACCCCCCAAACAGTTCACACCTATTAACACAATAAGAATGGCAACAAAAGAAAAGAAAGAAAGAGAGAAATGAAAATAGCATCAATCGAAAGCAACAATGATCAGGAAACAAAATGATTATGGTAATACAATGTCATTAGGACGAACATGATAATCATGTATTTACATGTTTCAGACGATCAAAACGGTGTAAATGCTCTTTTTCTTTAAAGGCCACCGGATGGTGCTAGTGACCAGCAAAGTCACTGTGGTGATCACAAAGGATAGCACGTGTGGCCTGACGATGGGACACCGAAAACTTAGGAGAAATAGATATGTTGGCTATATATAGACTCATATATGTATATGTATATATTAGAAAAATGAAAATATGACTGATAAAATCAGTATATTGTGTACATGTAGCGGTAATGAACGATATCAGTTGTATTTATTTCACTATCACGTAATACGGTGGTGCGGCGTGTGTCTGGCTGCATTCAAAAACAAAACGTGTTTTTCACTTGTGGTTCGTCACTCTGTTTCCTCTGGTGTTTCTCTGAGTTGGGACCCGACCAGAAACAAGCCCTGACGCAGCCCCCTGTAGTTTTGGGGGGGTTCGTGGGTGCAAAGCAAACATTTCACCCCCCCAAGTCAAAAAGCAACATGCTGTGAGTCAGAATGAAGAAAGAAAACTACCTTGATCAAAATGTGTTACTTTGAATAAAATGAGGATGCACATTAAACTGCGTATTCAGACAAAAAAACTTAACTTGTTGCCCTTCAAAACTAAAATCTTCTTTGGATTCATTTGAAATTTTCCCTGTCAGTAAATTTGCCACCTTTCTATTCTGATTTTTCTCCATCTGGACGATTCGACGTTTTTGATGGATTTCAAAGGAAAACTACACACTCCTCTCCAAGGCTTTGACAAACCTGAATAATCAGCATCAGTCATTAGAGGGACCCTGTGTTCTCGGGCTTGTTCCTGGTCAGCACCATTGATTGACAGCCACTATGTAGCACACTGTGTGAGCAGGAAATGATCCACACATATGGACAGCAGAATACATTTAGAGCGTTCCCTAAGAAACGGTATAAAGACAACAAACTGTACCGGCGAACACGTACAGCCAAGGCTCGCAGGAAAAGAGTCGCTTATTCATCTCCCCTCTCATTATCTGTTTTCCATCCAGGTGATCACCTGCCAGCGCTGCCATCGTTTTTGTGTTGACGTCCTCCCTCTCTTTTGTAATCAGTTTAGCTTCCCTGTGTTTGCGCTCATCTCTTTGAAGAGTCTCTAACTCGCCCGCTCCTCTCCCTCAATCTGCGCCCTCCCTCTCTCCCTGTAATCAGTTTAAATCCTCTCCCTTTATGATCCCCTTTCACTTCTATAGAGGTTTTTAAGGTCAGTTCCCCTGTCTCTTCTTCTGTTTTTCTTCCCTTCGCTTGTCTTTGTTCAGCATTAAAGTAACAGCAAGAAACAACTGATGTTACGATAGACAAGGTCTCTTTTTTTTGTTGTTTTTTTTTGTTTGTTTTTTTTTAGTTTTTTAGGCGTGTGTTTGTTTTGTTTGTTCCTGATCGGGAGGTTTTATCTCTCCTTCCGTCACACACGGCACTGCAACACCTCGCAAATACACACACGCACACACACACACACACGGATACACACAGAGTTCCGGCCCCGGCTGGAGCGCCTCTGTTGCCATGTCGGCGTGATTGCCACGGCAATTCGACCACTGACGCAGTTCCAGCTGTAGAGAATCCTTCTGTAATCGTCTCCAGAGTTCTGTCCTCGTCATGGTTACCGCGGGGCTTCGTCAGTGTTCCGTCGTCATGGAGGCGAGGCTACTGTCGTGGCGGCCCATCTCTTCCAGCACGGCGGCCAGCTCGTTCAGGTCCCCGTCGGGGAAGTGCTGGGCCTCCCACAGGTCCAGGATCACACCTGTCGGACTGGACTTGGTGGCAAAGTAGTTCAGGTACCTTCAGGAATAAAAAACAACAGGGGACAAAGGACGATGGATGATTGGAAGCATGCTGCTTTAGCTTCACTGCTAATGGCACTGGTGCACTTTAGGTAATTTTCAGGATTTGAGTCACTGGAGTACATCATCGTCAGCACGTCATTAAATGATCAGTTCCATCCATCCATCATCTCCCAGTCCTGCTTTGTCATGCAAAGTTCGTACAGAAAGGGCTCTCAAGCTGGAAATCAGACCGGCGCTCTTCCCCCTGTGGGGTGTAGCTGTTCTCCACCCACATGATTCAAAACAACGCCCGAGGTCCTCTGAACGCTGTGCTTTATTAACACCTATGTTAGAAGTAGATTAAAATAAACGGAGGGCTGCTGGGCCTTTGTTGTCAGGACCTGTCACGATC
>JAUESF010000012.1:11161007-11181604 GCA_032274765.1 Malacoctenus tetranemus | reverse complement strand
GTGTGTGTGTGTGTGTGTGTGTGTGTGTGTGTGTGTGTGTGTGTGTGTGTGTGTGTGTGTGTGTGTGTGTGTACTGACTGTAACTCGTTTTATACCACAGGGCTTAAAAGCCTTTCTTCACTGTCAATCAGTTTATGGCCCATCTCACTTAGATCTCTCTCTCTCTCTCTCTCTCTCTCTCCCTCTCCCCCCCCCCACCTCTCTCTCTCTCTCTCTCTCTCTCTCGCTGTCTCCATCTGTTTGATTTGTAGATGAATGAAACAACATGTCCCATTTGAGCCTCTACCTGCCTGAGTAACCTACATACGACTGCTGGATACCAAATGTTCCCCCCTCGTTTTTTTCATAAAACCCATCCTGTTTTTTTTTCATTTTACTTTTTCTGTGATATTTTGATCGCTTTTACCTCACAGACACATGTTGACAAAGTAGCGACTGAAATATTATTCGAATCATTAATTGCATTTTTTTAAGTCTCACAAGAGCAAACAATGGATAAAGGCTAATAATCTGACAGTTTAAAAAACACAATATAAATCTAATGTTAGAAACCAAAAAAATTAACAGTGAAAAACTGTTCATTAACTGTAAAACGACCATTAAATTCAGTAAGACAATTATCACATACATTTAGCCCACCTGGATGTCATAAATGGAGTGAAAATGACAAATAATTGCATGTCAATTCCAGCCAGCAGAGTCAGGATAAGATGATAAAGAGAACACAAACACAAAACATGTTTTCATTGTTAAAGTTTTCTTTGTGTGTGAGCACGCCTTCTTTTATTTTATATTGTCCTCGTCCTTTCTCTGAAAACGATTGAAAAAGCATTACGTATAAATCCTTCAAGTTTCCTTTTAGCATTCACTGTTCTCTTTAAGTTCCACTTTTGTTTTGCTTCAACACAAAAAGCAAAGTGGTGCTCGCGTTGGAAACGGCCTCTCCTTTAATTCTGATGTTCTTTTTCTGTCTGACAGCCTTACATAACCTGCTGTCTCCTCCTGACGAGATGGAGACTGAAGGAAGGGACCTGAACGTGGGTGTGCACTTTTGACCAAACCGAGTTGAATGAATAATGTGTTTAGGACCTTTTTGTGTATCTGAGCGTGCTCCGTGAAGCCCGAATGACAAAATCACAAGTGATGGAATGGGGAAGCACTGATAGGTGAACACTCGTGTTCATTTTTAGGAGCTCTCATGCGAGCACCGGCACTCGCGGGGGGGGGGGGGGGGGGGGGGCCCCCCCCCCCCCCCCCCCCCCCCCCCACGGACGTGTACACAAACACACACTCAGCGGAGGTAACTTTTAATCCGCACGTCACCGATCGCCTGAGTTTTTTTCATTTTTTTCTCTCCCTTCATGTACCTGACAAGCAGTTTCATGTTGGAAGCACTCACCTGCAAGACCAGCTAAATTAGATTTAGATTAAAAATATGTCCCTTTCAGAGGACGTGTCGGGAAGAAGGTGAAAAAAGAATAAATCAGCTGGGGGGTTTAGGGGGGGAGGTGAGACAGAGAGAGAGAGAGATCCCCTCTGTGACGTTCTAACACATGCTCCCTGACAGATCTCTATCTCTATAGGAGGGGAGATTGTTCTGCACAAAAGGTCAGGATGCGCACACACGCGCGCGTGCGCACACACTCACACACACTGAACATCGTAAGACGAAGGTGTGAAGAATTCAACAACACAGAGACATGCAGATCTGCATAGTAACAGAGGGCCCGGTGTAAAAGGTGGCTAGTGTGCATTTGTGTAAACATAGAGCTCTTTCTACACAATAGAAACTAAAACTAAAAGAAAGTATTTAAGTGCAGGACTTTGAAAAGCAAGAACAAAAAAGGCATCATGCTAGACAGAGTTCGGGATCTGGGAAACTGTTTCTGAGGAAAGCGTGCAAAACCCACCCCCACATCCACATCTGTGAGTTGCCAAAAGGTCATTGTTAACTAAATGCCGGTGGACAAATCCCCCCCACACACAAATATGAGGAAAACGGAGTCTTTAAAATTAAAGGTCTTTTAGACTCCAGAAGGAGTTTTGCAATGTTTCTTTCCTCGTTTGAGAGGCGGAAACCCATGTTTGAAAGCCTCGGAGCAGCCAAAGCCTCAGGCCCCTCGTAATTGTTTGCAAACCCCATCCCCCGTGAGAGCCATACAGTCGGTACCTGCACAGAAGTGTAAGAATATGTATTTACTCTTGCCGGCTATAGGAGCGGGCCAGGTGGTATCTAAAGTACCCCATCCGTCCTACACATCATCTGTTTACCACTGTACTCTCTACAGTAAAGCCTCCAAAAAGATGCTCGATTACAACTTCAAGCCAGCAGCCAAACTCAACACATCGCTCGACCTGAGGCGCAATAATCCCCCATAAATTGAGTTTGCACCACTTATTTATTTATGTATGTATTCTAGTCTCCTTTTTTTCCCACTCTGTGTTTGTTTTTCGAAGAAATCTGCAAGCAGCGAAACTTTTTTCTGGTTCCTCGGAACAATCATTCGAAATGCATTTTCTATTTTATTCTAATCTATGCAGTTGATTACACACACCAGCGAGTGGGAGAAGCACCGGCTCAGGCTCAGTGCGCATGGATCGCTGTCTATTGATTGGCTGAGTTCTCTGTCACTCTGGGAGTCCGTCCAATCTGCTGCGGACCGGATTTAAAGAAGAGAGAGGGGGGAGGGGGGTGGAGAGAAACTAGGATAACTGAGATTAGCTACCGTCTCTATCATCCCTGTGATCTGCATCCAGAGCGGAGCTGTGGACAATCACTACTTGAAACTCATTCAACTGCCTTTTTGATCTGACTTGGCACAGACGTGCAAACGCCACCCGCTCTGCGCTGCTGGCAGACGCAGCCGCTCTAAGTAACAGTCAGGGACGAACGGGAGAGGAGAAAAAGCGAAGCGGTCCTTTGTAAACGGGTCTATCTTTGCCTTCCGTCGCTGGACTGAAAACAACACGGTGATCATTGGTGAGGGGAAATAAAACGTGGGATTCTTTAGGAGTCGCCGCGGTGGTATTCCGACGAAAAACACACTCCACACATAAAACCATTAGATCGCATGCAGAGCAAAACCCTGTAACACACTGTGATTGCCGTTATTCTAATGAATGGATTGAATACAAGCCTTTCAGTGTGTCTTGTTATATCCAACTAAAAGGCACACTATGACCTCCATCACACTCTCTAAACACGAGCAGGCTCTCGACATACAAATCGGCAGCTCAGCCGTGGCGCTCCCGTCCTTCTCATCCCCTCCAGCTAAGCTGCTCTTTAACTGACACTAACAGCGACGCCGCACATTCAGCCAAACACAATAAAGCCGCGATAATCATGATGCTTCCTTTGTCAGTCGCGTCTCCGGGCTTGAGGGCAGAAAGCTTTTCAGCGTCCGCACGTATGAGATTCGGTCTGACAACAGCAACAATTAGTTTGGCAGTTGACAGCGACGGACACGTGACCACAACGGACGACGACGGGAGATTTTCAGAAGGGAGTCGACAGGAGGGGACGAAGGAGCCGCGCTTCGAAAGAACCACGACGGTTCTGAGATCGAGTGAGGCAGAAAAAAAAGAGATAAAAAAACGTATGAACACATTGTCTGGCAGTTCACAGCATTCGGGGCAAAGTCCCTCAAACTGTCGAGTCCAAACACAGCTCGTCTGACTGGGAAGCCAAACGAGCACGCCGCATGTCCCGCGTTGAGACCCCCGGATCTTCCTCCCTGTTTGCGTTGCTTGGTGCTCCTCCGAAGGGAGGCGACCGGGGGGCCGATCCCAATCAGACGCCCCGAACACCTCAACTAACTCCGTGTGACGCGGAGGACGGGCGGATCCGCTTCGAGTCTCGTCCGGATGATTGAGGTCCTCACTCCATTACCGAGACCGGGGTGCCTCAGCTGTCCTGCGGAGGGAAGCTGGCTTTGGCAGCGTGCATTCAGGCTCTTACTACAGCAACGAGCGTCGGCGAGGGGAAGCCTGCAGAGACCGTTGCTGTTTCACTCAGCTCCCTTTCACCATCGCGATTTGTATTTGGCCCTTTAAAAAAAACGCTCCACGCATCGAATCGCGTCTTCCAGACAGAATATCCATCGAGTAGGTTCAGTAGTAATGGAAATGCCAGCTCAATCATAAATCATAAACATAAACTGGATCATCAGAAATGCGTGGAGGAAAAAAAAAAAAGAAAAAACAGAAAGAAAAACCTAAACGTCAGTTACGACTATAATCACACTGTGTGAAAACAGGATCAGCCCGGTGATTAGTGGCTCTGAAAGCTCCCCCTCTTGCAACCTCCCAGCGTTCATGTTCCTGACTGTATTGGTGAATTTGGGGAGGAGTGTGACAGTCTCTTGGATGAGCTGCGACTGCCTGCGTCTGATCCGCCGCTCCCTCTGCCTTCCCCGTCTGTCTGCGACCAGTCATCGCGCAACCAACGCGGCGCATGATGAAACCGCTTCGGCGGGCCCTAAACGAGAGTCATTAGAACACATAACAGACGCTCGCAGATTGCTTTGAAGATAAAACGAGAGCTTCTGTGATGAGAGGAGTGTTAAAAAAAAGGAAAAAGGGAAAAAAAAGCACAGTAATAATAAATGGCAGAGGTCCTCTCTCCTATTGCACCTCTCAATTTCTGTCTTCCTCACAGTTTTGGAGCGAATTCATCTTGTTACGTCGGTAACACTGAGGGAGATGGAAAGAAAGAGAAGGTGAGAGGGAGAGGAAGATAAAAAAAAGGAAACCCAAGTGAATCACATTTTTAATAATATTGTTTGAACCTTTTTTGATCGCTTATTAAGCAGCTGCTCGACCTCTCAAAGTAAAACCACCCTTACAACGCGAGTCGCTGCTTCTCTGTGATCGATGCTTACAAGCGAAAGCGTTCCATTGGTTGAAGCGACTCGAATTTTTCAGTCACTTCAGTGTCCACAGCCGGACTGCATCGGTTTCAGAGTGAGCCAATAAGCTTGTGAACACAAAGTAAGTGTTCAGAATGAAGGCAAATTGCCTACTTTGGCAACGACTCAAAGCTGCCTGGCGACGCTCCAAAACCACCACAGCTGCAACAGAATCGCAAACTGTGAATCAAGTGAACTGGTCGTGAATCGATGCGCCGCGATCAGACAGGAAGAGAGAAAGGAGCCCAGTTAATTAAAGGAATCTGTCACCATCGCGGCGCGGTCATTTTAAACAGACGGCCTCCACATCCTGCACTCTGTTCAATGTGGACGCCGGGGCCTATTTTTTTTCTCCGTCTCTGATTTATCGCAGAAAATATAGTTTAAAAAAAAGTGTTTCAATTTCCTAAAAGTTATGGCTTTGTAAAGCACAAGATAATATAAGGGTACGTCAACAAATCAGAACACCACACTCAGACATCCGACAAGTGAGACTTTCGAGTCAGTTCATAAACAAACGCGCAGGATGTCCATCAACTGTGATGTGGAGATAAAAAGCAGCAGCTAAAAACACACAATGGAGTCTGATGAATAAATTAACTCGGCAGGAGATGAATTATTAGTGAAGTGAAAAAGATGAACTTTACTTGGCCAAATAATTACACAATCAATTGTGAAAATCAAGAGGACACCTGTCAGGAAGAGGATCCAGATCCTTCCTTTTAGCAAAGAACGTTGAAAGGAAGTTGTTGGTGTTAAAACTAACTGTTCAGCAGGAAACTCAGCCGAATCCAACAAGCAGCCCGGTTTATGTGAGCTAACTAACCAGAGCTGCTCGGCCGGGTGGTTGGTCAGTTCGCTTTTTTTCCCCCGGTGTCAGCAGTGAGATTTCTCCCCACTGAAATCTTGTTTGAGTAATTCTTATGAGGCTCATAAAAGTGGAAGTGGTGCAATAACTTCTGTGTCGGGGGTCGTTCGGGGACCTGACTGCTTCAAGGTTATCATATTTTTCTCACCGTGTGATGTCCTGTCGAGCCAATTGTAACGGGCATCAACAGTTTAAATGAGAGGTTGTAAAAATGGCAGGAAAAGGTCCAGCCATTAGCTTTACCCACTCATTCTCCAGACAATAGAGATGCAGGGCGCGCTGGGCTGATCGCAGTCCAGCCATTCAACCGTTCCACCCTGACACATGGTGATGAACACATCAAACGTCAACTGTGCATAACATCATTATAGGACTGGCTTTTAGTTTGAAGGACAATAGCAGTTTTCACTGCTCCCAGACGATAGGAAAAAAATGCAGAAGAGAAGATGCTGAAGATACAGAAGAAGAACGCATCTGTTACATCAGTGGTCTCAAGGTTTTTACCCTGGAGACCCCTGAATGCCTGTGATTAAAGCAATGATCCCCATTGTTTGGTTTTGTACTGCCAAAATATTACAGTGCAGCCAAACATTGGAGCACTCTCACCCATTTAAAAAAGGTGGAGCCTACAAAATAAAAGCATTGAGTGGTATCCGAGGTCTGCTAGAAAGTGTCGTGCTCTTTGAATCCTGGCAACCTCAGAGCAGGAAAAGCCTCGGACCCCCCTCTATGAGCTCCGACAAAAGCCCAGACCACTGTGTTACAAACCGTCTCTGCATAAAAACATGACACCACACACAGCACTACATCTGTGAGTGAATATTCAGAACTGTGTCTGAGTGAGGCGACTGCTTGTTGTGCAGATCAGAGCTTCTTTGTGAGGACATCAAGAGAGCAGATGACAGAAGAAGCAGTCATGTTGATTAATGTGACACAATGAAACAAGAAGCAACAACAGAAGGTCAGTGCGCAAAAAGGAGACGGACGGAAATGAATTGGACAAAAATGGACGGTAAATGAAAACAGAAAATGAGGACTTACATGGCATTCCCAAATCATTCTTTTCTTTGGACTCAGTGGACTTCTGAAACAATGAACCTTTGGGCAGAGAAAGAAAAGGGATGGTGGAATGGATGGAGGAACACAAAAGAAAGCAAACAAATCCAACAAAATAACACAAACACATTTGACACAGACAATGACATGGCGACGGATGTTCCATTTTTCTTCGCTGTCTTTGATTTCTCTGCTCCTGCTACTTGAGTATCAAGTTACACCATCTTTAAAGGAGATGATGAAGTTTGAAAAAAAAAAAGAGAGATAGAGAGAAATAAGTTAATTGGCGAAGAACCGTCCACAAAGCGGCTACTGCTGTGTCATGCTGAGTGGTCCACTTAGCTGTGGCAGACAGAAGGTCTATGACACACATAAACTGCTGATGTACTGATGTATAATTGAAGCGCTGGTGTATAATTGATAAAGGCAACATGGCGACATGGCGCGCTTAAAAGCTTCTCGCCAGACCAGCTGACCATCGGAAACGCTGCGATTCAGCGCGAAACGGCAAGAAACTCTGGTGAGGTAAAGTGGGGTGACGAGCACATATAAACACGGAGCAACATTTGCACAGTTGACACGCATAATGTGGCGTATCATTGCAGCCACACACTCAGCCTGGGATACTTTTTTTTTTCCCCCAGTTGGTGTTTTTTTTTAATTCTATTTTTTTTTAGCGAGCTGCAGGATTGTTCCTCACGGATTTATTATTCTTGTGTGAAAAGACTTAGCAACCCACTGCATTTATATGACTGCGTCTAACAAATGTCACGATGATTAATGTCTGAATCGGTGATGATAGCAGGAGCAACACGCCATGACGAAGATTTATCATGTTTAAATTAGAACACAATTACTCCAGCAAACAATAATAATGACAATATGGAGGCAGCAAAATGAAGCATAAATGATTTAGTGAGAAAGAAGGAAAAAAAAGGCACAAGTGTGATGAAAAGACACAAAAAAAAGCAGATAGAACAGGGCATAAGGAAGAAAAGGGAAAACAGACGGCAAGCTGTGAAGGAAACACCACAACAACCTGACCACAGTGAGAAGATACACAACAGGAGGGAGATGTGCTGAGTGATGTCACGTAGAACCTGCTGATGCTGTTCTGAGTAATTCAACACAAACACAAGTTCCAGTGTCCTGTGCTAGAGTTACAGAGTCCCCCTTGATGTGTGACGCTGTTAAACAGGGAGGGCTCGAAAAACTAGAATAACATTAAAAAGTCTGTCAGAAGTTATTTTTTTCATTGTGATGATTCTGGCCTCCCTTTTAAACATATTAGAAAAACGCTTTTTCCAGACTTTAATTTGAGCTATTATGACTCATAAACTGAAATGATAAAGAATAAAACAGACAATAAAAGTTGAAAAATAAATGAATGGGTGGACATTTGAAAAGAGCTCTGAATTACATTTTTTTTAACTCATTTGTGAGTACAAAAAATATATTTTATTCTTCTTTTTTTGTTTTTGCTCTGGTGGTGCGGCTTTATTGGGCTGCAAGTTTATGTGTGTGCACACCCAGAAAGTGTGCGCGAAATGTCATGGACACACAGAGGGGCTCTGAGTGAATCTCTTCCAAGAATTCTGATCGATGTGTCAGGAGAATGTCAACAGCCTGGAATATAAAAACAACAACACAAACTACCTCACAAATGATGATAATAAAAAAAAAACAAAACCCAAGCCTTTAAAGAAAGAATCAAACCGTGAGACGAACAGACGCACATACGGCAACACGCTGATGCAGCTCTTAGATAAACACAAAGAGAAAAGAGGCCACTGCGAGCGGGGCAGCAGAGGATTTCTATCTGTCAGAGTTTAACAGGGCAAAGAAAAAAAAGCCAGAGCAGAGACGGTGGACAAAAGGGCGAGAGAGAGAGAGAGAGAGCGAGAGAGAGAGAGAGAGAGAGAGAGAGAGAGAGGGAGGCGGAAGGTGACGGCGAGGGGAGAATGAGAAACAGAAGGTAGACTGGAGTGCTTCGGAGCACAAAGTCAATTACAGAGCACTATCTAAAACATTAACTGCGGCTCCACATCAGCAGCGCGTTATCTGTTCATTCAAAGGCCTCAAACCCTCAAAGTTACTATTTAAGCCTCTTTCTTCTCTGAGGCGGCACCTGAGCACGACCAAAACACGGCGAAAGACCTTTCTCCGCCTTTATGAAGACATCTGAAACGAGCCGACCTCCGCAAAGTAAATGAACGCATAATGGTGGGTGGGTGGGTGGGTGGGGGCGGCAAACTCGCATCTTTCAGATATACTGTAAATACACTGCCGAGAAATTGCTGCACATGCAGAAAGCCCACCCTTTCAACAACACGGTGCATGCACAGAAACACGCATGGATTCCAGTTAATGCTACAGGAAACGGCAGAAACATTAGTGCCGACATAAACCCACGTCTGCGCAGTCATTTTAAAGACAGGAAATCAATCAGGGGAAATGAGCCTAAATCTATACCTCCCCGGGTTTTATCCCCCGTTCTGCGGCCCATAGCTCACAGGCCGCAGGGACGCCTTCTGATGGATCCGAGACCAGATACACACTACATCATGTTGGGGAGGGGGGGGGGGTGGTGGCCGGGAGGGGCTGCACATACAGTAAGTTCTGTCGATACTGCGCCCGCAGCAATGCCTGTCTGAGGAAATATATTGTGTTCGTTCATTGCTCATGACACGTCTTCGTCTATTACATCACCCCTGCAATCCTTCCTGACTGAGAAGACAAGTGTGTGTTTTTGTTCACGCTGATAAATTGTTTTTCTTTTTGGTCCTCCAGGAAAACAAGAAATTCACTGCTGACCAAAAAACTTGGATGCACCTTGCGATTCTAATGACTGTCACAGAAAGCTCCGACGACTTCATTTAAATTTGCCTCTCACAGTTCCAGCTTGCCATCAAATTCACAGCGTATTTTACCGATTTGAATTACTCGTGTGGTGTTACTTCTATTGTCGATGACACGCAGCAAGATGGAGTTCCCATGAACTCCATTTAATCGCATTTTGTTCAGGTAGAAATTGTACTTTTACTCTTTTTGTCCCATCCTTTTTCGAACGAGCATATGGCCAGAATGGTGCACGTGTAGATAACACATGTCTAATTGGATCCAGCATCGTACAACATTCAGGGCAGCGAGTCCATTCCGCCCATGTTCCACGGCATGCAATATTTATGATTGCACCTGCAGCGCTATAGTGGTGCGCAGCCTTGATTTGACACGTGTACTAAATTGGCGTTCGAGTCTGCGTCTCGCTCTCGCCGTGAGCCACTGTGTCCTCTGGCAAAGACACCGAAGCCCGAGTTACTCCTGATGGAGAAATGACTTGTATCCCAGCCATCAATGTTGTCGTGAGTGCTTGTTTGAGTGAGTGTGACTGATGGTGTGAAGTGCGCTGAGGCCTCTAAACTCAAGCACTAGGAACATGTTGGTGCCAAAGGCAACAGGAGGCTTCAGGCTATTTAATTACATCTCATATTTGAACATGAGATGGAAGCGGGGTCGGGGGTCAGATGACCTTCCTTCCACAACCCTCCACTCCACCAAAACACACATGGGTGGGGACGCCGCCCAGACGCAGTGGTCTAATCTGAAATTTGTGTGTCCCTGATTGCCCCCCCCTCCCCCGACACTCAGAGATGTTCTTTGCAGCGCATCTTGTTTTTCAAACTTCAGACAAACAAATGAGATTGTGTAATCTCAAAAAAAGTGCTTGAATTTAGGAAAAAAAAAGGCTCCAGCGTCTGCTATTCTTTGGGAAAGAATAATGACACAACAAAAGTGAGTATGGATGTGTCACTGTTTGGAAAAAAGTTATTTTTGTTGTTTTTTAAAGCTTTTTATCTCTCTTATTTTACTCTGTCAGACTACTGTCTCTCTCGCTCTCTACCTCCCTCCCTCCCTCCCTCCCTCCCTGTCTCTCTCTCTCTCTCTCTCTCTCTGTCTCTCTCTCTCTACCTCCTTCCTTCCCTCTCTCTCTCTGTCTCTCTCTCTCTCTCCACGTCACAGGCTTGTCTGCCAATTACTCCGAGCACACGAAGTAACAAGCACTATTCCAACAAGTCAACAAATATAATTGCCTCCACCTTGGAAAAAAAATACAGCTGCTATATTTGCGCCACTGTGACTCAGCCCACATTTTCCATGCAGCGCTGAGGCGTGCACTGATGTCAGAAAGCGCTGAGTTGCGGTGGGATTTTGGATGATTGTCCCACATCATTATTCATCATTACATTTCTTACAAAACAGGTGTTTTGGACTGGACAAGACAGAAGCAAGAGGGGGGGAAGGTTATTAACGGCACGCTGTAAAAGGCAGAAATAGGAGCGAGGTAGAGGGAGGTGTTGAAGCAGAAAGGCCTGAGAGGAGGAGAGGAGCGCTGACAAGAGGGGTACGAGATGATGTAAACAAGCGAGTCAACAACAGCAGGGTTTGACGAAGAAGAGAGATGGAAAGAGTAAAGAAGGTAATGTGGACAGAGAAAAAAAAGGGCATGTCTGGAGAGAGAAAAGAAGGAGGGAGGAGGGAAACTGCCACAAATAAAGTTAATATATTATTACATAGTCTTTATAACTGCAGCATAGTTAGAAAAAAACCATCATATTTGAGGGACTTGCAATGTAAATAACTCAGCATATTGGTAATTGCAATACCAATAAAACCATTGCATCAAAAGATTAGTTTTCTTCACTAAATACTGAGTTATAGATTGTAGATAAGTGAGTTAAATGACCCCATTAATTGCCACGTTACACATCGTTCACTTTTGCTCGTGTCCACGGGCCGGGAACCTGATCGTGCGTCTAAATTCAATATTGTGCTTAATCTGGGGTCATCGCCCTCCAAAATCGATGGCTATCCGAAGCAGACAGTGCTCGACATCTGTTTGAATCGGCATGCTCATTGCTCATGGATAGATGTGACGAGTGGCGAGGGGGAGGACAGTCTCCGCGCGGAGCGACGCGTGCAAACTTACTCTGCATGCAGAGCCCGTCGGTGCAGTTCTGGGACTGCAGCACGAGCCCCTCGCAGTCCTTCCCACCGTTTTTCGGCGCCGGGTTGTTGCACTCCCTCCTCCTCCATTGCGTGCACTCCGTCCCACAGGCTGACCACTTGCTCCAGTCCGCCCACACGCCGTCCACTGGAGGAGAGAAGGAGCCAAAGGGATGAGAAGCAACACACACACAAAAAAAAACACACAGGGATACAAAAGAGGACAGTGGTTTCAATTATATCCCACAGCAGGAGACACTGAGCACTGGAAAGAGTATAGAGAAAGTTTCTGCCACAAAGTACAACACCGAGGTCAAGCAGATACAGCACTGGATGGAGAGCGGCAGTGTACTATAGAATTGAATAGATTAGAATGGAATTACCTGTGCACAGTGTGGTGCAGGGCAGCTTCTGTATGGCCTGTCCATCACAGGGCAGTCCTCCGTTGAGCGGGGCGGGATTGGTGCAGCTCCGGGTCCGTTTCTGGAAGCCGCGTCCGCAGCGGCTGTTGCACGCAGACCACTCCGTCCACGTGGACCAGCCACCGTTCACTGTGGCAACACAACACATTATTATTAAGTGACAATGACATCATTAGGCGTTATGCAACTTCAGCAGGTCCGACGCCATCAGCCGCGTTCGCCCGGTCGCCACTGACGACGGCCACCATGCAGGGACGCCCTCATTTCACTGGGAACGACGAGGGGCTCAGTGTCGTCCCCAAAGGACATTTAAACACACACAAGGGCGTCTTGCTGCCAACTTGGGAAGTGGAAGTCAACCTGCTCCACCACCTGAACCATCTTGGCCGTAACAGAGACATCACATCGCCGAGGGTTTCAAAACCTAATCTATTAGGTGAACCTGGCAGAGAGGTTCATTCATTTAAATTTAACCACCTATTCAGTTGGCAGCAGAATGATATTTGGCCAAAATTCTCAAAAAATGTCCTTTTTACTCTCATTTAACACATTTTGCTCTTTGTTTCACTGTTGTTTCATTTTACTCCGGCAAAGTGAATCAGCACTTATTTCGCTTGGGGCCAGCTGGGGCCAAAAGTTGGCACTTTGGACCCCCGCCCTGTCCATGTGTCAAAGTGTCCTTGAGCCCAGAACTGAACCTGAAAGTTGCTCCTGGTGGTGTGTGAGCACCTGGTGGGCGGATGAATGTGACTCATGCAATGTGAGCTGACACATCTCAAGCAGGATGTTGTTCTATATCAGTAAAGTTCATTTACTTTCACAGGAGGACTGATTGTGAGTCTTTTTGCCACCTTTGACAAGAATAGAAAAACCAGAGTCTACATATTGTAAAGTTGCACGAGTAAATATTTGGTGTTTTTAAGATTGTTTTCCATATTTGTCCTAAAACTGTCTCCTGTAGTTTTTTCCCCTCCCTCGGTCTACTACAGCATTTCCCTCATGTCACATCGAATTTTGACTGTTTTCCTTCATTATCTTGTATCACTGTTGTTTATAACAAGTTTACAAACAAACAAACAACATAAAACATCATGGCCCCATAGCAGTCAATGACGAGGGCAGATGAGACAGCCACGAAGGGAGAAATCCGGTGCGAAGCCGGAATGAGTCACAGGGACACCCTGAGAGAAGGAGAGAGAAGGAGAGAGAAGGAGCCGGTGTCCAGAGAGGAGTGGTGGGCCGAATTTTCTCCACCACATCCCGACAGCTCCGTCTCAGCCCTGCAGTGGTGGTGGTGGTGGTGGTGGGTGGGGGGGCACTCCTTCTCCAATCGCCCAATTAAAAGTGCATAATCAGAGAGACGGTAACCAGTGAAACTCAGGTACGGCCACTTCAGTCATTCATCCTCCAAAGCGTTATTGCTTTTATCTCCCTCGTTCGCCTTCCTCCTCTCCTTGTCCTCCTCTGCCTCCCCTCACCTGTCTCCCCTCCGTCTGCTTCATCCCCCCCCCCATCCCCCCTCCCCTCCCCCATTCTTACATTCCTGTTTTTTCTACAACTATTTCACCTTGTCAACAGTGTCAGCCGGGCCCTCGCGGAGCCCAGAAGATTGAACCGCAGATTGAACAATCTATTTCTGTAAGGATACATCAGTGTCAAACCACTCCATCTCTCGTTGTCTGTATCGAACAGGCACACATGCTCAGTTATTTTGATTGAAACACTCCTCCTGGTGAATGGAGTCAGTGTTATATTTGGCAGAAACACTGTACCCCCGTGTGTGTGAGTGTGTGCGTGTGCGTGTGTGTGTGTTGTGTGTACTGTTCCCTTTCCCCTCATGTCAGACTGGCATTTGGTAAAATGGAGAGGAGGGAGGCAGCAAGGCACACGAAGCATGTTCTTCCCCACAACAACCTTTTTCTTTTCTGCTTCTCAATATATATATATATATATATATATATAAAAAAGCGCTTCACCTGGAAAACAAACTAACACCGGAACTGAACTGTGCTTTTCAAAGTTGTTGTTTTTTTCTCGCAGCTGTTATCCTGCCATATGCTGCACAATTCATTTCGAGCCTGCGATTCTTGGCTGAGACTGTGAACATTTGGAAAGCCCAAGTGTTCTCATTTAAAACCGAGAGCCCGATTGGTGGGTTTTTAATTGGGCGGGGTCAAAGGTGACGGCAGGATATCAGGCCAGTCACAAAGAGAACGCGTTGGCATGGCAGCGGAGCTAATTTCAGGTGGCAGATGGGGGTTTGGCCGGGCTGATCAGGAGACACCGATCAGTAGCTGCAGGTAGCAGTTAAAAAGGTGTCACATCATTATGAATCTAAACACGAGACACAAGGATGTCACAAACACTCACGGAAACAGGAGCCTCCAATCAGAATAATGACCGTGACCAGATTTTCAGACACACAAACGCACAAAGCACACACCCACGCGTCACAATCTTACCATAAACAATGACTGTCGCCGTGGTGCTTCGTCTTTTGGCCACGATGTTCTTCGCCACGCACGTGTAGTTGGCCGTGTCGGACAGACGCGCCTGCTTGATGATCAGGTTGTGGTCGATGGTGATGTAGAAGTTTCTGTCCTCGGCCGGGTCGATGATCTCCTCATTCTTCAGCCACTCCACCTGCAGGTGGAAGCAAAGAGGGAATGAGGCAGCGGAAGATTTTTGTGCCTTACTGATACACAGGGAGGAAATTTGCAAGCATTAAGTGAACGACATGACGGTGCCCAAAGCTCGCTTGGACTCATTTTTCCAGGAATTTTGAGCAGAGGCAACACGGGAAGAAAAGTCTCACACTTATGGGTGGAAACAGCCTTGCTCTGGAATGGCTGGTTTTGTTCATTGGAAAAAAAGATAAGTAATTATCAGGATCTGAAGGTCAGAGAAACTGTCAGCAAGGACAAGTATTACAACTGCGAGGAGCTTCACTAAAAAACACTCGATCATTTTCAAGGTTTTCTCGGATCTTCAGGGATGTCGGCAAAACAAACAGTAATATAGTAATACTAGTAATTTCACCACCTTTGGACTTGATGTCTACTGTCATTTTTTCTGTGATTACTACACAAGTGAATGTTTCTTTAAGAAATATATAAAATGCAAAAAGTTTGATTCATAAACACTTCAAAATGTTCAAAGAAGCACTTCCAACGGACCAGAAATTGGAAATTCACAAGCAAATGAAAGTAAATGAAATAGCGGAAATCATGACGATCCTCAATAAGGGACCCTTGGGTGGCAGTATAGAAAAGGAAATGCCCCGAACACATGTGTTCGCAAGGTACATTGGGTGAAGGGTAGGACAACGGGAAACTGTCGTATTTATGAGCCTAATCACATTTCCTGAGTGCTGTATTTACTGGTGCAAACCCTCATAAATTCAGCCCGTCCAGGCTTTATGGCAGGTGCATAAATGTCCAAGCTGTGTTGTTTAATTCAGGTTGTTTAATTTCCTCCTCCCTTCGCATTAGGAAATGGAAATCTCAGATGCGGAGGGGAGGAAATTCGGTGTTATTCTTCGGTTTACTGCCTGCTCCGGCTGGCCTGTCGTTTCCCTCCCGCTCACTTATTCCACCTGCTTCTCCCTCTGATCTTTAGAGATTCGGGAGTACTCTGTGGCCACGGGGCTCGCTGTAGCTCTGAATTCTCAATCTTAAGTGAGATGCTGTGTGACCTTTCAGTTTCCATTACAAAGTAAAGGTTATATAGAAGTGTGTGAAGGGGAGGGCGGGAGGGAGCAAAGCCAGACAAACAAAAACATTTATATACAGTGCGAGTGCTCGGGCAACAAGTTTATCCTCCACTCTGTCGGCGCATTAAACAGTGGAGGTGCTGTTTCACCAGCAAAAGCTGAAGCAGGCACGTGTTATGTTGAGAACAAAAACACTAGATGTTTACTTATTCATGCATGGGACACTTAAGCAGGACTTGATGTGGTCAGAGGGAAGAAAAACAATGCCACAGGCATTCGAAGCAGCATTTCAAAAGAAGAAAAGAATAAATAAAATATTTGTATTTTAATGATCACACAGTTGATCTACGACCTCAAACCGCCTCTTCACTGACAACACTGATTCAGACTCTACAGTCTCCCAAGTCGGTTCACACCGACAAGGAAAGTTAAAGGTAAACATTGAAGCTGAACTCTGACCCTTATTGGACAAAGTCTGATAAAAAGCTTAAAAGTCAGTTATTTTGAATAAAGATGAGGGCTACTGTGTGTGTGTGTGACCAGTGAGACGGAGACTGGTAGAAACAGAGAGCGAGGAGACGCCAAGAATGAAGAAATAAGAATAAAAAGAGAAAAGGAGGAACTCAACCAGTCATTATTGACCCTGTTAAACATGTCTCCATCATTTTGTACTCCATCCATTTCTCTTCCTCCTGTGAAAAAATATGTTGAAGGGGAAAAAAAAAAAACGTGTCTACCTTTTAGCCATTCCAACTCCCCTCCCAATTAACCTTTGTAGCCTTCCGCCTTGTAACTTGCTTACTCGGATAATTTCCACCGTGCCAAAGCAAGCAGCCGCACACACACACACACGCAAAAATCATCGGGTGTGTCGGGGTTTATTTAAAGAATTTGCAATTAGCCGTCAAAATCAAGCCAAATGTTGCTTCGTTTAATGGCACATCCTGTCTGAATAATCAGATTTATCGCGTCAACAAGAATGATTAAGTCTATTAGACAACAAATCAAAAAGCGTTCAGGGAAAAAGAAGGAAACAAGTTGTGGTGATTATTTAATCAAAAGTTACTAATCTTGCGGAAATATACATATATTTATGTAATCAGCTTTTCAAGGAAGCAGCGCATGAACAGTCGGGCTTACGTAAACTGACAGAATGCAACGACGCCACACGTTCCAGGCAACACACAACACACAACAAACAGCAGCCGCAGCAGCGTTGTTGCTGCTGGTTATGAGCTTTTGTGTGATGATGAAAATGACTGAAAATTGCTGCAGTCCTGATGATGTCTGAAGGTTGAAGCATGAGAGACTGATGTGAGCTCGGGTGGCTTCAGACAAAGAGACCACATGTGGTGGCGATACTAGCACGGCCGCTGCATCATTAGCCACAGCTGGTGCTTGCTTGTACGTGTAGGGGTGTGGGAGTGCGCGTGTGTGTGTGTCTGTGTGTGTATGTGTGTGTGTGTGTGTGTGTGTGTGTGTGTGTGTGTGTGTTTGTGTGTGTGTGTGCGTGTGTGTGTGTCTGTGTGTGCGCGTGTGCGATAGAAGGTGGCTGATTGGATCAAGCCAACCCCCAGGGAGAATGTGTATTTGTTATTTTAACTCTCTCCCCCACATCACCTGTCCTTCTTGCTTTACCCACACACCACTACACACACGCACATACGCGCAGGAGCACTCACACACATATGTGCCCAAAAAAAACCCCAACAAACCCCTTAAAGGTTTATTGCTATGGAGGAGATATGAAATAATGCCATTATACACTGCAGGGTAGCATTGCCTCTAAAGCTTTCGGTGTGTGTGATCACATCCACGCACACCCCCACACGAACATGCTCAGACACACACACACACACACATAGACACAAACACACACACAAAGACACACAAATCATTCTCAGACACACTTGCACATGCACACACACAAGATGGAGCTTTGCCCTCCGTTTCAACTGCAACGGGATCTTGAAAAAAAGGTTCAATGAGAGTCCATTCTTCTGTTCTTGAGACAAAGATATCAAATGGCTTCTTTTTCAAAAGGATACAGGCTTTGTCTGATCAATTACACACTCACTTTGTTCATGTTTTCTTCCTGCTTGACCCATTGACTGACTAATTTAGCTACAGGTATGTTTCAAACAGTGAGCTGCTGAGCGCGAGATGAAAGCGGATCCCCATTTCCTCGGTTTTGAATAATGCACCTTGCTTGGCGTGATGGATCCTGCAATGCACGCTGCTCAGTGACGAATTCAAAATGTAAACAATTCCATATGTCTTCTTGCTTAAAGACAAATCAAAGCAGCGGAAAAGTTTAACGTATTGCACTCATCTATTGAGATATGCATCATTCTTTGGCAGGGGAACAAAGGCTCGGTCGCATGCTGTGCGAGATAAAAGTAGGGCAAGATATAGAGATATATACTTCCATTTGTTGCACTAGAGAGTCGGAGAAAATGTTTTGAAAAGCAAAGCTTCGCCGCGTATCTGCTACTGAGAGCAGGAACATCACAGTCACACTGTGTCACAAAGAGAAACGCAGTATAAATCTTGCAAAAGCAAAACAAATGGCAGACCACAGAGCAAGAAGTAAGATAACAAAGCAAAGAATATCTATGACAAATGCTAAAATATGACATGCTTTGTAGAGCCACTACAAAGACTCTCATATGGGAGTCGATAACAGCTCAGAGATACAGGGTCTATGGGTGGAATCTGACACTGAATCACAACATTAATTTTTCAAAGTAGCAGCAGGCACAAACACACACACACACACACAGACACAGACACAGACACAGACACACACGAATGCATGCACGCGCGCATACACACACAGACACTGCACAAGTGTGACAAAACACAAAATGAACAAGTTTCGATAAAATCTGATTCTGCAAACAAATCAGGGAACACAAGCTGTGCCTGTGTGTGTGTGTGTGTGTGTGTGTGTGTGTGTGTGTGTGTGTGTGTGTGTAGATGAGTATTCATTATTTATTTTACTCAGAGTTACAATAAGGGGGATTTTTTAAAAAAATTTCTATGGGTTGACGTGTCTTGAAGGGAAACCTAAGATCAGGCTGAGGTAAGAATGGGATCGAGTTACGATCAAGCTTCAGGGAAGAAGCAGTGTCTGTGTTAGTGCATGTTTGTGCAGGTGATTGCATATTTCTGTCTTTTTATTGTGGTAGGGACCACAAAGAGCTATTTTCAGCAAGGATTTTATTAAAGATCAGGAGAATGTTTTTTTCAGGTTAGGATGAATTAAGATTGGGTTTGAGGGGAAATGGTAGTATTGCTACTACAAGGACACGGGTGGTGTGCACACGTGTGTGCTTTTGTATGTGTGTGTGTGTGTGTGTCAGACTCACTGAAGTGTTAATATGTATGTTCGTCACTGAGGATTATCCTTTTGATTAGCTGCATTAGCTGGATCCCTACAAGACCACAGATGAGTGGGTTAAAGAGCTCTCATCGTGATTACACTACCTATGAGTGGGCGGGGGCTGAGTGTGTGCCGCGCTTCCATGTTTTAATCATCCTAACCCCTCGCCACCTGCTCCACCAAGATTTGCCACCTCACTGCGGGCGTAAGAAAGGCGTGTTGGCGCTTCAGGACGGACACAGAGACGCTGCATCCACTGGAAATACGGGCATAGAGTCCTTCGACAGAACCAAAGGGTAAAGGTGAACATTCATCCCTGCAGTGGTGTCAGATTCCAGAATCAGTTTGGCTCATCTTTGTCTGATTCATCCTCAAAATTAGATCTAAGTAGGCAGGAAGTGCCAAAACACTGATTCATAAAAGTCTATAAAAATACTGCATTTCAATTTGTCGACAAACATCTCCTTTTATTAAGTTCAAAAATGGTTTCCAATTTTCTCAAAATTATGTTGTGATTGTTTTAAGTGAGAAAAACAATCGCGATGTGGATGATATCAAGTTTGAAAGTGAAATTTGATGCCAGAAAGTTTGAGGGAAACATTCACAAACCAGTCAATCATTTTAGAGAAACAACTGGACGTGACTCTGTTCGTTCAGAAAAATAAATAAATGACTGGACGACGACAACTGAAGGATAAAATCTTTAATGAACATGCACAGGTAAACGAGACAGATGTGGCTGCTCTTTTATCTTGACAATCCTACATCACGAGAACTCAACCAGCCAATCCAGTTGCTCGATGAGGCAACCGTGCAATTCCTTGCTGACGTTTCGCTGCGTCTCCTGTCGGCCCCTATGCGAGCTATGAGAGTGTAATTATCCTGAACACCCGTGCATGCAGATGTTTATGAGCATCTTCAGAGGTGCAAACATGAGTCCATCTGCCTCCGTGTCCTTTTCCCCAATCAGCCCACGACCAGCGAGCACACACAATCAGAGGTGCACACGGACTCATTACAGCCAGATGTGCCACTCTTATTAATATTGGCTGTGACTGCCTTCTATAGAGCCATCATGGTAATTGGCATGCTTGTTTCCATTATCAAACACTCGCACATGCCCATGTGCTCACACAGACATAATAACAAAGCCGTATACACACACACGCGCACGCACGCACGCACGCACGCACGCACGCACGCACGCACACACACACACACACACACACACACACACACACAC
>JAUESF010000012.1:11112251-11134950 GCA_032274765.1 Malacoctenus tetranemus | reverse complement strand
ACACACACACACACACACGCACACACACAAGTTTCTCACTATGTCAACGTTTATTCAGTGTTTGCAGCCATTATGAAGTCATTCTGAAAGCCAGGGGCTGAGACCTTGTTGATGATATCATCCGGAGGAAAAACACAGCTTTCCACTGAGAGAGTCCGTCTGAATGTAAATGAGCACATAGCAAACCGTGCATAGGACACTGATATCAACGTGGCTCCAACGCACATTACTGAAAGCGCTGCTGCACACATGCAATTTTATGCTAAGAAAGGTCAATCGTCATCGAGACTGTTTTGTGGTTTGCGGTTGAGCAAATTTCATACCGGAGTTGCTGGCTAACCGGCTCCATTCGCAGCCAGTTGCTTAGTTACAAGTGACTGTATGTAACGCTGTACACCACATGCAGATGAAGGCCGAGATGAGTGTCGGAGAGAGCTGGAATCCAATAAACGCACAAGAAATCGCTGCTCCTCCTTGGTCTAATTCATCCCGTGATTGAGGGGAAACTTGAATGCGAGCAGCGCAGACATTTGCATCATAACCAAAACAGGAGTAATTCACTAACAGGCATTTTCCAGTTGACACAAGTCGCTGGCTGTGTTCCTGCGCCCCTGAGTGTCTGGACGTCTGATTGCTATGCACACACATGTCTCGGTGGAAGGTGGCAGAACAAATTGCCATCTCTTGAAGTTTGTGTGCGCCCATGCTCGCATGCACGCGGCTGCGCGCGCGCCTGTGTGTGTGTGTGTGTGTGTGTGTGTGTGTGTGTGTGTGTGGGTGTGTGTGTTAGTGACCTTGACATATTGCTAAGCCATTGAAGGAGAAAGACTTGACCCGATAGCCGCGGGGCAAAGGAGCATGGCTGGCAATGCAGGCACATCCGTGTGTGTGCGTGTCTCGCTCGTCCCTGTGTACACGCCGCGGTGCTCCGCATGTGCGAGTGTACACGCGTGTCTACGCTCGCTTCATCTGCTTCATAAAGTTGAATGAAGCTGCAAGTACCACCCACAGCATGAGCTAAAGTGCCCTTCCTGATAAGTCCAATAAATTGGTCAGATTTAATATCCCTCACTGTGTGTTTGACACTTTTACAGCCACAACACTGATCGCTATTACACAGCCACAAACTGCATATTTACTTAGTGCCTCGAAGTGGTAATTCCATCGTTATTAAAAAAGCCCGAAGATGTTGGCGAATGAGATGGATGAAGGAGGAAAATGAGAGCAGAAGTGACGGGATGAAACAATAAGTACGAGCTGGGAGCTTTCTCAGACAGTGTGAAAGAAAAAGGCTAAAGGAGAGGAAACAATGGGCCAAAGAGAATGAGCAGGAAGGCGGGAACGCAGTGAGAAATGCTGAATTGCTGTTGCACGGTGCAGTAGAAAAGACACTTTGCTCAGCAAGCTCGAGCTGCCAGGAAGCATTTTAATCACAACACTAGATCCAAATAGGAGCCGAAAGCGGGGTAGGTCAGGAGGTTGGGTCGATTTGAAGTAAAAGGTTATCGCAAGAGGGGGCTGAGTGTAATCAGATCTGGTTAAGGGAAAAATCACCGTTATAATGGAAAGAGAGAAAGTGAAGGACGGTGGGACAGACAAAGTCAGGGGGAAAATACACGGTGTGGAGGAAAGAAAGGCAGGGATGAAAGAGGTTTGAGGGGAAAGAAAAAAATAACGAGTGAAAGAGAAGGAGAAGCGCCGCAATTTATATATACTCGTTCTTTTCCTTGATATTTCTTCACCTTTCAAACCCTCTTCCAGGTTCTCCTCCATCACCATCCCTCGCCCTGGAGCTTCCACCAGAGGTCTGACAGCTAAGCAAAGATAAACCCTGCGTGCAAAGACGTGGACTGTAGAAACACTGCGTTCAATTCAGTGAAACTCTTCTTTTGGATGAGTGTGGAGATTTACGGTGCTACGTTTGAACGCTGGCTTCCAGTTCCAGAGCATCCACACTCCTCCAGCCAACGTCAACAGGAACAGGCTTTAAACTATTTGAACTCCTCGGGATTGTAAAGCAATTTGGGCGCCGTGCTTTTATAAGCAGTGGCAGCACGAGTGGAGCATCTTCACAGCGTCTGCCTCGCTCTGTGCAGAGGGAATAGCACATGGGAGGAAGCGACTCAGGTGAAGACGTGTCTCTGGTATCAAACCGATGTTATTTGCCGAGAGGTGGTGTTAGCATGCAGACTCACACTGCCGCCTCCCGGGCTCCTACACATTGATGCATCTATAAAACCCATGCACACCTTTACGTGTCAACCGCCGTGTTGATAAGCTCAGTCACTCAGCCATGCCACGTGCACTTTCCGCGCCGCTGCCGTCGCCGCCTTATACGTTCGCCTCTGTGACTTTCAGGAGGCTGTATACGTACATTTGCCTGCATCTGTCTCCCTGCGTGTATCAACCCCAAACGTAAGCCAAAAACAGCACATTACCCAGCTTTCATTGCACCCCGAGGAGGGGCCCGTTGCATTGGAGAATGTTATAAGTGGAGCTTAGAAGGATATTTCTGACTGTGTCACTAACTCTCTGCTGACAGGCAGAAAAACATCCCCACATAGCAAAGCCATTGCACACACGGTGGAGGCTGTTATTCATTTATTCCCACTTTAGGACTGGCTACCAA
This sequence comes from Malacoctenus tetranemus, assembly GCA_032274765.1. Lineage (NCBI taxonomy): Eukaryota > Metazoa > Chordata > Actinopteri > Blenniiformes > Labrisomidae > Malacoctenus > Malacoctenus tetranemus. The sequence continues at coordinate 11,132,321 of JAUESF010000012.1, read as the reverse complement.
AACTGGCTAAGTGGGCTGCTGTGTTGGGGCCCCGATCTCCTCTGAGTTTGCACTTGAAAAAAAAAAAAAAAAAAAAACATACGCTAACTTGTTTTTACATGCAAACACCAATCAAAGCTGATGAAGTGATGCAGCAATCTGAGGATTGAGTCTGAAACTTTGTATTTAAAGTGCTCGTCTTTAGAAGACTTTATCTCTACCAGAACACCCAAAATATGGTGAAAATTGATTTACCACACAAAAGGGAAATTCACACCATTGAGCACAACAGTAGCACATATTAGGACTCTTGCTGAGTAGCAATGTTCAGTCTATGTCTGACTTCCTGAGTGATTTCACAAACAAACTAGTTTTCACGAGTGGTGCCTGGTGTTCGTAAACAAGAAAAGAGCATTATCGGGGATAAGATAGATTGAGGTATTTTACTTTGAAATTTGTATGGTGTAGTAATTTGAACTGTCTTTGTTGCTGGAGCCAATGTGAGTCATAAATGTTTTTGTTTTTCTTTGGTGGTGACAGCTTGATTTTGAATAAAATCCTTTTTTTGTTTTCTGACAATAATAAACACCTCACATATTTGTGAGAGGCTTTAAAAAAAAGACAGAAAGTGAAAATGTGAGTGATATTTACAGCCAAATAAAACAACCTCAAGTGAAACACAAGGGTCAGCATGATGGATTTCCATCTGGAGCAGGAATAGCGCCAACCTGGGAGCCGAGGACTTCCAGGGTGCACGTCTGCCGGAGTGATACTGTCTGTTAAAGTGCTGCATGTGGGGATGTGTGCAGTTTATCCTGTGTGTCTGCTGAATGGACTCCGTCAAAGTCCCCCGTTGTCCTTTTGAGAGTGCGCTCAAGCAGAGCAAGACTGTCAGTATTTGCCAGGTAAGCTGCAGAGGTGGGGTCGATTTTGCTATTGGTATTTCTTTTCTGCTTGACCTTCCCGTAACCTGAGCACTCGCACAAGTCCCTGTTGTCTTATATGGCTGAATTGACCAGAGCAATGATGCTTGAAAAACTACTGTTGTGGGCTCAATTCTCAGTGAAAGGAGCTTTGATGGAACAATCCATTGTGCTATATGAGGCTTATGTTGACAGAACAAACAAGCTTTTGGAGACGATTTCCATCAAACATCTCAATTCCCCTGCTCTTCACTTGCTACAAAGCTGTCAAGTGACCATCACTCACGACGGGACCGGACCAGTTTCTTCACCCCGGACTGTTGATGGGATATAACGAACCTGAAATGATTTCCCCATGTGATAAGTGTGCGCAACACTGTCTGCTGGAGAGAGATATCAAGTCTGCTCGGGTTTATTCTGGCCTGTGTTCCTTTGGTGACCTTATAGTCAGACTCCCAGTTGTCTTATTAAATTCTTCACTAGACCATAACAGGAAGCTACTGACTGCGCGCCGAAGTTGTCGAGCTCAGTCTGCACTGGAAACTTCCTCACTACGCGTTTCAGCGTAACTGGTTCGGTCCATCAAATACGAGTTTTCCCCTGTAAGTTCTTTATGTGTTTCAGGTCATTTTTATCATGTTGCTCAAAAAGATCCTTATTTTTTAGGATGCATCTAAACTTGAAGTCAATCAATACTTTTTTTGTTGAGCAGGTCAGTTTAAAATAGCATACGGACTCTTCAAACAGACAAATGGTTTGAAGATAAAAAAGAAGGAAAATGAGAGTTAAAAAGTACGATTTTTTTTAAAATGTTGGGTCTGATTTAAAACAACAGTGTTTCAATAGCTGTGCTGCAAATATCCACTTAATATTCTTAGAAAAAAAATTATTCTTGCACCAAAGATTGGAGTCTGTGATGCTTCAAATCAATGCAATCAAAGTGAATAATAGTGCAGCTTCACCAGAAACTGAATCTTGACTTAAAAATTGTAAATTTTGTTATTTTTTCCTTGTAATGTTTGTGTTGAAGTAAAGAATATGTACATTTGACAAACTGTTGTGAATGCACTCCCTGCACTTGCATGTATGAGTGGGGAGGCTTGCAAACATGCTTGATATGATCAACACTTTTACATGTAATCACTCCTCCGGTTCCTTTTATGAGCGTTACACCCAGCAGAGAGCATCTCGTCTTCCGTTCGATGTTCATTCCAGCTTTTACATGAAAAAACATTGATTTTATTTAAATCAGATATTGACTGTCTGCACGTATAATTTTTCGGCATTTATGAGTGCATGAAAAATTACCTCCGCGTTGCTTGTAAAAACCATGAAACATATCGAACAGCCCCGGCGCGCCTGCTTACGGGCGTCTACTCACATGCGATGCGGACGTGTGCCTTGCGGCTTTTGGTTGTCCCGGCAGAGCTCCAGGCCACGCACTGACACCAGTAATCTTCGGGGCCGAACAGCTCCTCCACTTGCTGCCGGGTTATTTCTATACTGGCTTCTCTCACCACCAGGCCTGCAGGAGGAAAAAGGAAGAAGAAGAAGAAAAAAAGACGGCACATTTGCATTACAATATGAACTTGGATTTAAAAATCGAACAGAGAAAATAACAAGCTCCCAGAAATGGTGAGTCACAAATTCCATTTTCTTCAGGAGCCTCTGATACTCCAAAAGAAAAAGTAAAAGCTAAACTCTACAAAAAGCTTCCATTTGTGCTATTCGGCTTTTTTTTTGTTAACTCGGGGAGCAAAAAGTCGAAGCGGTGCGCAGTGAATATGCTGGCGGGTAAATATAGGCAGGGGACGATCATTCAGTATCTGCAGCTGTTTACAAAGACAGGTCATTTCACAGAGTAGATTCACTCCGGATTTAATGTAGACTTTGTGATATTGTTCCTTTTGCTCTTTTGCCATTTATCTCAATCAGCTCGCCACTCCTGTCTTTTCTCTGGTGTTTTCAGAGAAACTGCACTCCCATAAAAGAGGAACAGCGAGGTTTAAATAGCTGCGGCATCCTGATAAAGCTCCACGCAGGAGCTGCGGAGGGAAATAAGAAACAGGACGAACTCGGGATGAAAATACAGATGACATGGGGGGGAAGTACAAGCAGATCATGGGAGCAGCAGCGGGGAATGAGGGAAAAAAAATTGAACAACTCGAGGAAATGTATGACAAAAGTAAGAAATATCGAAGCAGAGAGGGGAAAGGAGGAAGGTTCAAGTGGGGATTGGTTTAAGAAAAAGAAAGGTTAAGCTCACAGATTGGAAAGAAAGGCGGGAGGGAAATGAGAGAAACGCTAGACTGGTGGGAGTAATGGAGAGCAACATGACAGAGCCACAGCGAGCGCGGGAGAGAGGATGACAGAAGAAGAGGTGGGAGAGGGCAATAAAATGTGAAGCGGGAAGGAAAAGGGAAAGGAGATAAAAATGGATTTAAGTAAAAGTATGTGGTGACTGGAGAGTAGATGAGCGAAATGCTATGAAAAAAGAAAAAAAAAAACAGGATCCTGGCAGTTTATTTCAGGTTCAGCAGCGTTACAAAAAAACCCATCTCGACGGGGTTCCATAAATCTGACTTGGGCCTATTACTTATGAAGACTCTCGGTAAGTTCTCGCCACTGAGGAGACAGATACAGTAAGCGCGCCTGCATCGAGGCAAAGGGGGCCGAGCGTGGGGGGGTGGGGGGGACGCGAAAAAATCCAGCGAGCAGGGCTGTTGTGGACTTAAGGCCGTTAATGGACGGCGAGAGACTTAAAGAGGGACTGCGAGGGCAAAGATCAAGAAAGGCAGCGCGAGCTTCGAGGAAAGTTCGTGCGAGACGGGAGAGCGACGGAAGAAAAAAAACAGGCTGATAAGACGGGACATGTTGACGGAAACTGTGGGAAGTAAAACGGGACCTGATATGAAATTTCAAAGCCACGGATGGCACAGAGAGTAAAGGGGAGAGTCGGAAGCGCGTGGAAGGCCCGACTAGCGATAGCAGCAGATGAAGGAAGGGACAGAGCGAGGACCAAGTCCATCGACCGGAGAAATAAACCTGCATTTTGATGCAAACAAGCCAACGAGGGACACTGAGACTGTTCCACAGCCCAAAACGAGAGGGCAAGAGAGCACAGCCAGAGAGAGAAATCGGCAGCTAAAGAGGCAATTATAACCAGCAAACCGGGACTAAAGCTGAGACAACTAGTGGGCCAACAACTGCTACGAGTGGAAAAAGGAAAAAAAAAAACAAAAACAGAAAACAAAAAAAGGCACAAGAAGGACAAAAGGGAGGGAGAGGATCTCAGAGAGCAGCGCCGACGCTAATGCCAAAGTAATGAGGGAAAGTAAGGCAATTAAAGTGAACGGTTCAAATGAGCCAGACTGCTAGTTATGGCAAATGGACTCAAACAAATTCAAAGGAAGCATATGGGATGTTGCACGAATACGACCGTGGGATTTGGCAATTCGGTAAGGGGAGGGCGAGGAAGGGGGGGGGGGCACTTCTGCCGAGGACAAACCAACGGAAATCATGCACAAATTTAAAGCTTTTGCATCACGCGTGGCTCATTAAGCTGAAGACCAAAAACTATTAGCAGTAAAATATTATTAAATCGCTGAAGCAGTTCAAGTAATAGCCATTAGCTAGACTGTAAACTTTCACTGGGACCCGCAGAGATTTGCACGCGGGCAAAGCGGAGGGTTTGTAGAAAATTATGTTACGCTGCGAATTTAAATGCACTCCTATTCCCTGCACAAATGGATGATGGTGAATCAGGAGACAAACACTGGAAAGAGAGGGAGAAGAGAGAGAGAGGGGGGTGGGGGGGGGTGGCGCGGCTATTTCTTTCTTTGTGTTGCGGCTTGTTGTATTTACAGCTTGGATGAAGGATACCAAGACGTGTGGGAGAGTGGATGTGCTTCAGACGGCCGCAGTCAGACCCTGCAACAAGCTGACTGGATGAGAAGGACGCCGTCTCCCGAGCAGAGGGCTGACGAAACAAAGTCAGACAGCCCCAGTTTCAACTTTGCACCGTCTCGTCCTGACTCTTTAAACTTTCAGCTTGTTTAGAGGTCCGGTCGAACTACCGGAGAAATAAACACTTTTTTCCCCGCTTTTATTTCTTGTCTCATACATTGACGGCAGGAAAACTTGAACAAACATGAGTGATGCTCGAACCTGTTCAGCGCTGCACAGTCATAATTAATGCGTTCATTGGGGAACTGGGGTCCATCTGTACATTTGGTGAGGGCGGGGGGGAAGACAGATCGCACACATGATCAAACCCAAACACTTGCACACACGCTCACACCTATGAACAACTTAGAGTCACCAGCTGACCTCATTGGGTTTGAGGACCCTGAGGGAAACCCACCAACACAGAGAGAGGACACGCGAAACCCACAGAGAAAAGCCTCACCCAGGAAGGAAGCGCTGTGGGACGGAGCACCAACCACAAAACCAAAGCAAAGCCTCATTATTAAGAACAAAATATTCCTCGTCAGGCCCTGAGCTCTAAGCACTGACTCTAGTGTTTGGTGATCATGTGACAACTGTCCTAGTTTCACCCGCGCTCATTTATTAAACACAGTTATGCAAGCAAGTGATGAGATTTACTATAAATCCCACTGATGTCCATAATTGGTTATGCAATTCCAATTTTACCAAGGTGAGAAAGGCTGACTGCGGTGAACCAACACCTGTCTCACTACATTAAACCTCAGAGTGTCAGTGGATGTGGACAAAGGAGGAGGGGGAGGGGGGCTAACTGGGACACAGGAAGCACGAGATATTGGACCTGAAGAAACAAAGGTAATAATTCCAAGACAGAAGGTTACCGGGGATATGAGAAAAACAAAGAAGGAGAGAAATAACAAACAAACAAAACAAGAACAGAACTCATACAGACGCAGGCGGAGAGGCTTATGAGGGCCAGACAGTTTTACAGGAGGCAAAACCAGTGGGTCAGCAGAAGGATTGTGGTCAAGTTTGAACCAAAAACAACAAAAACAGCAAAGACTCTGAGAAGAAATGTGCTCAGAAAAAAAAAGCAATCCTATAAAACTCACTTCATTACTCCAGTTATCTCTTGCAGTGCAGTGTATGAAAAATACATGTATCACCTGTGAACAGCTGATAATATATGAAATTGGATAAAAAAAGGAGAAACTGATTGAAATCACACAGAAAAGAACATTTTGGAAAATTACAGCGAAAGTGAAAAAAGTTGCAATGAAATGAAAAATAATGATATGGGACTACACAAAAGGCGCTGAGCTGACCCGACATCACGTCCCCACAGTGGAGATTATGACCACAACAGGAGGGGATCAATGACATGGATACTCTCCAACTAGAAACATCCGAATGGCAGCTTAAAAACAGGATAAACAAAAATGCACATGTGCACATAAAAACATGGTGAATAAGCCATTGATATACTGGTGTGTCATCCGGAGCCATTGACACGCTAAACGTGTGCAAATTGACGAGCCCCCGAGGAGAGGAAGCACATCAATCAACAAGACTGATTCAATCCACTGATTAACTCGATGGGAAGGCGCCTTACTTTCCATACACGGTGTACTTACATGGTACCGACTGTTCCCGGAGGTCTGTCCGCTGTCATGTTCAATTACACCGACTGTTTCTTTGAGCTTTTGTTTCATTGGAAATGCGGAAAAGTTTCTTTGGGGTTTCTTTGTGAAAGGAACCAGAAGCACTTTGGGTCACCATTGAAATGGTTCGATTACAACTGGGAAAAACAAAGTTTATGCTTTCACTGACTGACTTTAACATATTCTGCTGCGAGAAAGAAATGCAAGCATGTGTGTTTTTTTTAGGTCAGCTTGGCAGTAAACAAAATGAAGAGTATAACAAACACGAAAGTGTGCAAACCTTGTCAAGAAATGGCTTGAAGAAGATCAGTGAGAAGCAATCCCGTGTTTCCCCTGTGAGTCATGGCGGTACAAATAAGCCATCCAAACAGATTGGAAACAGGCCTCCAAAAATATATATTAAAAGTTCTGAAGTTGTGTTGTTGAAACACCCCCAGTTGTTTCCATCATTTGGAAGCGTGACGCCCGAGACGCGCAGTGTTGCTGGGCGAAAGTGACTGAATTACCTGCGGCTCAGAAAGTCCCCGATCATCCCGCGTCTATTTTGTGCTTCGATACAGTGCACGGAAACACTCGCATCAATCTCTTATGAGGAGACAAGTGTGGAATTTTTGGGTCTCTGTAGCATGACAGAACATCACATCAACAAAACCACCGCTGTCAGCGGAGGGAGGTGAGGGGAAAAGGAGGAGATGAAAAATGGAAGACAAGTATCAAGACAAGTGGATACTGTCACAAACATTTCTATCAATCACAAAAGGCCGCACGAACCCCCAAAAATCTTTCTCCGAGTTGTAAAGTGTCAATTCACATAACAAAGTTCACTTGTTAGCGAAAACAGGAAAGTGGGAGAGCGTGCTTGGTCTTCCCGGGACGGTATTGTGTTACGAATACACAGCACAGATATGATAACTGTTGTGTTTGCTCTCTCAGGTATATGTACTGTACTACTCATTTAGACAATAACTGTGCGGCCTGAAATGTGATAGCTCTGGGACTGAGATGGTCCTTTTAACACAAGAGAAGCTCCAACAAACAGAGAATATGTGCGTGCGTGCGTGCGTGCGTGCGTGCGTGCGCGTGTGTGTCTTCATAACTCTTATTACAGCTATAAGTTTTACATTCAAATTGAAAGCAGTAAAAAGTCTCAGCCACTGACACACTTGCTTCATTTATTAAGACCTTACATTTAATGTAACTGGTATTTTATCAATAATCTTATGCTGGCATATTTTAAACAAAGCAATAATGATTAAAAGTATTGTCCTGTACTTAAAATAGCTGGTACCTTTGCCTACTACTGAAAGCTTAATCAGCTGAATTTCCTGTCATGGTGAATTGAGCCTTGAACAGGCAAAACAATCATTGAATTTTAATAATAAATACAAAAAAAAACCCAAAACCACTGAATTTCTTTGAAGCACCTGATCAACGTTTACTGCTTGCTTTGACAGTACTTTATTCACAAATTTTGATAACTCTGTTCATCAGTGCTGATAATAAAGCAGTGGAGTTTTCACGTGTTATTAAACCAGGAATAATGCGTTTTAATTTCCCAACCCTGCAGTGACATGTTTTCCGGGGCAGCGGCAGGAAAAACAGAAAAGCTCACTGTGTAATAATGAGTTACATGAGTATTAAACAAAAACAGACAAAGGGAGAGAGAATGACTTAATCTGCTCAGTGTCAACAAAATTAATAGGCTTTATGCAATTGACTGGAATAATTAGCGACATTTGCAAACACATTTAAATGTGTTGACACAAAAGCAACTTTTTTTTGGATAATTCTGGACTCATCACGTTTTGCTGTCACTCACCAGCCGACTTAGACACTGTAATTGAAAGGAAAAACAAAGTTCTGTGTCGGTCGTCAGTTTGGAGCCGAAAGATGTGTTTCTTTCCATTTTTCCCATTTCCTTGACTGTTAAACCCACTTAGGCTGTTCGTTTATTCTCTGTCCCTTTCAGTTTCTTTTTTGTTGTTGTTGTTGTTGTTTTTCCATTCCATTCTGCCGCGACGCGTCCCACTGTGCTTTGACAGAAGGACATAGTTAGAAAGAATAGCGAAGGAAAAATAAATATATAAAGGCGGAAAAACTGTAATAGCCCAGGAAAACGTAAAGTCGCACTTTCTTTGAATCAAAGCGAGCGGAGATCGACGAAAGGGAAAAACTAAAAGGAGCCGAATGAAAACGGCGACTGGGCATTTTGAGGCTAAATGGTTCGGAAAAGCAAAGAGATAAGGGAACTGGGGAAAAAGCACTCAAAGGCTTTGTGGTGTTTAAATGTGATCAGTGACAGGTCAAACAGACAGTTCTTCAGGGAGACAGAAACACAGGATGCAGGGAGAAAGAGAGAGAAAGAAAAAATAAAAAGTCAACACTGGCTGTTGTTGTTTCATCAGTGCCACAGAGGGAGAGCCTGACAAAAGACGGAGACACGAGGTCAGAACCGGCACGAACACGAATTACACACAGAAACACGAACGTATCTGCAACAAGTAGCAACGCAGACACTGAAATTAACAGTGGGGGGCGCTCCTTCTCATTTGTATGTTTAACACATCAGGTCAGGACAAAACAATCTGCCCTCCTTTGTGTGCGTGTGCGTGTGAGAGCAGCTTGCCGGCTGGCTTCAGGGTTGATGCTCAGCGAGTGACCCGGCTGTGTGACCTCCTCGTGGAGGTGCTACAAGTGAATCCACAATTCCCCAGCAGGGACTGGTTTCAGGTATCCAAGCCGAACCCTCTTCACTGGGAGGGACTCCTGCGACCTCAGCGGTGTTGCTACTTGTTCATTTTTAGCCTGCTGTGCGATAAATGGCAAAGAAAACGCAACGATGATGAGGCGACAAAAAGCACATAATAATTACATTTCGCTTACAAGAGAAGATCATCTAAAAGCTTTTTTTCCCCACTGAGGCCCCAATAAAAGAAAAGAGTATATTTCCTTTTTTGTCTGTGTGGGTGAACTGTTAAGCTTCCACTCAGTCTCACCTCCAGTTTTGTCCAAAAACACGGTTATCAGTGTCATTTTGCATCTCATTCCCTTTTTGTCTTTCGGGGAAATTACATCAATAGTTTGGTGGCTCTTCCTGCACTTCAGGGTGTTTCCCCAAGCCTGCGTCCAATAGAAATACATCTGAAACCACGAAAGTGCCTCCTTCGCACCAACAGTAGAGTCCTGTTTCAATGTCAGCTCAAACTGTTTCGGGTGTGTAACGCATACCCAGCACCGCTCTCAGTCGCTCTAAAGACGTGAAGATGAAGTAAATGAAATTTTAAAGCGATATCCTTCGCACGGCTCCATTAAGACGGAGAAAGCTTCAATATTTTCTGGTTTTGCGCCTCGTGCACAGCTCAGAGACTCCGAGCCGTGAATACCTGAAGATGAAACCCGACTCGGGGCAACGAGGTTAAAAGAGAAAGCCGCTCTGAGAGCGTGCCTGGCGACCTGGCCGGCGCTCGCGTCGTACTGTGGCGTGCTTCTGGTGAGTTCGGTTTCAAGAAAATGAAGCTGACCTCAGCTGTGTTTCCTCATTAGCCTCGGGTGAATAGAAGTCACAGTCTGGGTTTCAGTAAATATAAGGCCGCATGTCATCACCGAACCACCCAGGAAGGGAGATCTACCGATGCCCCGCGAGCTGCTATGCAAACATGGTATTGGACAAATGGCGCAATAATTGCTGCCATAAATATGAGAAAGTGAATCACTCCGAGAGCTGAATCAGTTGAGTTTTGCATTTAGAGATGCATTCCTCAGCCCCTGCTCGTAATCAGAGGATATGATCTATCACGGTCCCTGAATGCACTCTAAATAAATGATCACATTAATATTAAAAGAGGCGACTTTAAACGATGGAGACAGAGGCGGAAAAAAAAAAAACTGAACAGAACTGAAGAAGTGTGATAACAACCGGATGAGAGGCTTTGAGAGAAGAGAAAGAGCGCTGACGGAGTTCTTTGGAGGGAGGAATTATGGAGGACATTGGGAGAACACGGGCACTGATCTGTGACCAATTGAACACCCCAGACTCATGTTGAACGTGCGCATGTGCACATACATGTGTGTGCATGCGTGCAGCCTCCTAATGGCTTCCACCACGATGCTGACTGATCATTACGCTCCCGGTGTGCGTCTGCATTCTGCACGGGGACATGTGGATGTGGTGGAGGGAGCGCGCCGGAGTATTTCAGTCTCTCGGAAGAGGCAATGAACCAGGACTTTCCAGGACACGAGAGAAAGTCTACGGGGAAACAGCTACCAAACAATTTCACACAAACACGAAAACACACACACACAGACACACACGCACGCATTCACTCGCACGGCATCGGGCAGACAAACACTGGAATAGGAATAGTAACAGTCACAGCTCTGAATTCTCATCCACTCGGGCTACTTCTCAGGCTACAGAGAGCATTACCTTTCCCTCAGAAAGAACACAAACACACAGGCACGCACAGTTACCCGAGAAAAACGCTGCACATAAGGTCTTACAGGCACAGATACAGAGCTGTCTCCCATAGCAGCAGTGACAGAGGCTGACAGACGTGAATCTCGATGCCAAATTGAAAGGGGAAGGCAGAGCATTCGAGAAGCCGGTGATCAGGAAAAAGAGACGTACGAAGAAAGGGTGAAAGAAACAGTGGGCGGAGGAAAAAGGGACTAATGAAATGGCTGTAGAGAAGAATGGGGGTTGAGCCGGAGAGAGGGTGAGGAAGGAAGAGGGAGAAGAGAAACATTAGGAGGGAGAGAGAGAGGGAGAGACAAAGACGAAAAGAAATCAATACAAGTGAGATGGCAGCAAAGGAGGGAAAGAGGTCACAAATCACCCAAGCCAATACTGTGTGTGCCAATAATGTATGTGTGTGCGTGTACGTGTGCGCGCGAGTGTGTGTGTGCATGTGAAGATGTAGAGTCACAGGTCATTGCAAGCAGACTAATAACCATTCACACTTCGGCTAATGGAGACAAAGTAAGTAACCGAGTACACAATACGTCATTAGCACACTTCAGGGCTAATGGAGATATACTGAGGTCATGTGCACATTGCTTAACCAAACACTGGACAAATGCCCTTCACAATAAAAGATCCAATCTGGACAAATCATGCCCGTCACGTTAATTTAGATGGAGATGTGGGAAGCATGTTTCGTTCAATGTTGCTAATATTGCAACTGTACTAAGGGGGGGGGGGGTCTCCTATGGTGTGTGTGGTTTCTGAAATGCTTTTCTCCTTTGGTTTACGGGGGGGATGAAGACCCTGCAGAGGGCTGAGTTACCTATGGTTTCCACTGTGATACTGCGACAGGCAGGTGCGCTGCTTAGGGTCTCAAACCTGCTCCCCTCCAGTTGGGTACCGAACCCAGTGACCCCAAAGCCATCCTGCCGACCCTTCGCCATTTCCTCTGCCTCCACCGGTGCTGGTGACCTTCACCTGGCTTTCCCCGGCTTCCAGATGAGGCCCCACATGTGGTCCCCACAACGTTCAGCAGTTCACCGAGCTGTCAAAGACGATGCTTTCCACTCATACAAAAGACGTGGCTTTAATATAAGCTTCACTGGGTGGTCGCAGGTGGCAACCATGGCAGGAAAAGCGTTCGTTTTGATCGGTTTCAATGGGTAATTGTAATCATTTTCAGTGAAAGTCATTCAGCTCCTGTCGCTCTCCGTGTCCCCTCCAGTCTCCATTTCTTCTCCGCGCAGTTTAGCACCATGATATAAACAAGCATTATTCTCTGGATGAGAAGACATTTGAGCGCATTACCAGCTCTCATGTCACAGTTTAATCTGACAGCGCTCTTTATAAGATGAACAAAACAGGACCTCGGTGCCTTGTTTTTCAGTAATTACCTGAGAGTCCAATCTTGTGGGAACAAAGCCAAATCATATTCTTTTCACACAACTGATGTGTTTATATTCTCTCAACTTGACCTTGTCGGAAAACAGAAAAAAGTGACAGCACGATATCATGTGCACTTCAATTAGAAGATGATAAGCAGAAGAAAAAAAAAAAAAAAACGTCTGTAAAGATGGCTGGTTTCTCTCATCTGTCCTTTGTTGTGACTCAGCAACACAACCGATAGGACACAGGAAATGAAATGGAGCCGCTCTTATTACCTATATCTGTGCATTTCCTGTTTGTTGAAACGTATGTCATAAAATATTTTATTGTACCTTCTGGCTTTAAAAGCACTTTCAATAGTACCACAATGTCCTGTGACTGTTGTTGATTATATCTGCTTTGTGATTTCATTGTGAGACATTTCCCATGCAGGATGAAGCACCGCAGAGCTTTATGCGAAAGTGAAGCACACAAACAAGATTGTACCAAAAACATCGGCTCCAGAAGAAGTCCACCTCTCTTCTACATTGTATAAAACAAAATGCAAAAATTTGAAAAATTAAAATAAACAAATATATTGAATAAAAAATAAAATTAAGACTTACGGATAATTGTTATCTGAAACATTTTTTTATTGATCCCTCTTTTTGTTTAATTATTTTAAAAATTTTGTGCTTTGCTAAACATCTTTTTTTTTCCTTTCATGAATATATTGTTTTTCAACAGTGCAAAAAGTTACATATCTAAACATAGTAAAGCATATTCATGGTGACTGACATCAAATTCCTGATTATTCTCTCTTACTTTCTCGTTACCTTCCTTGTTTCTCCCTTCACCTCGATGCCAACAAGAGCTGCATATATCTCCATCATTTACTGGTTACTTAGTGAATCAGAGTGTAACGGCTCAGGCAGCTTTCACTCATTCATGTTTGACTCTGGCTGACTGTGTACGCTGTGCTTCAACTCTCCGACTGTCTCTTCTTTTTTTGCTCACATATGGGAGACACTGGTCGAAAGAAAGAAAGAAAGAAAGAGAGAGAGAAAGAAAGAGAGAGAGAAATAAAAGAAAAAAAGAAAGAAAGAAAGAACAAACGAATGAACAGCAGGACTCATATCTTCTTTCTCTCCTCAGTGTGGTTCCCTGATATCTGTTGGCCTTTCCAGCCCTCTCAAAGGCACCCTCCATCAGCATCCCTCCATCATCCCCTACTTCTCTCCCCAGCTTTCTCAAGCTCAGGTTTTATCCACCGCTGCTCTCTCCGATTTCAGTCAGTGGAAATTACAGTTGAGCACAAACCGGCATGGAGCACAGGGAGGTGAGAGAGAGAAGTGAAAAGAAAAAGGGAGAAAGGAAAGGCAGAGGATGGAACAGAGGGGGAGAGAGGGAGCAAGGAGACAGATAATAAAAGCAGTATGGGGGTCATAGCTTCTAGCTGTGTTTGTGTAACAGCAGGAAACAGAGACGAAAACACCTTACAGAATATAGTTTTCACACATCCAAACAGAGAAACACACACAGCAGAGTCACCCAGCACACGGCTTACTGTAGCCTTCTGTGATTCACCAAAGCTGCGTTACATCATATACATCCAGTATTAATCATAATCTCTCCTAATCTCCCCGTCTGCAGGTCAATATTGACCTACAATGTCTGACCAAGAACACATTCCATTGTTGTCTTAGAAAGCTCCTAAATAAGCACATAACAAATAAAATTGATCCAAAGAAACCTTTCAAAAACCCACTGAAACAAAACTGGACCAAAACTTTGTCGATGGTCAGACTGAAATTAACAATTTGTGGGATTTTAATCTGAAAGTGCAGCGTGAATTGGAATGGTGCTCCTCTGTATGATGTGTTTGTGCCCAGCGGTTTCTCAATTGTTGCTTATTATGTCAAAGACAGACATAATTGTAAAGAGGACCGTCCCCACAGTTACTTGTTGCCATAGAGACATATACACATTGTAAAAAAGGGGAAAAAATATCTTTTAGTACATTATTTCTTTTCTGTCCTATTGTCCTTAGCAAGAAAGCTCCTTTCTGTCCCCTTTCAAGTGGTGCCACATTTGCAAGGAGCAAGAAATGTCCGTGGGATGAACAGCAAAGCTAAGTATATCGCTTGAGTTCAAGTAAAATGGGCCAAAAGTAATGTAAGTCATGTATTCATATCTATAAAGACACATGATTGAATTTTAAAGAGACGCTTTCATGGTAAATACTCAAATGAACTCCTGCCCTTTACAGTTACTTTCTATCACATAAAGCCCCAGTTTAGTTATTTATTCAACATATTTGTACGTGTTTATCTGTATGCATAATGGTGTGTATGAGAGATTAAAAGTCCCAGTGCAGTAAAAGTAGTAAGCAGCCAATCAATTTTTTATTAGAGTGACATTATGATGGCTCCGTAGGAGATGAATTAGGCATGAATCGGAGGGTATCTGGAGCAAATCACCAGTATAAAATCAAATCCATGTTTTTTTTTTTCAGAGGGCTTGACGTTATTTCGACAGGCATGATGACTCAGAGAGATATTTCCTGAAATGATGCTATAAATTAGGGGCCTGATCTGTTGAAATCCCTGATAAACCACGCTGATTTGTGCGCGCACACAAAGAGAGCGTTTTGCGGGCAATCAGCGAAAAATAACAGCGTGAATGACAACAAGAGCAAGTAGGGCGATTCACAACAAAAGAGAAATTGCTGTATAAAAACATCAAACTGCTTCAGCTGATGAAATGTCTGCGAGCACAGAAACAGCAGGAACTCCAGTAAAGGCCGAGTTGGTTCGTGCCTCCTTTTTCAAGCAAAATGAGGCTGATCGGTACAGCTGAGAAAAGACGCGGAGATTCAGACCTAAACTGAACTGGCTTGATGATTTCCATCCGGGGTCAACCACACATCCATCCGACGGGGAGACCCACATCCTAGGAGGACCCCATGGCGTCGGTCATTATACGGCACGAGAACGCGGATCCGTGGGTCGTTAATTGAACAGAATATTCTCTGAATAGCACACTGTTTGAAACCCAGCGGTGAGTAAATGAAGGGCTGATGGGAGGCTAATAAATGATTACCAGCTGCTCATGATGTCAGGAACGAGTGCGATGGGAGGGGAACGAAGAGGGGAGGAAAATGCAGAGAGCCAGGCTGAATGGACGAAGTGGAGGATTGCATGATGTCTGTCCATTCTGTCGTCACCAACTATCAGCGTTTGTATCTGACAATTACAAACAGGTGTTTGAACTTCATCAGAGGGTTGACACACAAGTACCAGACAAATATTGGAAAGAAGAGACAGACTAAAAATAAAGGTTGGAGAGACACATTTTAAGGAAATAAGCGCATTGCTATGCGGCAATGACAACAATTAGGTGCAAGAGAATGTGGAGTGTATGTGTGGAGCAAACAAGCTATAATAATTTGACACTGCAGATTTTTCCACAGGTGACACAGCAGGTGTCTCATAAACCCTATTAACCTGCAGAGGGAGTTACATTATTCTTTTGCCAGCATTTATTCGCACGCACACGGTGTTTTTTCTATCCAAGTTAACATTAATTGGAAGCTTTTTTTTCTCCATGTATTCGTCTCTGCCCCGGTAATTCAGGTTTGACTGCTGATTCAGAGAGAACGTCAAACTGTTGCTTCAACTCTGCGGTTTGTGTGTTTTTTATAACTGCAGCTGATACACAGAGGAGTCAAACAAGCGAAGAACTGACCCCAGGGTGTGCTTTGACTCAGAAAGCAAAATGTTTGGATGAAACGTCCTACATACAGAATGGAAACGCAGTTCTAAAACCCCAGGAAGACTGACAGTTTCAAGCCTTTCTAAGTGGAGTCTGCATGTTCTCCCTGAATGTGTGTGTGAGCTCCTGTTCAGGTACTCCGGTCTCCCCTCACAGTCCGAAAAACATGCCGGTCAGCTCCGTGACTCTAAACTGTCGATTGATTGTGAACGTGTGTGACTGTGTGTGTGTGTCTGTGTTTGCCCTGTGATAGGCTGGCAACCTGTGCGGGGTGTGACCTTCGCCCACTGTCAGCCGGGATCGGCTCCAGCACCCCTCGTGACTCTTAGATGGAAAAAGCAATGAAGATGAGCGCGAGTAAGTGAGAGATGAAAAAGACGGGGGGGGAATAAACAAAACAAAACCACCAACGCAGTGCTGCTGTTGACCCTGCTGTATTCCACTGTCGTGGCTTCAAATCAGGACTTTTCAAACTGTTTTTCAGCCTGCGTTTAATCACTCGCTCTGGGGACCCAGAGCTCATTATCAAGCAGGTGGAGACCCATAAGCCAGGCTCATGTCAACCTTAAGTCGGAGAAACCAGCTTGTGTACGTCTTTGTCTCCCTGCCAAAGCGGCAGCATGATTCATCATTACCTCGCCAGCAGACTAATACCATGTGCTGTCAAGTGACACGCGTGGAAGTTTTTTGGCTGCACTCCAGTACATCATTGTGGATCCTATTAAACTGTCCTGCGAACATCGCGGTGCAGGCACTGGCTGCGGGACAGCTGTGTACACGCGACTGACATGTGACCTACCTTCCTGCACACATAAATGCGCGTCTGTATAATGGGTTTAGCTCGTTTACCGAGAATGGCACCGCTGGGACAAGAAGTGTTGGTTGTGTCCTTTACAGCGAGATATCAGCAAGGCCACACATGTATGTAAGGAGCTTAAGTTTTAAGAGGGGGGGGGGGGAGGCACTTGGTTCCAACATGCCTGAATGTCCGTGCACTTTGTTGGACGTGTTAAGGGAGCTTTCAGTTGTTGCTCACTAGGTACGATTTAGCACCGTCTCCCAAGTGCTGGGAACAACATCTGGTGAAGGAATAAAACACGTATCCATGCATGTGCACGGCGCTCCGTTTCCAGACCCTCCCCTTCAGTTGGATAATTTTTGCCTCATATATCTGTGTTGGATGTTTGCCTGCAAAGAGCCAGCATCAGTCATGGATTGGAGCTCCGCTCTCACACAAAAATGCATTTCACTCTCTACCCGGCTGCTGTTTGAGTTGAACTGTGCTCCCTCAGATCTCCCGTGTATGAACTGACATGTAGCTGCACCTGGGCTTTTTTTTTTCCTTTTTTTTCTGCCAAAAAATTGTCTGGAGTCTTATAAAACAAAACAAAACAAAGAGAAGGAAAAGCAGGGCTGTCGTCGTACGCCCACTTCCTTTTTCGCTTCAAGTAGATCTCAGGTTAGATGCCTGTGTGTGTGTTTGTGAGTGTGTGTGAGGGAACACTTCACTCACCCGAGTTTTCGTCAACCCTCTCCTCCACTGTGTGGTCCTTCTGATGGACCCACTCGCTGTTGCACTTGAAGTAAATCTGCGTGGCAGGCGTCGCCTTGCAGTAGAGATTGACAGGCTTGTTCTTGACAATGTAGCCTTCCTCAGGTTCGAACAGGAAGTGAGGCAAAGGCTCGGGAGGGTCCGAGGGAAAGGTTTCCGGGAGTTCGCTGAGACTCAGGAAGTCGTCGTCGTCCCTCACTGTGAAAGGAAGAGGAAGAGAGAAGTTAGAGGGGGTTGCAGTCAGTTTTATCGAGTTGTTTTGAGGACTAACGAGCGCAGAA
The DNA here is from genome assembly GCA_032274765.1 of Malacoctenus tetranemus. Taxonomy (NCBI): domain Eukaryota; kingdom Metazoa; phylum Chordata; class Actinopteri; order Blenniiformes; family Labrisomidae; genus Malacoctenus; species Malacoctenus tetranemus. Next base: position 11,114,379 of record JAUESF010000012.1, on the reverse strand, counting down.
GTTCAACTTGGAATGGAGGAACTACTTTCTCTGAATAATTTATTGTTTTTTTTGCGATTCATACTCTGAATGGTATCGGCCAACGCTTTCCCGTGACCTTCGAGTGTGCAAGAAAAAAAATGCGGTTTGCAATTTGATCACTAATAATTCCTGTGCTTCAAGCTCAAACTTATTTTCTTCCACTGAGCCATAAACTGCACCTTTGATTCTATCGGCGCTCGCCATCTGCAATTAAAAAACAAACAAACACAAGGCCCTGATTTGAATTTATGCCCCCTAGTTTGCAAGCTGATAAAATAAACCACACAACAGGGGGACGAACGACCAAAAAAGAGGCAGAGGAGACGGGAGAATACGGAGATGTGCCCGAGACAACAGGAGTGTGGGAGTCAATTGCGGAGCAGCGGTAAGTAAATGAGTAAATTAAAGAATTTTACTTCCACATCTGTTGGTTTACAGGATCTGCTCTTTATGGGATACCTCCAAGACATTAAAACCAGGCAGATGAGCCACGACAGTGTCGCACACACTAAAGTGTCACGCAAGCCTTAAAGCACTATTTGGACCATTTTTTAAAAAAAAAGACATGGACCACCTGTAATAGCACATATGGCAGGTTGGGAGTGAAGCTTCAGGAACCAGAGGAGTTTGGTGCCAGATCACTCCTGGCCCGACATGCACTTCTGGGAGAAAAAGGGGTCGTAACACCTGATTAATTGCCTAAACAATCAAAACAGCCTGGCAGTCAGACGACCGGGTGGATTTCTGGCGCATCCGAACATTTTGTCTGGCTGTCTTGTAGTTTTAGCCGTTCCGGCGTCTTGATTTCCCTCAAGACTGCTGTCAAAAGATCTGTTATGAACTGCAGAGAGCTGATTTTAATATCAGCGGAGGAGCATTTCATATGCTGTGGTTAAAACTATCCACTTCACTGTCTGCTGTGATATAAAATTGAACACTGAAAAACAGACAGCGTACCGTCTGCATCTTACAGCCATCTGCGGGTCCATATTTTCCTCGCTCCCGTCTCCATTATTAATGAAACGGCACAAAATAAAGCTGCTCCGCTGCCTTTTTGTCAACACACACACGGGAGATCCAACTAACTTTCTTTTTTAGAAAATGTCTGAACAAAATGGAACGGAGGATCCATGTCAATTATCAACCGGCGCACAAACAATGAAGACGGTCGACTGATCTATACAGCAACGGCAAGAAAGGGTTTTTCTGTTGCACTGCAGAGCTACCAGGAAAACAAGTGTGTCGTCCAACTTAAAGCCAATACAAACGTCCTTGAAACAACACGAGAGAGAGGGACTAATAGGAAAAACACCAGTAATGTGTATGATCATTTCAGAAAAAAACAAGTTTGCAAGATTTTAAGCTTTTTAAAAGAAATATGTATCAAGCAAAACTTGCATCATGTCAGTACTTTAATAGACATGACTTGTTTCTTTGAGGTTCGTTTACTGATGTTTTCGCGGCAGCAAGTGAACCCTGAAACACTAATGATGTGAGAAATTGTCAGATGATACGAGAACCGAAACGCAGTTGATTTTTTTCCTGAACTGATCAGATGTAATTTTTCATCCATTTAATTCAAAACTCTCACGCCGTTGACTGTTTGTCACCAACTCCTCGACTACAGTCGACGGTTAAATGGGTTGGAAAACGATGATGGACGGACAGGACGCAGGCAGGCTGAAATAACTGAACAGACACAGAAGCCAACCCTGAGGGCACCAGGAACTTTATCTTCCTCCTCCTCCTCCTCCTCTTCCTCCTCCTCTTCTTCCTGCTGCCTTCATCCTGCTGCCTTCCCTCTGCCGTCTTTTCACTCTGTCCAAACTTCACGCCCACCCGTGGCCTCAATCAAAGGGACACCGAGCATGTTTTGTCACCAGGTTGCCAAGGTCACCAAAACACAGAGGATTACAAGTGCAGGTGGGAGGCAGGAGGGAGGAAGTAGCCTTTGGTTTATTTTCTCTGCCAAAGACCCAAATGGAGACGAACACAATGCAAATATATTGAAAGTACACGCACGTGCAAGTCACACACACACACACACACACATACACATACACACACACACACACACACACACACACACACACACACACACACACAC
>JAUESF010000012.1:11064210-11074448 GCA_032274765.1 Malacoctenus tetranemus | reverse complement strand
TGGTGGTGGTAGGGTGGGGGGGGGGGATTGGGGGGGGGCATGAGTGTGATCTTTGAAGACGAGCAGTGTCCCTCGGTGACTCGCGCTCGCGCTCCCCTTCGCCTCCGTTGCCAGATTAAACGAGGATGGAACAGAGCGACAGGAGGGGAGGAACAGGAGGGGAGGGAAGAGGGGAAGCAGGAGGTTGTAAGTAGGCCTGGCACCCTGCTGTGACCCCATCAATCAGCACATACGCAGACACACACCCGGGCACACACACACACAGGGGTATACCCCCCCCCCTTCACCACCACCACCTCCACTAATGAGTTATTTACACAGAGGGTTGTTTGTGCACAGCTATAGAGCGCTGCCAAAATGCGCACACACAAATTCTTGCACACGAGGGAGAACACACAGCAAGGTGTACTCTAATCCAGAGCGAAATCATCACAAAGCAGCGATTCAGACGCACAAAAATAAGCCGGTGTCGAGACTCCCGAGTGCCTTTGTGCGGTCTGCATGTGGGTTGAACGCCTGATCAAATGGTTTGTACCTCCACCGCGTCCACACACACACACACACATACAAAGACACGTCATCCAGCTCGGACCAGGTGGCGCGCTCTGTCTGTGAACATGCTCTATATATACGCTGCATATATACATTTTGTCTGTATGTTAGAGGGAGACATAGATAGTGGAGTGACCCCCTCTCCTCTCCCCCCTCCCCACCTCTATCCTCCACCTGTTCTCAGCTCCATTTGTATAATTGGGGAGCAGCTGGCTGATAGCCGTAGCGTACGGAACTCACTGTCCCCATTGCTCACTGCTGACTACTAAGTAATAGCCGAGGAAGCAGTTAGTGAAACAGTATGGTAATCGCTCGTTCTGCCCGCCTTCAGTACACATCTCTATCTCTTCATTCAATACATTTAAAACTAATTTGCTTGATGAGACTTCATGCAAATCCCCCCCCCCTCCCCTCCCCTCCCTACCATCACCACCACCACCACCCCGCACTGTCGGAACACTAACAATGATTAAAACAGAAATAATATTGTCTCAGAGAGTAACGTTGTTATCTACAGAAGCAATATAGTGTATTTATTTGCGTATCTCTGCACTTTATTTCTCCCCCCCCCACGCGCGCGAGCGCATCAGTCAATTTTGTCTTAAGTGTCTCCGCTCTCGCAGTCCCCTCGGTGCGCGCAGCTCTCTGCCCTCGTTGAGTCAGACTCGCGGCACCCGCAGCTTTCCTTGCATCTCGTTTGCCGCTCAGAAGACAGTTCAGAAAAGTTAAAGTCAAGATTATGCTAATTGAAGCCTCAGTTGTTGGGTTTTTTTTTTTGTTTTTTTAACCTCTCCACCCACACAGCAGAAAGACATGCAAACACAAACGCACAGGCGATATTAGTACACATGCAGCTGCGCAACACGGGAAACAGAGAGTCGTGGGCACACGCTTGGCATTGTTTAACTGGTGGCATTTACATCATCTCAATTAGGAGGCAATGAGCTCAGGTCAGGCGCACCTTTAATGACGCATGGACAGTTAACAGCAGACTTTATTGAGTGTTATGGAGGGATTTTACGATGAGGTCAGTGGGCTGACGAGAGCAGATCAACCAAGGTAAACAGGAACAATTTAAGCCCCCGAACATTCACGCTGCTCCCTCTGAGAACGTGTTCCTGATTGTCTCGAAGTTAACGCGATCCGGTGAACAAACCACAGCAAACTCCCACACGAACGCTGCTGAACAGCACGCTGTTCACGTCAACTCACACACACACACTGCGTGGACAAGACAAAAGGTGTCTGGGTGGGAAAAAGCCGGAAAAAAACAGACAGTGAAAGACAGATATTTGCACACAAACGAACACAAAAAATATGCAGAAAATTCCCCCCCCCTCCCGCTTGACACAACTCGCCGACACATAAAGGGAGTGACTTTGACAAATGGCCATTCTAAAAGCAGGACAGCACTTTGAGCCGGCAGAGACAGACGAACCCGCTGTGTGTTTACGAGTGTGTTGCAGAGAAAAAGGGCTTTGCCCTGGATAAAAACTGAAGTACCCAGTCAGCAACATGACAAACCAATCTAGTGGTGCCGCTTTGAAAGGCTGACAGGGCCGGCCACACACACGCACATGCGCACACACACATACACACTTTGCATTGTTCCTGGTATATTTTGTGGGCGTGTGTATATGTAACACACTGGCCTGCACAGAACAGTGAGCTCTGAGGAAACTCAATTTCAAGAACTTAGTTGCAGTTTTGTACCACTGGTACACAATGGGAAACACACAGTATGTATCAATAACAAGTCCCAGCTCCATTGAAAATGCTTTGTTGTAGGATGTAGGGATGAAAACATAATTTGTGATTACTAGTGAAAATACAGAATTACAGAAGGGGAGGGGAAAGCAGTCAATAGTTGAGACAGTGGAGGCAGATTAAAGCAATAAAATGAAACTCAGTGTTGTGAGCCTTGTGTAATATGTGATGTTTTTATGTCGGGATGAGCGGAGGCGCTCATGGGTGAAACTAATGTAAACCCAGAAAAGCTCTGAAAGCACCGCGCATCAAAAAAAGTTGAAAGCCTTAATGGACACTCAGAAGCTCAAGGTGACCAGGAGACAGACAAGGAGACGGAGCGGCGGAGCGAAATAGCAAAGATGGAGCAAGTCAACAACGAGACAGACATAAAAAGCGAGTGAGAGAGAGAGAGGAGGAGAGGAAAGGGGGAGAGGCAGGGAGGACCGACCGCTGGAAATACAGAGGGAGCTGGAGAGGAAGAGAAGAAGATTAACATGAGACACTAAATAATGTACACATCCTGAACATCTGACTGGCAAAGTGCATTCCCAGCCCACAATCGTCACGTCAGCTTCCCCTTGTTGTCGCTGCGGCGACTCACAGAAACATCCATTGAACTCTTCGATGGGAACACAAAAGGGGGACTCGCGTGCCATCACAGGCGCACTGTGTCAGTGTCCAGTGAAGTCCAGAGAGACGGCAGCGATCCAACAAAATGCTCCAGCTGTGTTTATCTCGTGGCAACAGAGGTGGTTTCTGACCGGAGACTAATGCAGCGCTGTCGACAAACAAACGACTTGCACTCCAGAGCTGCGCCAGTGTAATGAATATAGCGTGCTTATGTTTTCTCAAGAGAAACTGAAGTAAGTTGTGCTGTCGGGACCAGATGTACACCGAGCCGCGGTGGCTTATCTCAGGCTTGTCACTAAATATAACCAATCAGCTGAAAGCATCCGACGTGGACTTGCTGTGTTGTGAAGTTGAATCCTGTCAGTGATGTTTGTGCTTTAATCAGACTCCACCCTTAATTCAAGACGGGCTGGTCAGGATTCGTCAAAGCGACCTATTTCCGAGCGCGGCAGCTGTGACCTGAGTCAGTGTGTGACTCAACAGGCAGCTTTGACTGCATGTATTATCCCAACTCCCAGTCTGCCACCACATGATGCACACTTGGCTGCTTTTATTATACTTTTGATAATTTGGGTCATTCTAAAACGCACTCTCAAAGCGCCTTTTTTTACATCACTTTTTTATACGCTCCAACCTACTTTTCAGACTTTTCACCTTGTTTGTGCAAAGAAAGAAATAAAATAAAACGCCGGAGGGGTCTATTCTAAAAACGTCTGTCGATTTCAAAACATCACATCGGTAATTGCAGTCTGGGACGACGGATCTTGTGCAATTTTCCATGTCAGCGTAAGGGCATGTTGTTGCCGCCGCATTCACAAAATCAGTATTACTAAGAGGGAAGTAAACAGAGATAGGATTCGGTCCTGGACGGACACGCTCGGGGTGGGATTTAACAGTCTGTGTGCCTGCAGGGACAATGCTTACGATCCCTTCAGTGGCTGGGAACGAGCAAACACAGCCAAAGTCCACTTGGGCTCTCTGCAGGCTGCCGACAGGACAACACCGTTTCTGTTGAAGAATTGAAACCGCGTTCTCGCAAGTCAATTCTGAAAGCGCTGCACTCGCTGCGTGTTCTTGTAAAATTGTAGATCACCAGGGTGCAATTTACAGGGGGAATCTCTGGGGGAATGTTTTCCAGCCTTTTCTGCAGAATTATTCATTTAATTCAGCGCCCCGCTCTCAGGGAGGGAAGCGACTTTGCCAGGAGACCAGACAAAAACACATCCAATAGTTGGCATTAAAAATAAAAGACACGGTAAAGGTGAGCTGCTGTAAAGCAGACGCCGCCAAACACCTGTTGGATGCAGAACAGTGATGCAGTGGTGCGATTCGTGGACTTGCTGACTACATGAGCTGAAAAAGATGGGTGCGATCGAAGCCTGTTTCTGATCGCGTCCTGGTGGCGTTGGGTCAGGTCAAGTCGCGTCATCGCTCCGGGAATACACATGTGCTCCTACTGGCGCGCCGTCTGGCAGTAATTTACCTCCGGGACGTTGACATTAGTTTCAGGGTTGTTTGTGGCTCTGATGACCAACTTAAAAGTGTACTTAAAAAGCGACGTCCCCTCTCCCAATGGTTTCTACACAACTTGCATACATTGCGTGTTTTGCTGGTGTAACAAAATGTTTTTTTGTTTATCGTAACACAATCAGACGAGGATCAGAGCTTGGAAATCGGACGCTTTTGTCTGACTTTAACCGCGGAGGCAAAAGAGGACACCGTCTCTTAGCTCATCCATTTAACATGAGATGTAAATACGGCTGGAAGATTTCACAGGGGCCAGATTGCGCACACGGGTGTCGGGGCAAGTGTACTGTATGGGTGCGAGTGAAGGAGATCATTTTAGACTGGGAATATGTATGAGAGCGTGTAGAAAGGAGACGGAGAGAGACGAGGGAAGGAAAAAAAAAAAGTCAGAGACAGGCGGAGAAAAGAGGTGAGAGGGATCAAAAACGGGAGGCAGAGGACGAGGTGGGTGAGCCGGGTATGTCTTCATGAAAGGAGGATACAGACGAGTGGCTACATATTTAACAAAAAGACCAAAAAAAGAAAAAAACTAGCAGAGGAAGAGGTGAATAAACAGAAAGAGATGTAGGTCAGACTATGCCAATAATGTCTTTTGAAAATTAATTGTGTTGACAGCAAAGGGAGCAGAGGCAAAGAGAGAAAAGGAATAAAAGAGACTGAAGGAGGAGGGAAAAAGGCCGGGAAAGAGGGGGAAGAGACACGGAGATGTAGGTCTTTCCAGGGGCAGCCAGCATGCAGTTTAAGCCCCAAGGTAGATGAAGGGCCAAGACCTTTATGAAAGGGCCTGTTGTCACGCTCAGGACACACACACACACTCACACTCACACACACACACACACACACACACACATAGACAGACAAACACACAAACAACACACACAGACACACACACACACACACACACACACACACACACACACACACACACACACACACACTCATGCACACACTGAACTTTCTAGACATTAGAGGAAGGCGCTGAAAGGTCCCGAGGGCCGGGGGCTCGAAAGTTCATGTAATCTGTCTTGGAAATATGTGTGCGTGTACGTGCGCATGTGTATTTGTCGGACTCTTATTTCAAACGGCCTTATCAATAATGCAAACAGTCTCGTTGCACTGGAGCGCAAAACTGAACTTTACCGGAGTCAACTCACACAGCAAATACAACTTCACCTGGGCGTCAATGGGTGGTTGTGTTTCCTTTGGAGAAAGTTGAGGGTTTAAGGCTGATTTTCCCGGTTAGAGCAGAAAAATAACAACAACGGGGATTCGGGCCTGAGTCACGCCTGCGACGTGTGCGTCTGTTCAAAAACCTTGAATTTACATCAAGGTTTCCCCGCGATTTGTCTGCATGCATATCAGGCAGGAACTTAAGCTTTCCATAACCATCTCAGCGCGGACGTGCTTCTCGCAAAACGCGAGTCAGCCTCTCCAGAGTGCTGCCTCTTTTCTTTTTTTTCCACCCTCATTAACAATGGATCAGATCTTACACCTGTGTGAGCAGAGGATGCTGTTAGTGCTTCAGTCAAACCATAAAAGTTAAAAACAGCAGCAGCTGAAGCCATAAAGCAAAAAACGGCTAATGTGTAATGTCACTTCGGCTGTATTTCAAATGGATTTTCATTGTCTTGAGCAGCCCGAGCCGGCACGGAGCACGTCGGCACGACGAACTAAAGCACACCCCAGAAGTGCTAAATGGATGCGGGTCCATACATGTGCTGAGCGGGCCGTTTTGGCACGCCGTCACACAATCCCGCGCGGGTGTTTTTTTCGATTAAAGCCTGCTCTCCGGAGACGCACGCAGGACTCGCTCCAAAACAGGTTCTGATGTGCTAAACTGACTTTGTGTCGCAGCGATGAAGCGGGAGAGGAGGCGAGACGAGCCACCGGCGAGCCACAGAGACGCTTCTGATCAGGCCGGATGTGCCGCAGCAGCACACCGGCTAAGTGGCTCCATATGCGCATAAATAGTCCAGAACCTGCGCTTCGCGTTTGCTGGATGTCACTTCGCTCGTGTGCAGCCATTTTGCACCGGGGGGAGTTTGCAGTGTTTGACTGCTATTCAGAGAGGTCTAAAAGCTAGTGGAGGTGACACCGCTGCCCCTTGTACCTCTAAATATTACATCAGCCGCGTCCCGGTGGGGAGGCATCTCCCCGAGTCCTTTCGCCGCGCTATTTGTGTCTTATTTTTTCATCTCACTTTGCCGCCTCCCTTCAAACGCCTTTTCGATTCACCCCGCTGCATAAATCACTCTCCTCACTCCCGGATCTGCTTTATCATCAACAGCCGCCTCTGTTTTCACCGCTGAGCAGATACTTAACAGTGCGTACGCCGCCCTGTGAAGGAGGGCTTTTTTTTTTTTTTCAAGTTTCCGAGCGCCGGGGTTTTTGTACAGAGTGAAATTACAAAGTGGATAAGTGTTCTGACTAAATGGAAATACCACACAAAAAAAAGCAAAATGATTTTGCTTTTAATTACAGTCACCAACTTTGTTGGCCAATATATCATCCTGTTTGTTTTTTCCCGAACAGATGAAGGCATTAACTGCTTTTGTGAAGTCTTTCAAGCTTCCTCAAAGCACTTTCAGGGAGTGTTGCCTCACTTCTGAGCGTTTCCTCCGAAACTCACCCCTCCGTCTCCGTCTCTTCACTCAAAGAACTGCGTTTTGAATCATATCAGTGTCCCGATTGGTAAAGTCCTCCTTTTTCCGGTCGTCCTCTCGGATGAAATGCTGGTTATGTTTTGTGGCGAGACAAATCGTGACATTTATAAAAAAAGAGCAAACACACTGACCTTTATTGCAACAGCAGGCAGCGTCTGCACTTTCTCCATGACCCCTTAAGTCCCCATAATTACCACACATTTCCTCAGCAAAACTAATTAACCCGAACTCGGCGCACATTGATCGGTTTCAACTTTTTACAAGTAAATACTGTTAAATTTTCCTCTTTAAAATCAGTTTTCTTTGTTTAGTTTGCACATGTTCATCAAAGGAAATAAACACATTTACACACACACACAGTAGGCACACGTGCCTCTACGCCGTAAAAATTGTGCGTCTTCCTTATGTTCTTTGGGTCAGGTTGACCAGCATAAACTCAAACACTTCCATGGATCGGTTATCATCAACAACAAAAACAAAAATCACACTCCTGCTGTGAAGAGTGTTCCAGTGGAAAGTGACTGCAGTCAGTAAACATACACACAATCTCTCTCGTCTGAAATTGTGCCTGAGATGAACCCGAGAGTCCCGAGTTCAAAGCCGATACCGGGGTGAGGACACACCTGAGGTGAGGGGAGCAGCATCACTCTGCTGAAGCCTATTTAGCTGTTTGAATTACATGTTTGAATTGTTAGCGAACCTCGACTCCGTAACTGAGAACATACAGTAAATGAAGTCACCGGGTACCACTGGCTTTTGAAGTTTTTAACACCTTAAACTAACACTGCGACTCGCGCCACAAGTGCAGCAACTTCATTTTATCTGCCAAAACAAATCAACAAAGCCCTTCAGTGTGACTAAAAGCAGCTGCTGTGCAGTCACACATACAGCAGGCTGTATTAGCTGGAGTGACAAAGTGAACTCTTTCATCGGGGTTTCCAAACAGGAGTCCAGCCTTGGCCAAAGAGGTTTTTATTTGCTTATTTGAAAAAAAAAAAACACACATAGAAATGTAGAACTGCTGTTTTGGGGAAATAAACACACGCTGACTTCAAACCTGGCTTTGGCCTGCTACACGGGGCCGTCGGTCCAATTCTGGGAGAGAGAGACAGACTCAGTCCCGCTCCGGGTTCAAAAATACTCCGTTCAGCTACAACTCATTTGAACGCGGGCTGTGAATAGATTCCCAGTGTTCAGCCAGCCAGCCCACTGTCGTCCCTCCAGCTCCGCTAGAATGAGTGGTAATGACACCTCCTGTATGACCACACAAGATAATGAGCACATTCATACCACTTCTGTGATAGCTCAAACCGCAGTACTCTAATTGGACTTTCAATGGGTTACTGCAACACACGAGTCAGCCTTCGAAAAAAAGGAAAAAAAAAAAAAGACCAGGAAAACTTTTACTTCAAGCTGGAAAAAAAAGGTCACGCTGGGGGGAAAAAAAAGCCTAAATTGGAAGTAAAATGTCTCTCTGTAACAGGAGCTTGATGTTATCATTCGAGACCACAGTGTATTTGACCACACAGAATAATGGCACCTCATGCACCACTACAGAATAATGAAGGCACCGGGTGTGCAAACGGACATAATTGGCCTCAAAGCAATCAACCCCAATTACCGAGCACCGTAATTGGTTTCAGAGCAATCAACAACACAGCTATCATTAAATTTGAGCAGGCACCAGCATGCCCATGACGGTGCTTATCTCTGCAGTTTATCTGCCGGGTTAGTTACAGCTTTGACTGTGATGAATGGATAAGAACAGCTGTAATTAATACTGTAATATACCTAACACACTGCCTAGCATTGTGTAAGAGCAAAAGGATAATCAGTGGTGAGAGGATTTCATTTTTTGGGGGCTAATGAAGCCCTCATCCAACGAAAAACCTTCATAAAAAGGGGGCGTAAAAGTCCTTCTTTGTGATATGTTACAAATCACAGCAGAAAGAGGAAAAGTTCTCGCTTTATTGTGGTTGGAGAGAGATTGTGAAGTGTTTCCTGACTTTATTTCCAAGCAAAAGGTCTTCTGAATGCGTTTCCACACTTGGTTGCGATCGATCGCCTCTAAAACAAACCCTGGTGGGACTGTCGCATTAATTTGTTCCGTTTGCTAATGTGTGAACGCCGCCACCCTTCACCTCGTGTTTACCGAGTGTGTTGGGACTCGGTACGTCCGACTGACTTTAGAAACATTGCATCTGCACAGTTTATTCAAGGATGATAAAGCTAAACATACACCCTTCTGGCTTTCTTATTGTATATTGAGAGTCTTTCCTTGTGCTGCTCACTCATTGGTTGCCCACCTTGTCCCTTGTGCCCCCCTCCCACCAAAGGCCTCCAGCAACAGCTCCACCTGAAGACTCTCTCTTCTCTATTTGATCTGGCAAAACGAAGCCGAGCCTGGTGATGACACACATCGTCACTCACACAAACAGAGCCGACTGCACCACTTCAACGCAACATCCTAAGCTTCATCGTTTGTGGACTGCATCAGCATCCCGTCCGTCATCTCTACTGACTTCCCGGGTTTCCTCCATTTTCTCCATTTAATAGTTTCTGCTGGTAACACGCTGGTCAATATTCTCCACTTGCCACGAGATATTGATTTGCAACAGGAACACGTGAACGGACGGACGAGTGAACAGAATGCACCATGAAATATACTCCGAGCATCAGGATCCAATCAGTGAGGGTCGGCTTCAGCCGAAGTACCCGGTCAGAAAACATCAGTGCTGCATTTAGCCGCTGAAGAGCCAGTTTCACAGGAGAGGTGCAAATCAGAAATTTAATTCAAGATAAATGGAGGCAAAATAAAGCCTGTTGTAAAAAGTTATTTCTCAAAACAGAGATTAAAAATTTAGAGCGTTTACCTTTTGGACTGCCGACAACCCTCGTTTGTGGTCTTCCAGCTACTAAAGAAGCTTAAAGACTCAAGCAAGTTGGCTGAAGGAGGCGATTTATTATTGATAACTTCACGGGCGAAAAACTGAACGCACAAGCTGACAAAGAATCTCTCATTTTCTTGCTTTAGCTCTGCAGACACAAACACACACACACACACACACACACACACACACACACACACACACACACACACACACACACACACACACA
>JAUESF010000012.1:10969180-10984388 GCA_032274765.1 Malacoctenus tetranemus | reverse complement strand
ATATTTTGCAAGACTTTGTGGTAAACTTGAGTTATTTGCATCTACAGTTACGTACAGATGTCAACAATGTTACTTATCTTGTAATGGATTCATAAGAACAGTGGATTAATCTAGAGTAGTTGAGAAAGAACATAACCTTTTTAGCTATAGTATGAAAACTGTGTGTGTGTGCGTGTGCGTGTGTGTGCGCGCGCGCGCGCGTGTGTGTGTGTGTGTGTTATCATGTAGGCTGGCCTTCTCCCGTTGGAGTTTGTAAAGATGGCACCAGAAGGAGATGACAAAAGGAAGCTTTCAATCTATTTCTATTAATCCGTCCGATTTGCAGTCATCGACTTTCTCCACTGTCTCACTGCAGACTCCAACTTTCCAAGCAGGAGCGAGCTCACTCCCGTCTCCTTCCTTCCTGCTGCAAATGTTTCCCCGGCGATGTTTTGGTTGATTAGAGTGGTCGGAAAAAAGGTCTGGACAGCGCTCACCGGGGGCTTTGGAGGTTTTACAAAGAAAAAAGAAAAAGAAGTGTCTGGCGTCAGGGCAAGGCGCAGTCCCGGAATAAAGGACGAGGGGGACGGAGAGAGAGGGAGAGAGAGAGAGAGAGAGAGAGAGGGAGAGAGAGAGAGATGACACATCCACACACACACACTCGCAGGCGGTCAGGCAGCTCGGCAATAAACGGTAAAGTGGGCTGCCTGACGGAGACACAACACAATGCCGGTCAATTAGATTTCAGCAGCATTTGCCTCAGACCCAACGCAGAGGCGACGGACCCTCGCTGATTGCAATCAGTCAGAGTGGCAGGTAAATTGGATTACCATTATACATAAAAACAATTGAACGTGTTCCCTTTTTCTTTACTCTCATTGCTTCGTTTTCAATTATTGGATCGTTCCGCCGGCCGTCAAAGGGTAAATACAGGTGTATCAAATATTACTCTCAGTTTATGGTAATGGTGTTTCGTGACTTCTTTTTGACCCCCTGCGGAATGGAGCAGTTGTTTTTAGGGATCAGATTTGATTTATTAGAGGAAAGTACACCCTGTTCTCTGGAGGCGCACGCTGTGACTTTGGTATTTCTTCAATGTGCTTCAACAAAGTGAGCCTGTCGTGGAGCCCGTCGCGAGCTGGACCGGCACCTGTGGAGGGAAACTCGTCCGAGAGTTTCACACTAAGACCCTCGACGTCCTGCGTGTTTCACACAATAGAAGCTGGATGACTTATTCAAAACATGAGAAACAATCAAATATTATCAGACACTCTCAAAGGAATATGAGCACACCACTACCTTGCATCTCAAGGACTTAAATACAACTAATAACAAGACCTTCTCGTTATTTTCCTAAAAAAAACATGTAAGAAGTGACATGAAAAACAACCACTTTCCACGAGACGGGTCAAGAGAGACATGTTCACAGCCACCAACTGAGATCTAATCTTGCTTGTTGCTATAGAAACCATACAAAGATGCAAGCACGACAATGTCAGTTAATTACATATTCAGGTTATCTTCACTTGATACAGATGGCGTCTCTCTGCGGCATTTCTGCATATTTGTGGGAGTGCGAAGAAGAGCAGGAAGCTCGTTGACACCGTGTGTGTCAGTAACCTGGAATTATCTCATGTTTGCCGGTTCAATAACCCCACAAGTGTTCAGTGGCGCGTTGGGAGACGGAAAAAGACCTGTACGATACGCAGAACAACTCAGCATGCAAAAATAAAGTGATGACAGGACACCGAGTTTTGCTTCTTTTTTCTCTTTTGACGCAATTTTTTTTTAAAACAACTTGTCACTTCCTCCTTTACTTTGCTTTGTTCTCTTGCCTTTTTTTTTTTTTTTTTTTTTAAAAGAAAACATGTCCTGTACCTATGGAAATGGTTTTATTTTCCAGACCATTAAAGATTTATGTAAAGCAGATTGAAAAGGGCAGCTGGTGGTGTTGGAAATACTAAAGTTTGGACTGAAAAACAAATAATCAGAGCCTGTGGCTGGTTTATCTCTTCAGTTATATGCTGCTCTGAGGAGATTTGTCCAATAAAGCTTTGAGTTCAATCATAGAATTAAAAATGTATCAGAGGAAAGTCTTCATTGGTCGCTGCTGATCGCCAACAAATCTTTATTTATTTCCTTCTCTGTTGCTGCAGAAACGAAATATCCACTGTTTTGTCCTCAGCCTGAATGAGGCTGCTGCTTGAATGACCTAGCTAAGAGCATGGAATCTGAAAGGGCAGAAGTGCCTGTTGGAGCGCTTTGTCTTTGCCTTTTCTCAATGGCATTGGTGCAAAATCGCTTTGAGATGCGTAAAAACTCGTGCCGCGCAATTTTGTCATGAATTTCAAGCCGAATGCTCTCCCACAAGTTGCCCGATCCAGGCCGCGACAAGCTGCAGTGTGAATGATTTCAGTCCCAAATCCTACAGTTGTCTGTTTTTCTTTGGGATTCATTTCTGCTGCACGATGAGCGAACGACTACGAAAGACGGGAGAACGAAAAGCCGCAGTTTACCACAAGAAAGAGACGACAAAAACCCAATAAACTGTATCACACAGAATATATCAGCCAGGAGTTCCTGTTGCACGTGATTTGACGTGAGAGAAACGTCCAATCACTATTCCAAATTTACAAACAGGACTTCAGCCATAACCTCTCAAACAAACCGTGGATAAAGAAAAAACACAAACGTCCAGCTTGATCGAAATTCCTCCTTTTCCGTTGCTCACCGTGTTCACTAACCTCGGCGCCTCCTCCCCCTTTAATGGGAGTGTAAACACTCATCAAACAATGTGTATTTAACCTTGAAGGACTCATTTGTCATGTGCACAATCGGGTGCTGGCTCAACAGAGAGTCGGGGGGCTGTTTGTACGGGCAGATAATGAGTGACTCTTCAGAAGACTCACCTCCGTGATTTACAATGTAACTGTCAGCTCAGCCAGTTAGCGGTGATTGACAGCACGCGGCGACGGCGCTGCTGCACCGGGCTCCTGGGTCACTGGAGTTTGATAACGGGGAGTCGGGCTTTTCATGATTTGTGTTTGCTGGGGGAGGAAAAAAAAAACAACAAAAATGAGTGAACAATCGTTTTCTTTGTTTTTCAAATCACGCCTTTGTTTCCCGAACCTCCATCTTGCCACATACGGATGCATTATGCAAATTCAAGTATACGTTCTCTCGTGTCAAGTTGTTTTCACTCCAGCAAGAAACATGATTAAAGCCAGAGGTCCTCATTAAGATGTTGGCAATCCAGCTCAGATGAGAAGAAACCCATTCTTTCAGAATTCACACGATGATACTTTCTGCTGATCTACATTATTCAGAATTAATACTTTTAATCACTTAACTAAACTGAAATTGAGGATGTCTCTCCTACTTTCTCTTCCAGTGTGTCGCTGGCTACCAGCAGTAAGTTTGCCTGAAGTGAGGCGGATTCAAGTCAAGTTTTGTTGTTGCTTTTTTTAACAGGCCTAAAGCCAGGAAAAAGAAAAACTCCCTCTAAACACACACACACACACACACACACACACAGACACACACACACACACACACACACACACAAAAGTTACTGTTGAAGAAGTAGTTCAAAAAGATACAATTTACCGCATCCCACGCATGCTTGACAGCAAGCAAACCTTTGTGACCTGTTGGAGGCTGGAACATAAACACGGCATCAGGCTGACATTGAACGAGCAAAGACGCGCAGGCCACCGACAAAACCTGCCCGCGCTTCATCCTCGACCGAAGGGTTGAACCCAGGAGCCACGGGCGCGCGGATCTGATCCGTGGAACTTTGTTTCATGGTGCGACGAAGTGAATCTGGTGTGTATTTTCCAACGAATTTGAGTTCACAGTATAAAAGGAACCTTCACATGTGTATAGAAACAAGCTTTTCTAAAGCCACAAGAACCGTTTCTGACTAGAGGAAGGAGCCTGCCGGCTCTGGCTGAGTCGGGTCGGGTCACTTCCGGTGTCACTGTGTCGGTTTGAGTCGCATGATCGGTCTTTGTGAGACTTGGGAGGGAAAAAACACGGTGCAAAAGAATGTTGTGAAGAGCCTGGAGCTACCGACACAGACAGCGTTGTCAAGTCAAACCAAGGAGAAAGGAGCTAATTATATAAGCTTTAAATAGTGAGGAAAATATGGTGGCAATATAGGTATTTTAATGCTGTTTGTGCCTCGTGAAAAGTACGGAAATAGAAGGAGTAAGTGCGCCTTTTATGAAGCACACTGTAGCTTTGTTAGGTTGTAAGCAGTTTATTTTCAAAACCCGGATGCTGAGTGAAACTAATGGATGCGAGAATGGTGCTTGGAAAGCACAGTAGGCACTCAATTGTGCCTTTATGTATCAAATTTGTGAGGCGGGAAGAAATCGGTACAACTCCACTAAAAGAAATCACTCTTTATTATCCGTCCATACGACTTCATTTACTTAAACACGCAACGCGGCGTCACAGCAAGTCGCCACTAAATCACTGTGGGATTTTTAAACGCAATCGTTCTGTTTCCCTCGACAAACGAACACTTAAATAGTGACTACAAAGTGTGATCATTGCAGATGTGTCACAGCAATCAGTGATCCACCGCCACCTGTGATGGATAGACACCCCCCCCCCACATGTGGCCAGTCTCAACCAGGGAAACGACAGGCGAATATAAAGGATTTGAATCATATGAGATGCAGAATAAGTAGACGGGGGTCTGCGGATGTTTGTTTGAACAGACAGGAAAGAGGGTGGGCGGGGCGGGTGGTGGTGGGGAGGGGGGTGTATGACAAGGTTGAAAAACTACAAGGCAGTGAAGGATGGAGAAAAAGAGCAACAGAGGATGGTGAAGAAGTGGACAGCGTGATGGGTAGGAAGGGGGGGGGGGGGACAGATAGGAAGGAAACGGTGGGAAGACTCCACTGAGACGGACATGTCACACACCAGTGAGCCCGACACACAGGGAGGGAATATATCTCATTCCCCTTTTTTCTCTTCTCATAATATTTATTTCTCCCTCTTTCTTTCTTTTTTTTTTTCTTCCCCCAGTCGTCTTCCTCATTCTCTTCGCTGAGCGCGCGGTACAGTAAAGAAACCTCCTGCATTCTTTTTGAATAGTGTTTTTCCTGCACCTTTGAAACGCGGCTGTTTAATAATGCATGCATTTTTCTGCATAACTTACCTCTTGACTTCCCCGTGCGCATTTCAACCCTGTGTCTCCGCGCGCGTGCACGTGCGCTTACAGTACACCGTTTACCGTGGCGCCTCGTGCCACGGTTTAGTCCCCCGCACGCACGCACGCACGCACGCACGCACGCACGCACGCACGCACGCACGCCGACGCCCACCAGCACGCGCGACGTACACCGGGCACGCGGAGGATTTGGCTCATGCTGGGAATTACCTGTTTACCTAATTAACAGCACTTGGCTGGAGGCTAAAGATATGCAAACCAGGATGGGTAAAATAAACAGCACGAAAATAAAATATTTCTCTCTCGACCTCCTCTGGAGGAAAGGCGCTTTTTTTTTTTTAATGTGACTGCAGAAAGCAAAAAGAGGGGAGGAGGGAAAAAAAAAGGTTAGTCAATTTTAAGTATTTTTGTTAAAAAAAAAAACTAAGCTGATCCCGTTTCACGTAGCTTTATTCTGAGGGATTCTCGACGTGGTATACGATTAGAAAAATCAAATAAAAAGCCCACCATCGCCGAGTCTGGCCTTTGATATCCCCTGCTCTTTTTGCTGCTTTGAAGGCACACGAGGTGCCGGAGCATCTCGTCTGACAATATCTGAGGAGCCAGGCCTCCCTTAACGTTTTGTTTTTTTAAGTTTGCTCCAAAAAGTCAGTGCGAGGACATTTTCTCAATGGAGGAAATGAAGAGTCGGTTCTTTTGGGTTTTTTTTGTTTTCAGAAGACCCATGGAGACAGTCTCCCCACAATAATGCAGTCAGACTGCCTGCGCGCATGGAAAAATATAGAGCCCCTTGTATCAGCCTCCCCCCTTCCTGTGAAACCAGTACCACCCCTGAGACTGGTAATGTTCCTGTTTATACCGCTCTAATCAATGGGGGTGTGTTTGTGCGCCGGCATAGCCGTCCGTGTGAGGACCGGCGGGTACTTTTCGGGCCATTGGAGTGAGGACATTTCGGGTGGACTTTACTTTCTCTCCCTCATCAGGGTTTTTTAATGATTGAAGCTGTTTTTTGTGGAAGCTTATTTTCCGTACAATTTGTATAAGTGACTGCAGCTGACGGACGCACGAGGCACTTTGATGAATGAGTGAAGTTGAAACAGAAAGCACTGGGAGGAGTGCTGATGACAACAATGGGATTTACTACAGCTGGAAGTGTTCGCATCACATTGACTGTGTTAGAAACACCCGTTAATACAGGCTTGTTTGTGAGCCTGAGAGGCGTTTGGTCTACTGAACACTCACATGTCTGACTTGATGTGATCACGGTTTAACATTTGAAGCCTACTTCTGCTCTGGCCTCGACATTTCCTCCTCATTTATCCACTCACCATTGCTCTCATGGTGTAAATAACAGAGAAGCATCCACATTTCTCCTTTTTCTTTGTGTTTACGGTAAAACTCCGGTGAGTGTGCGTCTTTTAACTGATTGATTTATCCTAATATATCGTATTTATACCTGGACGGAGCGCACTCAGTGGAGCTCCATTTAGACTGTGAGGATGACGCTTTAAAACGCGCTAAACACTCATTTAAGCACTCCTGTTGCCGCATGTAATCGCTTGCGCTATTATCCTCAGGAGATCAGATGCAGACCACCCACAGAGCAGAGGCACAAAGCGTGCATGTGCGTGTGTGTGTGTGTGTGCGTGCGTGTGCGTACCTGCAAATTTGCGCGAGCAAACAGGGATCTCTCAGTAGGTCGGGGACAATGTGGGGACAAACAGCAATAAAGGGAAGCGAGACCATTTCGGGTTCTGACACAGTTTAAGGTCACAGTGATGCATCAGCGAGTGTTATTTGTAGCTTGGTTTGGACCAAGTTTGATGAAAAATTCTGTCAACACAGGACACATGCGAACGAAGGAGAAGGAAAAAAAAAAGAAAGATACATTTGTGTGGCCTTGTTTTTCTGCCTATGTGGGGACATCGTCGTGATGGAACACCGACCCCGTGGGGACTCGTGTCAAAAATTGAGGTCCGCATAAAGGAAATCAATAAATCTTAATCTTAGTCGTTGTGAGGCATGGGAAGCGCAAGCATGTGTGCATGTGTGTGTGTCAGAAATAGAGAGCGAGAGATAGAGGGGCATTCATTTTAGACAGGGAGTCAACACACATTTGTCTCTGTCTCACTACTTTTGTCTGTGTTTGACTGACACTGGGGATATTACCAGGACCAGGAAACCCCCCCCTGAAAATTATACACACAAAGACACAGACACACATGATTAGAAAAATCTTGCACAAACACTGAAGCCGCCCCCCCCGAACACACACGCACACACACACACACACACACACATACACACACACACACAAAAGCACATTTCGAGCGAAACCTCTCACATCCACCCACGCCGCTGCAGACACCCCAAGTGAAATGTAGTGATGAAAAGACCATGAAACTGGCTTAACAGGCCTAATTCACGCATACATACAAAACTCTCTCACCCAAATAAAGGCCTCATTCATCGCCTGATACAAGGGAGAAGAATTAGACATGGCCATATGTGCCTCTAAAACAAAGTGGCCAGCTGAGGGCTTTGTTTTAAAGTCCTCTTACAGATGCCACTACTGTGCCACCCCATTACACACAGATACAAGGCCATGTGTGCAGGATATATATATATACACATCTATAGACTCACAATCATTGACTTCCACTGTGACTACATACACAGTGACGCCCAGAGACCAAGAATGTCGCATTGAAAAATTAACGCGGGGTCAACGTTCAAACACATCCGCTCATCGAGTCATTTAACCAAACAAAGCAAACTAATAGAGGGAGTCTGCTTTAGGCGAGAGCAGCAGCTTCCTAAAGCCGGAGAACTGGACGAGCCCTGATGGCAAGTGTGACGTAAACGTCCATCAAATTTCAATCCGAAGGCTTTTTCCGGAGCATTTTCAGATATCAAGTTGAGCCTTAAGTCGGTGTGTGAGTGTGTGACTGAACTTTAACTGTAAGCTGCTGAAGTTTCCGTAGCAAGAAACGTGTTTTAGTCCACACACACAAAATCCACATGCGAAAAAAAGCCAGTCAAGTAGTGAATAGCACTAAAGGTTTAGCCTGGAATGGAGCCCAGCAGCTTTGCTCCCTGCTTTTATTTGATTATGAGTTGTACGCCGTGCTGCGTTATTAACAAAATGGTCATTATCAAACTGAGCCAAAAGAAAAAAGAAGCACGATAAATCAACAGTGGAGGTCTGTGTACAAGCATGTGATTTAATGCTGCTGCTCAATCATCAACTCAGGAGATGATGTATATTCAACAGCCCGCTAAAAGTCTGGTTTTAAATCTTCTACAATATCTTCTGTGATTTTTAGAAAAAATAATAATTTATACAACAAACAAGCACCAATCAAAGTCAAGAGGAAAATGTCGCCCCCGCCAAAAAGCAAACAACCTCTAAACCATCATTGCACTTTGATTTAAGTACTACTCAACTTTAATTGATACACAGGAATACCGTGTCGGGCCAATTTAAGCCTTATGGCAAAATTATACATGCACAGCTAAAGACTTGCATGGAGAGTGTCACTTTTTTCTTGCAGTGTTAATGAATACCTCCAATTTTAATCAGCCTCTTACTGGTATGCACGTGCAGCACAAGGACAGACGGGGAACAAAACAAAGTGGTAATAAATGGAGTGCTCACAAAAAGTAATATATGTAGCAGTGAATGAGATTTATGTCAAAGTATGAACTGCGCATATGGCTGCTTCCATGATAAAAAATTGCTATTTGTTTACTAGGACTAGGATTATTTCTACATCAATATATCTAAAAATAGAAGCATATACACATGTAACAACCAAAAAAAACCTCAGTGAACATGCTGATGTGTGCTATTGAAGGTGGTCTGCCTGAACACAATCACTCACTGTGTGTTAAACCAAGCCAGTGAGAGCTTCTGCTGAGTTTTACTCGATAAAAAATAAAACTTTACTCTTTCATTGTGACGAACGCTATATTCTTTTTCTTTCATCGTCTGAGTGCCAAACAATCGTGGACCAGATTCGTTGAGCCAAAGTGAAAGAGCGCAGGTTTTTTCTTTGAGCATCTAAGAAAAAAAAGAGGAACCTCACTTCCTGGAAAAGAACAGTGTTCCGATCACGTTGTGATCTTGTTATCAAGGGGCACATCCTTCCTCCCGCCGCTGCTCAGTGGATGCGTATGATACGACCGGCAGCCAAACCTTTATGTTGTTGTTCAAAGGTCAATGGAGGGGGGGGGGGGCACATCATCTACAAAGCCCCCTTCCGACCGATGGGACGGGAATGCACCTCGCACGAGAGGAAACGCTCAGGAGTGAGCTTCGCAGGAGCCCCGAAAACGACATCCGGCTGCAGTTTGAGTGGTTCGCGCTTCGGTTTCTGCGCTTCACGTTGGCGCGATACACCTTGTGCTCCTTCAAGGCTCCACACCTCCTACTGATTAGTGATGGCAGCGGGGTGGATGGCATTGCAGCCTGGAAAGGTCTCTGTGCTCCTGAACAGTGGGTAGGCTTTCACAGGTTGTCACTTTTTTTTCTTTCCCCCCCAATTATTCCTCTCTGAGGTCCCCGATTCACATTTCCACAGACAGCGAGGCCTCAATTGGCGCGAGAGTCACCGAGCACGAGTTCCCCGTCGTACTCGCAGGGGTCCGCTGTAATAACCTTCTCTGACTTGCCAAGAAACTGGCTGTTCTGAATTATGCGGCCACAGTCTCAGCGGAACCCAAAGCGGAAAAAAAAAACAGGGCGTCGAGGCGGCTTCCTCGGGGGTCACGTCCAAAAGCTGTTGACTGAAGTGCCGTCCGCTTGTAAAAGACACAGAGAGTTGAAAAGAGCAAGAAAAACAGAAAAAAAAACATGGCTTCCAAACAACTCTCACGCTGAAGTTAGGCCGAGACACTGAATCCCAATTTGCATGGCAGCTGCCATCTGGTGTGCAACGTGGATGATTGTGCAGGTTAATGCCTCTGGTCATGTGAGGCATGTTGAGTCCGTTCGAGTGGTATATTGCTTTAAAGTCCGTTGACCAGTTATGCAGCATTTGGCCATGGTAAAAAAAGTCTCACACACCTGAAACTCCACAGACCTGGAAACAGATTTCTACTCTTAGATCTTACAATTTTTTTTCCAACAATCAAATGAGATTTGAACCAAACTGTTTTGCCACTTGCTTCCGTCCTGCCTGTTGCAGCACATGTGTCAGACTCTGACAGAGGTTTGGACTGTTTGACATCGGCTTTCTTCTTTGTTCGTGTGCGAAACTTTCCCAACGATCCTCTCAGCACTCAAAGTTCAGAGTGCTTAAAAGCCACGGGACAAACAAACGCTCTCAGGTCGTCCTGGCTCTGACGTCCCCCCCCTCGTGTCCCCGAGGCGAATTTCGGAGCCCGATAAGCCGCTTTCCGTTGTTCTGCTCCTTGCTGCTGGAATATTCGATCCTCCCGGAGGACTTAAGATGCGCTCCGACTCTTTTCTTCCGACTCGTCCTTTGAGCAACACGCTGGAGCCGTGCCTATTGGCTCCCCCCGTAATTTAAAAGTTGTGTCTGCGCCGTGAGCGCCTGTGCAGCCTCAGAGTGGTTAAAATGTTTTTGGTGTAATATTTTTAATAAGTGGGACGCCATCCACCGTCCGGCCGCGTCACAAGGGGCACTTGTGCTTTTAACCGCATGGCTGCGCGGTCACTTCCAGCCCCTCTCTCGTCAGTATGCTGCCGGAGTCGGCCGTTCTGGGATCGGTGCCTCTGTCGGACGGAAGCGTGCCAGCGGCCTTACAGGCATCTGCACAAGTAAATGTGTTAATTTAGGGGAACAATGTTGGAAACAAACAAACAAAAAACAGAGCCGAGAGGTTAAAAGAATAATAAGAGAAAAAAAACAGCACACTCGCCATTTAGCGGCGGCTCCTTTGCCAAAAAAAAGTGGCCGTGGCCTCACGGAAACTGTTGCCGTGCAGCACAGACTAAAGACTCTGACCTTCAACAGTCTGTGACTTTGCAGACGCCAAACTGAATCGCATTTAGATACCGGTGAGTTATAGAGTTGCTCGCACCGATGATAGACTCTGAGCACCAGGAAAAGTTGCCGCCTAATGCCGTCCAATCACAGGCTGAGTTTAGCTCCCAAACAACCTGACTGAAGAAATAAATAAAGGTAAGATGTTTGATTTGATCTTGGCTGTAAAAATAAAGAAAGGCAACAATGAAGAAAGGTCACATCAGATTGAAAAAGAAAAGACAACAATCAGCTGGCACATTGATTTTAGCTTGTGCTGCGCTTACTCAATGCGGATGAAACTGGAAGTGATAATCCATCATGAGGAACGATAATCCTCATAACCATAATCAATCTGGGTTTAGGATTGTCTTTTACAACGCGAGACAGCTGCAGAGGTTTAAAAGGCGACGCACAAAAGCACACGTTTAGTGTCGAGTTCGAGGAGGTCTGTTAGAAATCCATAAAGAGTGAATGGGAAGCATGGTAGCTTTAAGGAACGATGATTTACTTTATAGCGGCTTCTGAAAAGCTGTTATGGATCAGATCAGATATTCTGGACAAGATCATCTCGCAAAGTTTGCAAACGACCAAGACATTTCAAAAAGAAAGGAGCTGCTGCTCCTAACTAGTCCACCGGGGGGCTGCACAGTTCGAGTCGAAGTCAAAGTCACAAAGCCTCACAAGAGCCACAACTCCACAGCAGATGGACACAGACATAATCATGTTCACGGCCGAGAGTTGCGGTAGAGGTGCGGCAGCATCATTAGATTATCTTTCTTTGTAAATGAAAAGCAGGCAGGAGACGACGCTGGCGTGACTTTGTTTGGCTTTTCCTCCCGAGTTCCAACGCTTCTCCATGAGCACTTTGTTGAACTTTACAGCCAAACGTCGCTTCTTTCATTTTTTTGCCTCTACTTTCATTTCCCCCAGCTGCAACAAAATAAACTGGAGGATGTCGAGGTCGGCCGTGTGATGGACAGCAGCGCCCACTGAAATGAAGCAGCCTTGTTAACGTTGATCACACAGAATCAGCTTTCTGTCAGGATACTTTTTTTTTTCTTTCTTTCTTGACACTTTTCCCAACTTGATCCTTTTTTTTTTCGTTGCACGATTCCCATTTATATTCTTTCCTTCACTGCAGCACCGCTGCCAGTTTAACTTGGTGAATTTGGCAGTCTCGCTACAATCTGTGTTTACCGCTGCTCTCACACACGTCCAGTTGCCAGTTTATCTATATTTATGCGATGTACACTGTGTAGAGCCCAGCTGACATTTGTGCCGTTCACACTCGGTAACTTCAGATAAAAACTTAAAGAGTTTTTGACATTTAATTAATGAAGAACATGTTGCAGACGTCATCTTTTATCAGCCTGGACTTCATTTGTCTCCGTAGCTCCATCAGTTCTCAGGTCTGGTGGAGACTGGAGATGATCGAAGTAACAGTCACACAAAGTCTGAACTGTTCGAAAGACGAGTCTAACGTTGTTGGTTCACTGCCATCAGTCAGTGGTATGATTCGAACGCGGGTTTGAGAAAAACGTCGACCTCCCATCTCTGTTTTGTTTTGGCTCCTTCCACTGTTCCACGTGTTGAAGGTCATTTTCTACACTTAAAGCAGCTTTTATCACAGAGTTAAACAACCAATCTAGGAGCAGAAATAGAAAGGAGAGTGAAAAAAAAGACAGCGCACACGCTGAGCCCGAACTCCCCTCTGTCCACTTAGTCAAAGTCTGCGTCCAATATTCTGACTTGGAGCCGAGGCCGACCCGTTCAATCGCGGTTCACTACGGGTGAAAAAATGCGGACCTGGAGTGAATTCTATTTATTTTCTTGGAGTGTCAAAGGTTCCAGAGGCTCTCCAGTTTGCACGGAGCAACAAATAAAAAGACTGAAATGTTCACCCTGTAACAGAAAACAAAGAATCAAAGTCACTGCCCTCCGTAGGAAACGTCTCATCTCCACTGTTTGTTATTCGTTTGTTCGTCTTCCTCATTGTGCACCGTCTTCTGCAGGCGGTATACCGATTTTGCAAATGCAATACCTGCCTCAGTCGCTGCCAAACCTGCAGGAGGAAGAGCTGCCTGATTCTTCCAGGTGCAGAAGGAGTCGTCCTTTGGGCCACAGTCGGCCGCGTGCACACACACACAACCACGACTGTTTTGGCATGTGCTCCTTTGTTATGGAGTTGCTAACAAACACTGGGATGCCGGTGTTTTGCCAAATCGGGCCTGGAGGTTATTCAGATTTCAGCTTCCCTGAGCGCGGCGCGATCAAACTGAAAAGTGTCTCCGATTTAAAACACTGGCTGCGCTTCACTTGCCAATGCTCAGAATCTGAAATGTGTTTGCAGCCCAACTGTATTTCAGACCCGAAAGCTTCCTGGAAGTTCCTCTACAAGCTTTTTTTTTTTACTTTATTTGGGGTTTTGTTTGTTATTTGTTGTGTTTTTCGCCACACTGCTGGTGAGTACTGTAAATAAGGCGTGGCACCTTCTTTCGAAACCATCTATTCCTGTGTAATCAGCATACCGCGGCCACCACCTCCAATCGCATGTCCCGATATTCCCAAGCCGCGTTTCACAGCGAGGACTTAAAAGAGCCTTGAATCTCAATATCTGAGCAGGATCCAGCCGCCTCCGTCTCCAGGCAACAGTAACAATGTAAATTCCATGCAACCAGGCGGCTCCGTCGCCGACGTATGCCGCTCGGCTGACGGAGGAGCGGCCCTTCTCTCACCGCCGTCCAAATTTTGAACGCGGTCTCACACGCGGCCAGTAAACAGCCTTAATTACAGGCCAAAACCTCCAAAGTGGTCTGTTCTTGTTGACTCATTAATGATTCATGAAACCTCTATTAGCCTGCTCATGAAGCTGCAACAAAAAACACTGTGAACTGTGCTGTTAAAATTACAATCAGATGTTAATAAATTTCTAAAAAGCTCTATGATCACAGCATCCTTTATTCAGTTAGGAACAGTTTTGCAGGGAGAATGAAGGCGGGTGTTTATTAACATGAGCGCGCGGAGCCGCGTTTCAAAGAAGACAACGACTGGATGCAAAACATCCCAGCAAGTACAAAAGACGCCCGAAACAACTGGGAGGAAAGAGAAAAAAAACAGCCCAGAGATCAGTTTGAAACACTTACATGGATCAGATGTTTGGGCTGAGTCACTTTTGATTTTTAGAGAGCGCTTATTTTCACATCCTGCGGACGAAAACACACAAAAGTTTCAATAATGTGGCTGCGGCTCCTCGTAATCAAGTTGCTTCGGCAACCCATTCAATAAAGTAATGCAATAGAATACATTACAATACTCACAGTGGGTGAATGTTCACGCAGTCTCACACATGCACGCTGTACCTCAGGAGTACAAATAAAGTTTAATTCAAGAAGCAAAGCGTGTGCACGGCGTCTGAACGTTATTGGTCATTAAACAGGCCGCTGTGGGCAAACACTTCCTGCTCCTTCCTGTCCAGCACCGAGGTGCAACGAGTTGGTTTGAATGTGTCATACTGCAACACAAACCACTGCACAAAAAGTCAGTCTGCTGTAAAAGCACCGATATAATAATGTATCCATGTCAGTCAGGAAAAAAAGTCATGCACGTCTACTCACTGACTCCAATCATAGGGTTTGTTATTCACATATTCATCACTATGTCCCATATCTGTTGCGTTACTGTGTGTGCGTGCTTGTGTGTGGTGGCACACGAACTACGCGAAGCAAGAGATGCGAGACGGTCACTGCAGAGGCTGAAGCAGGAGACATGTTTGACGGAGAGAACTTCGCTGCGGCTGTCGGCCGTCCATCAGCGAGAAAGTGGGAGCGGAGGACGAGGAGAAGAACGAGAGAAGGACGCAAAAAAGAAAAGGGAAATTAGACAAAGGAGGCAGGAACAAGTGGAGGAGGATGCGATTAAAAAGCACGCAAAGGGAGAAAAACAAAAAAAGGGTGTGAGAACCTGACACAGAGGGAGAAGGGAGCGTCGTGGGAGCGGCGCCGTTTTCTGCTCGCTCTTTAAATTCACGGATACTTAATTTCTGAGCTTCCAAAAC
>JAUESF010000012.1:10926048-10942733 GCA_032274765.1 Malacoctenus tetranemus | reverse complement strand
CCCCCCCCCAAAACAGCGGGACAACAACTAATGTGATGAGGAGAGACGGAAGGGAAGAAAAGAGGACATGAATGAGGAGTGATGAGTGAGACGGAAAATTAATCAGAACTTACAATATGTAGCTGATTAAATGTGTAGTCTGATTCTCCTTGTTCCAATTCAATCTTTTTTTTATTCATTTCTTCTCTCGCAAAACCTCATCTCCTTCCTCTTCTTCTTTATTGTCACTCTCATCTGTGAAAGTTGTGCGAAGGGTGAATAAAGGATTCAAAACTAACTGAAACTCCAATTACAACGGGGGCTTCACGGAGCAGGTCTGCAAGAGTGTTCGCTTGATAACAAGAGGAGGGATGCCGGATTTTTAACCCCTGACTGTCAGAAGAACTGTGAATTTATGACACATTCAGTACTTAAAAAAACAAGTAACGTAGCAGTTAAATACAGTTCACTTCATGTTGGTCTTTCATAATAATATTGGTCTAAAAATATTCACTGAACTACTTGTTTCTCAGTTAAAGAGACATTTTGTCATGTTTGGAAAGACAGCCGTTTGATTGGTCGAATGGACTCAGTCAGGGAGCATTTACAGACAGACCCAATGTTTAACTAAATCAATTTAATGATGAGGCTCAATGCAACCAAGTGGAAGTCGCGTTTCTCCCTCAGAACTATACTCGAGTACTTGTCGATAGACAATGCTTTGAAAGTACCCTGAAATGTTAACTCATCGGGAAACCTACCAATAAGTACTTGTATCAGGGTAAATGCCAGAACCCCCCTGTGCCCATCAGTCTGTCAGCAGGTCCAGCTATATGAAGACACTGTCCAGACCAATGCTGTAAACGACGTTTTGGTGAATGTCAAATGCCGAATAAGATCTGAAATAGGCTTCCAGTTCATCAGCTGCAGCTTCCCCAGTGGTCAAATTTTACAACTCCTAAATTCCTACAGTGCTTCAACGTTTTCACTCGAGTATCCCTCAATAAGCTGCACTGGATTTATGAAAAAAAAGCTACTCTCTGGTCAGCACAATGGCTGACATGGTTGTTCAGGCAAAAAAAAAAAAAAAAAGTTCAATTATATCGTTAAACTTCTTAAAATGGCAGCGACTCTCCTTCCCTCATTAAAAATTCCCAAATCTATGAATACGCAATTATAATTCATTTCTAAAGTTTAATGGCTGGACACGAGGAGTCTCACAGTTCACCGGGAGGTCCATTCTAATAATAAACTCACGCAAAGTTTCCAAAGTCCCTCCTGACAGTTCTGGTTGTACGCCGCATCGAGACTTCTGTGGCAAACTGCGCGTGTGTCCAATGTTGTCGCAGGTAGTTGGAACAAAGCCGAGCGCTCGTGCTGAAGTGATCAACAGCGGGAGCAGAATAGAAACGGTTCACAGCTTGCTTCGTCTCAGGATGCGATAAATACATTTCCCCAAGAGGCCACACGGACACAAAAGACCGCTAACAAACTCTCTTTGTGGCAAGATGGCTCTTCATAGAAAAATGGTGTGTTTAGCAACTTTAACTTTGGTAATTACACAGTGAAATACAAACGCAACTTGAAATAAAATCACATCCATGATCATGTTGAACAGTAGAACAACTTGCCGTGAACGTTGGTAAATAATTTCAGAACACACACACACACACACACACACACACACACACACACACACACACGTCTTTACTACATCCGTGTGTGACCGATCCCAGCAGCTAAAACGCCAGTGTGATTACCTCCAGGTTTGCATATGAGTGACAGATCCTTACGAGCACACACTCTGGTGGGCTTATTCTCCCTTCAGATGAAGCATGCGAGCGCGCACGCGCGCGCCGTCGTCTCAGGATGAGACAGCACTTTATCGGACTGAATCGCACCCCCTAATGGTGTTCGACCTCAAGCAGAAGAAAGAACAGAGGGAAAGCGAAGAGGGAGGCAGGCGGTTTGGGCCTCGTGGGCACCTCTCCGCGGGCGGTCCCCGTGCCTGCACCCGCGCTGATAACGAAGAAGGGGAAGAAGTGAGGGACTTTAGGAGAGTCGGAGGGGCCAAAGACAGAGAGGCACGTGTGGCGGCAGAGAGATACTGCACAACGCTGAAGCATGCAGCCATTGTCGCACTTTTTTCACGATTCCTCAAAATACAACCCAAACTCCACAAGGCTAGTGACGTGGAAACGCCATTTCTGTTGACTCGTTTTGAATTTTAAAGAAGAAACACGCTGCAAAGTTTACTGCAGCCACAACAAACTTCATTAATAGTCCGCGTGAATGCAAGTAGCTGGAAGAGCTTTTCACAACCAGTGAGGTTGGGTGGCGACGCGGCTGCCACTGGCACTTCCTAAAGAATTTGAAAGAAACTACCCATTGCTTTTATTTTGAAGGCTCTCATCTATCATCAGTGTTGGGGATTCACAGTCAGTGGCTCCAGACCTTTTTTTTTCTATTTTAGAGAGTCCCAAAAAAAATTGCCTCTGAGTTACATGATTAAGGGTGAGAGAAATTCTCCCCAAAAAATGACACGTCTGAAAAATTAGAGAAAAATCACAGGCAGGTGTTTGATAACCTTAAAAAAAATCAACCGTGGAAGACTTGTGGATCTTGGTGTAATTCATGAACGCAAGTTACAGCGGTGTCATGGGACCTCTGTCCCCTCGAGGACAAAGATGATTCGAATCGTCCGAAGACAAAGGAAGACAAGGCTGCACTGTGGTCACATAAATCATTATTTAAGGCAGGACGTTTTCAAGGATCCAAAATCAGCTTTTTACCAAAAAAACTTTCTGGGGAGGAGTGTCGATGCTGAAGGCAGAACAAATGTGGTTACTTGACTGCAATATGACTGAAGCTTCAGCCGCCCCCCCCCCCCTCCAAAGTAGGAACAATCCGGCCACAGCCTCGCAACTGTTACGCAATGAGGGGAGAAGACGTGTGAGGACCTGAAGGCAAGAGACGGACCCTCTCTTCCATTTTACGGAAGATTTCCTAACACGAAACAAAACAACAAAAACACAACTGCTCCCACAGTTTGGATATTTCAGGAGGTCGGTGTCACAGATGCGCTTTTAGCACTTTTGCCTGGTTGTCAGCTTGGCTCAACCTGTGTGGGAACGACATGGGCCAAGTACGAAAAATCAAACGTTTGCGGATCTCGTTGCTTCTTCTAACAACACATTTACTCTGCGTTTTGTCCCAACAGCACTTTCCTGCCACAACCCATTAGCTTCAGCCTTTGTCATGAATAAACCACAGCTTACATGAAAAGAATGAGGATTTTACCGAGACCCAACTAACAAATTGTGCTGTATAAACACTGCAGAGACACCAGAAGAAAGCCAGTCAGTAATATCCGAGTGCGAGAGGACCAAGCGGTGGTTTTTCGAGAGGTTCTTAGATAACTTGTTAAATCTCGCGTCCTTGTAACATAACGTGTGGAAACAGACGGATAAATTGTGTTTCCATGCTCCGTGCCCACTCCGATGACGTGCAAGAGTTGCAGAGAAAGTTTCGGGAGCCTTGTAAACAAGACGAAATGGAAAAAAAAAAAAAATTAACAGCCCGGCGACAAACACTTCAGTAAGTCACCGCCGGCTTATGTGCAACTCTTCTACAACAACTTCAAAAAGTCAGCAGACTCTACAGAACGCGGCCTCACTTTTTGGTTTTGTTGTTGCTTTTTAAGCCGTCTTTCAGCTCCAAGCTGTCCCTGCACCACCGGCGACAACACGCTGCGTGGCTGCTCTGTTCGCCACGGCCTCGTCCCGATCGCGGTCCAAAACTTACTTTTCTTCATCTGTGCTCTGATGTTTTGCGCCCCCCCCCCCTCACCCCCCTCGCTTGTTGGGGCCCCAGGGTGATCGGCGACATGTTCCTGTCTCTGCAGAGGAACAGAGCGATCGCGCTGATAATGACTGACCCAGATAGAAGACGTACACACTGTAAATTGCTCATCAGTTTATCATTGTTGTAGAGGGAGTTTCTGCGTGATAATCATCACAATCCCTTTATTGCCCCGTAGAGTCTCTCTAAAAACAGAAAAGATTGTCACTGAGAGAAAATTGGGCTTTTCGCAGTCATCCAGTATTAATGCCCGTGTGCCTGCTGAACCAAACTGATGAATAAAACTATATACTTAAAGCTGAGGGAACCATTAGATGGGTGTGAACTGGGTTTGGAGTAATTAGTAGATTTGTTACTACGTGTTAAACATTGCTGCAATCCCACTGCTGTTGGGAGCCGGGCGCTGTAACTTTTCACGGGCTGTCCAACAAAAGGAGGACGACGCTGATGATAAAGGCCGACCGAGAGACGACAGTTATTACAGGTCATTTGCCAACGTCTTCCTGTTGTTGTTATAAAACTTTTGCTGGTTGCTGGTGTGAATTAAAAGCACACAATACAAAGCTAAACACTCGGCTCATTGTCCTTGTGTCTCTTCTTTTTTTTTACTCTTTTTGACCCGCTCACATTTGCTCTTTCTTCCTTTCCTTCAGACACCGTTTCCCGCTTTTGCACGAGATGAATGAGCTCGTGGCACTTTTTGATTTCCCGACCTTGCTTCCGAGTTCTTTGCCTTCCTCCTGCATTCATCTCCGCTCCCTCAATGCCCCTTTCATTGATTAAAGAATGTCTTTTGTTGATGACACCGATTATGACAGGAACGAGACGCTCGCTGCCGGAGCATTAAAATGATAATGCGAGTGAGCTCGCGGACAGGATAACACTTGTACTGTTGATTTCGTGAGCTCCGACTCACAATGACATCGAGTGTGCTCGAAGCCTTATTGTTACTTTACTGTAGGACAGGAAGTGGCTCCGGTTCAGCTGCGCGCACGCAGACGACGCGACGGACGGTGGCCGCGGTCGCCGACGACGGATGGCTGAAGCCGTGGATGCTGCTCGAGTGGTCAACGGACACCACAGGATGTGACCGTCACAGTGCAAGTTAGACAGTTTCCCCCCATCCATCTACTCATCCACCTTAACATCCCTCCGCCAACACATCCCTCCTTTTTTTCAGTCCATTTATCCGTCTCCCCATTCATCCTTGCATCCATTTATTCATTACCTCTTCCACCTATCCATCCTTCACTCCGCTCATTGATCTGTTTACACCTTCATCCATGGGCCCGTCCGCCCATCCAACGGCCCATTCCTCCATCCATCCATTTATCATTTCATCACCAGCCGATACAAACTTCAAATCTTGAAGGGTACATCCGAATTAATTCATGCTTGCATTTCCAGGGTGCCCATACTGTAAACAAAACTGCTTCATTACGTTTGTCAAAACAGGAACGTGTCAGACTCCAATATTTTGATTCGCGCTTTGAGCCGCTTTTTTATTTTTTTATTTTATTTGATTTCGCCTCTTCCTTTTGACAAAACGCGTGCGTGTCTGTGTACGCGTGCCGGCGTGTGTGCATCGCATCAGCGAGTCTCCGTATTAGGGAGGTCAACAGGAAGGCATTACATATTCATGAAATTACCAAATTATGAAAATGGAACATGAGTCAATGGTGGGATGAAAGAAAGCCAGCCTGCCATGGCTTCAAAGCTCCCATCTGAAACTAGTTATAATCTGAACGCATGGGGTGTGTGTGCGTGTGTGTGCGCGCGCGCGTGTGTGTGCGTGTGTTTGAGCGCGCAGACACTCACTGGATGTGAGAATAGAGAGCAGACAGAGGGAGGCAGATAAGGGCTGACCTTCAGTGAATCACTTCCCTCTCTGGACAGACTTGCAGAGAAGCATCATGTTTGGCAACTGTTCTTACAGAAGATGAAGACAAAGAAGACAGAGAAAAAGAGGCAGGATACAGACGCAGACCTGGAGGCAGAGATAGAGGCGCGAGAAACAAGGAGTAGGAGACCGAAGCGAGAGGAAAACATAAATGTAGTATATGGAGAAATAAAGCGAGGCCCAGATAAGGCTTGTGGCAGGGAGGGAGGTGTGGGGGGGCTCCACTACCTGACAGGACCCCTTGAAACTGGTCAGATTTCCAAGATTGGCTTGGCACCAGTCCCAGCGAGGCCACTCAGAGGTGGTCTTTGGACAGTCTACCAACATGATCACTCACTAACCTAACCACCACATTTGCTGTGAATCACCGACCACCAAAACAACATATTTTATGGTTGCCATAAAACCTGAATACCTCTAATTTCAGCAGGCCAATGATACAGCACGAACCAACCTTCTACTCAGAAATATGTGAATAGAAAACACGTGTTAGTTGTTTTTTCTTGTGAGATGGGAAACAAAGAACAAAACCCTTTGACTGATTTTCAATGCAGTACAATGCACTGTATCTTCTTATCTCTGATTTGTACCTCCAACGTTACTCCTCCTCTACTCAAACTAGTTGCAGAGGCATTTGTTGAGCTGGTAAGAAGTTACTTGTTGGACTCGAAGACGATTTTTGCCTGCAGCGTTGTCATAAAGAGACGAGCCTCTCCGGTCGCACCGCCGTGATGGGATATAATGTCGGGTGAAACGGACAGACGCTTCACATCTTGTTCAGATGTGCACGAGGGGGTAAAATTGATACTCTGCTGGCAGCAAAAGGCAACTGGAATGAATGTCAGGTACCCTGATTTCCTCCCACAGTCCAGAGACATGCAGAGGAAAACAACTGGCAACTGGTGTGTGTGCGTTTGACATGTACCTAAGTAAAACTTGTACAGAAAGTGCCATTCCAACTTTCTATGAAAGTTTTCTTGACCGACTTAAAAATTACAATCAGTATTGTTGAAAGCGTGATCCAGTTTGGTTCCTAATCAATCGTTTCTCCTCAGACTAAGCGGTGAACACTGTTAAACATCAGTCCACTGGGTTTTAACTGCGACGGCTCAATTTCCTTTCTGACTCCAACTTTTTTAGTTTCAAAGGTTAAACTATAAATTCATATGCGACCTGTGCTGTGAAAATTAATCACGTTCGTAATAGCAGCTGTAGTTTAATTGTGAATGAGTTACGCATCCTAAAAACAATGACTTTGCAAAGGTTATATTTACATATTTATTTCCACGGTGAGAGCAGCACCTTCACACGGACCTTTTGCGAGGGAATTTCGCTGCAGTCTCCTTCACCGTGTTCCTGCCCAGTTTCAAACGAAGGCGTTTATGTCATTCAGAAGTGAATGCCACCCTTATACAGTCACCTCGCCGCACCTCGCCGGTTATAAATCAAACATGACGCTCTTTAAATAGGGAAATTAATTATTTACACTTCAAGCCAAAATACCTTGAAAAGGAAAGAAAAAATACTGACACATAATAAGTCATTTCCAGGCCTGAGAGGCTGGCCACTCTATTACCATAGTCTAGATTTATAATGCTCTCATATGGGTTGAGCCACCAATGGAGGTACTTTGGTCAGGCGGTCCTCTGCACCCCGTTCAATTGCCCCCTCCTCTCTGAAAAAAATGGGGGAAAAAGAGGGGAGGGGGGGCTGTCAGATCCAGTGATTGAGAGAATTTGGCCGGTCCGTGTTTATGGGCACCGAGATGTTGCCTCGCCGCTGAAGCGATGGGAGTGTTGCAAACACACCGTCATGGTGAGATGTTGAACGGCATTGCAGCTGGCGCAGAGCAACGGGTTACCTAGCAACCACGTGGGATATCGAAGTGACTAAACTCTTTCCACCAGTGGTGTTTATGACGGTGTTTCACACGAGCGGTGGTTCTCTCTGGAGTGTGAAAACCGCCAGCATGACCAAGGAAAACGCTGATGGCTTCAAACAGCGTTCATTGCTGAAGAAGTTCAGTTCCAAAGAGGGACAGCGGTCGCCTCATGCTGATGCCACTGAGTACGTTCAGTGTGGTGAGCATTAGAATAAAGAGCAACAGTGGGTTTTTCATTGCCTGTATTGTTTGCAGTTTGGCCATTTCAGCAATTTGTGTTGTTGGATTTGATGACCTAAGGCGATTTGTGCTGAGTGTCAACTCTGACACATTCAGTGTCTGTGAAGAGCCCACGTGTCGGTGTGAGTCTCCTTAAGTGCATGTGTTTGGTAGGAAGGCAGCTACGTTTGGCTGGATAAAACAAAATATGCCTTAACAGCCCTGAGCCCAGTTTCTCTGAGAACTAAAGGAGCAGTTAGGTTAGCTGGAATATTTTGTGAAACCTCATTATTGTTCAAAAAGCAAGGAACTGTGTGTTTTGTATCTATTATTGTAACGATGCACCTTGGCAGTGAGTCCTATATCAAAGTCTATTTAGA
Organism: Malacoctenus tetranemus; assembly: GCA_032274765.1. Classification (NCBI taxonomy): domain Eukaryota; kingdom Metazoa; phylum Chordata; class Actinopteri; order Blenniiformes; family Labrisomidae; genus Malacoctenus; species Malacoctenus tetranemus. Next base: position 10,934,512 of record JAUESF010000012.1, on the reverse strand, counting down.
GCAACAGCAGCGTTTAGGCCATCGTTTCCTCAACTCTATGAAACCAGGCTGATTCAGACCTTCTATTCTGGCCAGTTTGAACAGATTTACATCACATCAAACATCAAACACAGCGTGTGAAAAGTGAACAAAGTCGCTCACTCACTGATCTTTTCGTTTATAAGAGAGAGAGCCAGCAGTCGTCGTTCATCAGACCGGGTGCCTGGTAAAGTGAGGGACCAGAAAAGCGTGATCCACGTCATTACATATTGATGCTCAGGGTTCTGCCTAATCAACTGATTTATTCATAATGCTGCCGATTTGTCAACACACACACACAACATCAACTTGTGGAGCTTCAATCTGTAGGACAAATTTTCACATCTTACATGCAACATGTCGACGCTCGCCAAGTAATGTCGGGCTCTCCCCGCGTATTCAGACGTACAACACACGAACAGTAAATCAACATGAAAAACACAGCGTTTCAGAGAACATTGTGGTTGACGTGTTTAGAGAAAAAGGACGGGAACTGTACGCGGAGCGCATCTCCACCGAGGTTCTCCTCTTAGTATTCTGAGCTTCCTCGAGGCCAAACCCTAAACACTTCACTGTGTAAATTTAGAACATTTTTGTCCCTGGAAAAGTTTGTTTTTTTTCTCCACTCGATAAGTGGGCCAAGGTGGGGGAGCTGTCAATATAAAGCTAAGCCATCGAGAGATAACATTTCTGTGTATGCTACAAGGTTACTACTTTTAGTTCAGGGTAAGGGGCGCGGCGAGCAGGGGTGGGGTGGGGTGGGGTGGGGAGGGGGGCTGGTGAGGACGGATTTATTCACCCCCCGCCCCCCGAGCTTTTCTGGATATTGTTTTTCCTGAGACGTTTTCACGCTCACGCAGTTTTCACATTTTTTCCAGTGAAGAAATCCTCATTCAATAAACGCCTATTTTTGCTGCATGATTACGATATAATGTCTTTGCCATTAGAGCAGTGACAATACGGAGTCCATTGCAAAACAAAGAAGTTTGAGCTACTTGAGCGAACATTATTATCCATCCGGACACGTATACTGACACCTGTGCGACGGCAGTTGTGGCATCAAGGTTAAAGAAGCAAATTCAAGACTGTTAAGTTGCAGGTTCAAGTCCAAGGATGCTCAAGAGGTCAAGGTAGGAAGGGTTGAGCCTCTACTTGCCCCCTGTGTCCAGCACCACTGCCGTAGGTCCCATGGACGAGGCCCCAAAAACAAAGCTGAGACTGCACGCTGCGTTGATATTTAACAGCCAGAGCAACAAACACACAGTGTATAACTCACTGACGTGCTGTCCTGCTCTTCATCCTCACCTCATTCATGCTACTTCCACCAAAAGTGGCTTTGAGCTGCAGTGGAGGTAAAATAAATCAATCCAGCCTCGCACCTTTGAGCCGTTCACACAGGCAGACGGGCAGAATCAAGGCGCCGCGACCCTGAAACAGACCAGCTCCAAAGTTGGACGGAGACGGTCCCTGTCAAACTTTTTGAGGAAGTATTGAATTTTCCGTCAGCCATACTGAAATTATTCTGTTTGTCAGATTGTTGGGGTTTTTTTTTTGGTTCTTTGTGTATTCAGCCTGCATGCACAGTTTATTGTTTGGTGTGATTACATTTGTGGCCCTTCTCTTTTTTCACAGCAGGCACTGTATCTAAATTTCCCAGCTTGACGCTGCTGGTAGGGAATAATGCAGGAGGCCTGTGGCATTACATGTGATCCACAGTATGTTTGACTCGGCGATGCACTGCTTATGTAAATCAGGCCGGCTGGGGCCCCGCGTGTGTCACCGAGTGCTGGAATAATGTCCCCGTTTGGCAGCGTGGGTGTTTTATAAACACACAAATTACACTTAAGTGCCGAGATTACAATAGCACTTAAACTTCACACTAATTCATGTTAATAAGCATCACAACCAGATCATCAGCTTTTGGAAGGCCTCTAAAATCTTACAGGCACAATTGATGGAAAATTGCTTTGAGCGCATCAGGCAAAAAAATAGAGATTTTAGGCAAAGTTTCATTTAAGCGTTTTGGAGAAAGCGGTGGGACCTCAAAGCTCCGTGTGATGTCCTTCTAGTATCCGAGTCTTCAAGTGCTTCCTGTTTACACTCAAAATAAAAACGATGCTATTGTTATTGTGCTGAGAGACATTTTAGTTTTTCCGTGTGCTGGTTCTTCTCCACCTGCCTCGGTGTTCAGGACCAGTTTGTGGGTATTCAGGGCTCTGATCAGCATTTCCGGCAGATGGGCGCTTTAAGACGCACGAGACCCTCATTTAAAAACCTCTATCCTCGTGTTTGGTATCTCACGCTGTTACATGCTGTTGTTCACCTTCGAAACGCTGCGATTTCTTTGTGTGAGCACTCAGTTTGGAGCGTGTTATTGGGCCTATGTAGTCCAGGGCCAGAGTTGGACAAAGCAGCACAGAAGACAGACGCATTGACGGCCGGATCCGTCAAACACGATGTAAGAACCCCCCCCCACTTCTCTCAGAACACCCGTACAATACAAGGACGCAGAGATCTCAGCCCGTTCAACAACACGCCCCCTTCGTGAACCACAAACTGACATCCCTGCTAACTAGCATCACATGAAATTGAACTTCTCTCCTGTCAAGAAATGTCAAATGTATTTTTATTCCTGCTTTCTGACTGCGTGAGGTCCACCGTCGGACTGCTTCTCACTGCCGTGAGCCCAGCTCTTTGTCTAACGATACAGCGGTTCAGTTTCCTTTTTTTTTTTTTTTACTTGTGTTCTTCTGACCTTCTCATCACACCTGTTTGGCAGCCATCTCTCTTTCTTGACAGTCCAATTAGCATGTGTCAGATTCAGCGCGAGAGGGAACGAATCATGTAATGCACAGAGCAGGCGGTGGGAGCCAATCGAGCAATAAAGTCTCTGAAATGTTGCTGTGAGACAGAATGATTTCTTTATGGCAGAAGTCTTTTTTTTTTGTTGCAAGAATATACCACAAGGAAGCATGTGACCGCTCTCTCCTTGGCTGTTCGACGCCGGAATGGATTGCATTACTCTCCCGAACTCCGTGTCGAGAGCCGAAACACAAATGCTGCATAAAACAGGCTTAAAAGAGCTGCACTGATTTATGGATCTCACATCATCGAATGCACAGCGAAGCCAACCTCGAGCGCAGCGAACACACAAGTAACGTCTTGTTTGTGCCCACCGAATCTTTAAGATCCTTTAACCACATCACTGCAAAAAAAACAAGTCATTTGCACATTTGTGTGGTTGACTGTGTATTCACTCATACACATTCAAATCCATATAAGCATGTTGTAAAAAAAAACCAACTCATTTCTGTTGTCTTAAATGTGACTCCGACAAAAGAGACTGAATTTAGCATTTTTCTCAGTTGAAATGAGGTTAGGTATGTTTCGAGTTATCTGTGCGGGGATAGAGCGAAGGAAGAGATTAGACACATGAGTCACTCGCTCAAAAAGATCAAAACGCTTGTTGACAGCAGGAAGCAACAGCCTGAAGAAGATGAGTCCCTTTTCTAAAATTACACTTTCTGGCAGGTTTTGGCATCAGGTTGCAGAGTTCCTGCGAATTTTTCCTTCCAGTGTTCAAGCGAGAGGCGGCGCAGCCCATTCATAAGCCTCGTCCATTCCGAGTAATAACCGCGTAAGCACCGCGACTCCGCACCAGCCTCGCGAGCAGGCTGAGACGTCAACACAGGCAGCGCAGCAATGCTACCTGAGGGACCGAGTGAAGCTCCGACGAGGAAACGCAACGAACATTTGTGGCCTCGACGAGTATTTTACATCTCTCGTATAAGTGAAAGTGTCTGTGGGGAGAATTTGTTTAGTTGGACTAATGCGTGTGTGATTATAATCAGGTTGCAGCCTTTGTGTGAAATAAAGACAATCTTACCCCACCTCCAAATAATGCACTTTAAAACTGAGACGCTTGATTTCTGGTCCATGCCTCAAATTGAGATATTGAAGTCGAATGAGCCAGCAGGATTAGGCACAGAGCCAGCCCCCCCCCCTCCCCCCGAGATATTTTTATCTGATATACAAAATGTAAATTCCAAAGACCTCACATTTGCAAGTACAGGCAAGAAAAAGTTAAACAAATCACATAATTGGAAAGTAAATACTTTTGTTTCTTCCACGTTCACGATTAAAGAAACTGAACAACAGCCAATCCAATTTGCCATCGCCTCTGCAAAGCATTTCTCTGACGGAACGGCAGCTAAATATTTTTGTTGTCAACTTCAGCCATTGTGGACCCTCAACTTCTCCCCTGCAACTTAAAAGCACATTTATCAACACTGCATTGGGTTTGAGCTGTAACTCTGTTGTTCCAAAAGCTTTTTCAGTCCATTTGAAACGATAAACACATCACCAGTCTCATGCTGTGATTTGTTTTTACATTTGATTTGACATTTAATGGCTCTGGGAAGCATTCATCCCTGTTGCCAGGGGAAATATGTGCTTTGCTTCGCTGTGTCCCGAAAGCCTTTGTCAAAATGCGGGCTTCTCCTGGGCTTAGCCCTTCACCTCAGTCAAACCGAATCGTTCTTTCTGCGCTTTTTCAGATAAAAATAGAAGAGAGGAGACGCTCTTCTGTAAGATACTTCTACAAAGCAATTTGGGCTGGAACCTAAATCATTTAAGAGACAGACAGGAAAATAAAACCCTCGCGTGAGCGCCGGCCTTCAAAAACAAAAGGATGCTTTTTGGAAAATCATTCATACGTCCTCACATGGATGCAGGATTTCATTGCAGGTATATTCAACAATGTACTTTTTCAAAATTGGGTTCTTACTCTTCTTTTTGCTGTCGAATACTACAAGTATTCAACTACCCCGGCAACCAGGAGGAACTCAGACTCTCCAGCTGCTCTGTGGTTGTTTGGTTTGTGAGCTTATGTAGTTGTTCTAATGAGTTGGCAACTTGAATGCACCCTTGATTGAATACAGTAATCACATGTACGAAATTGTTGACAAAAGCTGAGCAGCAAAGCTACTCTGTGAATCAGAGGTGCTTAACATTTGTCATTTCATTGGATTTTTGGGGAAAAGTTTCTCATCATGTTGATATTCTTCACCAGTTTGAGCCCACCGCAGACACTGATACATGCACATGTTTTCCCCACTAAATGCAGGGAACATCAAGTCTCTCCTTGTATTGAAAGAAATACATAATGTATTATTATTCCGGCTCTGGGGACGCTGTCCCGCTGGCAGCTGTGGACATCAAACACAAGGTCTTTAAAAACATGTGCAGTCGCAGGGCAAAGTCAGAAAAACGACTTCATCTTTGGTTTGTGTCCAGTATTTCCTTTCGTGAATAAAAACTGCAGGCTTCCAAATATTTTAAACCAGCCTAAATAACACTCACTGAAAATATGATAAGAGACGGCCACAGCCGGGTCAAATACGACCTGTTTCGTTTCGCCGAGCGCCGGCGATTCGGTCGTAATTAAAGCAGATTGTGAAGTCCCGTTTTAATCAGTGGAAATGTTCATTTCAGGTTGATGCTGATATTCAATTATAGGGACAGCTGATGGGGGATTACATGAAAAAAAAGACGTGCTTGGTGGTAGGAAAAAAAAAATGCAAAGACTTCCTCATTGTGTCACAAAGCTGGATTGTCCATTGTTCAGCCACTCTGAGCTTCACAGTTTATCTCAAAGTGAGCGTCAGCGCGCAAATCGTCTGGTGGAGATTCATTCCAAATCTGGTCGGCCAATTAAGGATTAAAACTCCAGCTTCATGCATAAGTCCATCATATTAGCCAATGAATGGTCCTGTGCGCAACTCGTGCAACTTGTGCAAGAGCCCCCACCCCCTTTAGAGGGGAAGACCTTCAAAAGAAATAAATGTGTAAATGCACGTTTGAGAACTGATTTGCATGAAGAACCGATCTTTGGATGTCAAGAGAGGAGACACAAAATCAAAGGAGATCTACATCTCAGCATAGCCGAGTAATGAACCACGCCCCCCCCCACCCCCCACCCACCCAGAAAAAGCAAAAAGACGACTAAATAAAGGAACCAGCAGTTGTAAACTTACATCATTTAAAGGTACAGCGGCCTGGGCGATTCTAACAGAGCGATGCTTCCATTAAGACGTTTTAAACCGGATGAATAAAAATACTCAACACAACAGTACAACAATAGTGTCGAGGACCTCAAAGGTGTTTTCATTCGTCTCAATTAGCTCATCAGTCAATAGCGAATGGCTGAAGCGCCGGGGGGTGGAGCTCGGCTCACGCCACTGTTGCATCTCTGTGCACTTTTACACTCCAGCATTCGGACTGAGCAGCTGTCAAGTGTGTGTGTGTGTGGGGGGGGGGTCGTAGGGGTGGGGAGGGTGGTTAATTGATAAGACATGTAATTTGATAATGTACAAAATTCATCACACTGCTAAGAGCCTTTATTCGCTCTCCTTGGACAGACTCATCTATTATGTAGAGATCCATAAGTCTGAGGAGAAGCATCGGTGCAGTGGGTGATGGTGGGGTGAGGTGGGGGTGGGCGAGGGGCTGAGGGGGGGCGGGTTTGGTGGGAGAAAAAAACATGGAGGGAGAGGACGAGAAATTGAATGAGATAGATCAGGACGGAGATATTTAGTGAGAATCTGCGGTAATGAGATGGATTAATGAATCAGAGACAATCCCCCAAAAAATGGAGATTAATTCCTGTGACGCTGCGATCATGTCACGTATTTATCAATGTCCGGCAAGTGTTTTATTAATGAGTCATAGATCTGGCCCCGTCCCTGGATCTATTAAAGGGATAATATGTGTAATTCATAAAGTAACAGATAATCTCGCGGAAGAAGTGATGGAACTTAATCGAGAAACACGAGGAAGAGGAAGTGAGAACGAGAGATATGGGAGGGAGAGGAAGAGAGAGTGTGTTAGAGAACGACGACAAGTCTTTGAGAGGATTTAATTACGATCGTCTTTTAGCCAACGATTTATGGAATTATGACTTCACACATATGATTTATGCTGATAACGTGTTAATCTCTCAGTCTGTGTGTGTGTGTGTGTGTGTGTGTGTGTGTGTGTGTGTGTGTGTGTGTGTGTGTGTGCGCACATGCTAGCAAGGGTGTTTTTTTTCCTCGAAACAGGTGTGACACCTTCTTCAATGGCAAAAGAAAGCTTCACTCAGTCTACAGGTGTGATGGAAGAAGCCTGTTGTGGTTCACAACATCGAATTCAACGAAGAGGATTCATTTATAGATCATTCAAAATAAATAATTGAAAATACTGAGCAGCTGTCGATTGACCATGTCCAGACAGTTCCTGTGTGAAACTGGACTGTTGACATGACAAGACATGGATCCTTTCTTGAGTCATGTTTGGCTGATTAAAAAAGACAGTAAGAGAATGGAAAATTGCCGAAATGCCCAAAAAAACACCCAAAATATTGCACTTGAGTGGGACGTTGTTATGTAGCATTTGCGTGTTCTCACTGTGCGGATTTCCTTCGGGAACTCTGGTTTCTTCCCACAGTCCAAAAACATGCTGAGAGGCTCAAACGATGACTCTGAATCACACATAAATGTGAAATCTGTCTTCCTGATATGATTTTGATCACCGACTCTTACTGAACAGCTTTGCAATGCAATTTTAGTTGATCACCAAATATGTGGACAAATGAAAATATTGCTGAAAGCTACATTTCAGAGGCCCCTCGTTGCACTTCCAAACACAAATCTGGGACACCACACATGAACTAACACACCAGCAAAAACAGACCGGAGGCCACGAGAAGTCAGCATCTAAGAGACAAACAAGCGGTGGCGTCACATCATCGTGTGGCAATCTGTGCTGAAAGTTATGTGCAGTTTTGAAACTGAGCGTCCGCTGCATACGTTCGCGCAGCTGCTCCTGGAAACCAAACGGCTGCGGCCTGCAGTGAAACAATTTAAGCGCAGCATTAAGCATTTACTGTGAACGCTGACTTAATTTGACCAGCTGTGGGGGTTTGCTTGGTAGGGACCAACTGTCGCAGGCTGGTTCACCGAAGCTGTTCTCACCTGCCCGGGCGAGCGCGCAAAACCCTGACGACACTTCAGATCCCCCCCCCCCCGCTCCCCCCTCCCCCTTCCCTATTAAATGTTTTAAATCATCGGCCTCCACAGCAGTCCCAGCAGTTTGCAAACACGTGACGCAGCTTGATTCGGGCACGTGTGGGGGCGACCGGCGCACGTGCAGCCCAATGTGACTTACCACCTGTGATTAATGATGGTTATTATGGCTTAATCTCCAGGGGTTCGCTACATTTCCCGAGATCCTTTGGTTGTGGAAATCTCAGTGGGTCGCCCTGTTCTACAGGGAATAAATGTGAGACACAGGGATGGCAATGCAGTCAACCCCACACACATACATCACCTACACACACACATACACACACACACACACACACACACACACACACACACACACACACACACACACACACACACACACA
>JAUESF010000012.1:10778335-10788731 GCA_032274765.1 Malacoctenus tetranemus | reverse complement strand
CCCCCCTCTCTTGCAAGTCTGTATATGGAGGTTTTATGTACCCCTCCTCTATAGCAAGTCTGTATATGGAGGTTTTACGTACCCCTCCTCTATAGCAAGTCTGTATATGGAGTGTTACGTACCCCCCTCTATAGCAATACCTCGAATTTTGGGTCGTTCATTAATAACAGAATTCTCACTTGAAGTAGCAACACCGATATCAATAAACACGATCTTTAGACAAAAGGGAAACAATCAGATTTCGGTGATTGACAAGTTTCTGGTATTAAACAACAGAAAGCAAAAGAATCTGTTCAAAACAGTCAGATTTTGTGTCTTTTGAAAAATATTCAATGGGGAATCACTGCATGCAGCGTCCAAAATGGACATAACCCTCAGTAGACACATGCACACATGCACACACGCACACAAACATACATGTGCTGACCTGGTAGGGAGGCCTTTCTACGGTTTGAAGAAAACCGCACTGCAGAGATACCAAATGGGCTCTTCTTCACTCCTGTGGTCCTCTTCAGCAGCTCCAGGGCACAGCGCGGGTCATTATAAGTACCAACAGGGGGCGACACTTCTTTGACTGGGCTGAACCTCTGACGGGAGGAGATGAAAGGAAACAACACAGACAAAGGAGTTGAGGGAGGAAACAGAAATTGTGGTTTCTCAAGGCTGGCGCACAACACAGAGACATTTCACAGCTCAGTGATTAACAGAACTTTTCCCCTGATCAGGCTGAGATCAGCACACGCTCCCCTTTCCAGCGTCCATCTGAGCACAAATACAACTCCAGCTGTGAGAATCTGCATTATCCCCACATTCTACTTTGATCAGTCCTAGCTTTACTTTTACAGCCTCAGCCGAGCCTCGTCTCTGTGCAAGTCAGATGGGATGAATGACGGTTGAAGGAGAACGCTGGGCGTGTGCACGTGCACGTGCGTGTTGGCACGGCAAGGGTGAACTTTCATATTAAGTGCTTTAGGTCCTAAAAAATGACGGTGAAAATGGAGATTTAACATTAATATAGTGCTGGGAGTGATTTAAAAGTAGGAATACAGGTGTTAAAAACATGCTCGCTGTATGGGAGTTGAATTCAGGTCATACATTTAGTAGGTACATTCAATTATAGTGCAGAAGAGCTTTGGGCTTAATGCAAATGCTAAATCAACTTCACTGGCACAAGTTAGCACAGGTAAAAAAGAAAAGTCAAAGAATGGCTGAAACTGATGACAATGGCTTTTTGGGACTTTGTTCATGACCCAAAGTTCATCCATCATCTTCCAAATGCCTGTCGAAGTTAGGTAGGGTCACAGCGATTCAGAGTCAGTCCCCAGCTGGCGCAAGGTGAGGAGCAGGTGGACTCAGGACAGGTCCGAAAGTTCATTACAGGGCATCAAAGAAAGTACGCACGCACTCCCCCTGATGAACAAGTTACAGTCACAACACTTCTCTTTTAAAGTTGGGGGGAAAGGGGGAAAAAATCATGTTGTTGCAAACAATTTTATGAAATGTGTCAATATTCCAGAAGACGTTTTGTTTGCTTGTTGTTGTTTTTTCAATGATGTGTCAGGAACTGTTTCTACTGAAACTTCACTGCAATTTTGTGCATTCAAAAAGAAACATTGAGAGTTTTGAGCTATGACTTAAAGTGAATAAGAATAATCCATGTGCCAAAGAGGTAACACGCATGGCAACGACTGGGTGGACTGACGCTGCTGGGACAAATGTTGAAGGAATGTCATTTGTTCAAGATCATTGCTGATTTCACTCGAATATTTTCTGCCTGACACACACACTTTCGACCACTTTTCAAGATGAAATTCTCCAACAAGAGCTTAAATATAACTTGATCGTTGGATGCATGCCATCTATTGACTTCTAGTTCTCATTTAAACAAGATGCAGCCAATGGAAAATTAGTCGTCTGGTGATGAAAAGTGTGTTAGTAATGCACAGTTGAATTATTGGTCTTTTAAGCAAAAAAGAGATATGAGAGAGGGGAGGGGAAAGAAAAGCTTTTACAGAGATGTAGCAGAAGAAAGAAAAGGACAGGAGGAGCGAAGCAAAGAGAGGGAAAGTGTGAGGGTCAGAGGCTGAGCATTTCAAGAGGAGAAAGAAAATGGTATGAATCTCAAGACACGCTCCTCCAAGGCCGAACCCAAACGCATCCATCCAAAGTCCGTTATAGTTCCAGGGGCTGTGGCCATCTTCCAATCTGGTTCTCATCTATTGGCCAGGTCCTAATAATGGACACAGTTTCACTGTTGAGCTGTCCCACAGAGCTTTGTTGTCACATCACCCGAAGGTTGAATGGCAGCGCTTCCTTTTTGCCTCCTGTTGTTCCACTCCCAAACAGAGAAGGATCGCAACGCTCCACGGGGAGAATTTCAGTGCTGAAAACTTTTGAACACACCATTGTCAGGTGAAGAGACAATAGTCGAAAGCTCTGGATGAAAACTTGCTTTTAAGGCTCGTGGTTTGGGTTGGCTCGGGTTACCCTGCATCATTAGGCTGCTCTGGGTTGAGACTGCTGAGGGACCTGCTTAGATACAGTGAACTTCTCTCTTCATTCTCTTACATTTATATGTCACCAGTACATATCATTATTTTTGATGCGTCTGTCTCCTGTAGTTTATGTTCCCTCATTTCTGAATTTTTGTAGATGTTTTGTATTTCTTGCTGTGGAACTTCACTTCGTGTGCTTCTTACCCCCATCAAATCTGCAATGTTTGCTTTCTTTGGTGCATGTGGGTTTGTCTCTCTCTGCAGTTCGTTTAAATATACAGTGCTATGTTGTAATTGGTTTATATGAATAAATCCGAGTTAAATCAAACAGTGGGAGGACATTATATCATGACGATAGGTAATTTTATGCCCTCATGAAAACAAAAACACCAAAAATCCTCTTTCAGTGAGAGAAAAAAAGAGGGCAGCACATTTGAAATCATTGCAAAGACACAAGTCCTTCCTGTGCTGCAGAAAGACACCTCAGCTGCATGACCACAGGTTAGAAAAGTTTCTGAATAGGTAATAAATCCACTCTCATCCTCAGGCTGCATGACTCCAATTTCTTTCTCAGGCCACATCCTGAGATGGTGCACTGACCATATGATGCCATAACAAGTTAATGCCTGCATGTGTGCACATATGTGCACGTGTGTGTGTGTCTGTGTGTTTGTGTGTGTTCATGTGTGCGTGCATGCATGTGTGCTTGTGTGTGTGTGTTTCCATGACACAAGCAACAGGGAAGACAAATGAGAAGAATAACTAAAAGTTCCTGATGAATTCTGTCGTCTGTCTCTGCCCGAGCTGTCACACAAACAGTCGCCAGTGTGTGCGCCGCTACCAGGCTGCGGCTTGTGTTTGTTCAGTCAGTGCACTGTGGTAAATAAACAGAGTCTAAACAAACAATCCAGCAGTCAGATCGCCATGAATGGAGCGGGACAGAAATCCTCTAAAGATTGAATCTGAACACACAGAGTCGTCTCAGTGGCTTTTAACAATAAATATTTTTGTCAGTTGCATTATCTTGGCACGATCCTGTATCATCAACGAGTCTGACTGCTGTTTCCCACGCCTTAGTTTGATGTTTGGGATGCTCGCATTGCTGCTGTGCAATAAAACTGAAAGTCACTGTAAGCTATTAAAATTACATGGAAGAATGAATAAAAGAATGAACGACTGGAAGCTATTCACCTCATGTCATATGCTGTATTTTAATGTCCAATCTACAATCTTGTCCCTAACGATGGTGAGAAGAAAGTATGTTGTACAAAGAAAGAGAAACTATGTTGTCTTAAGAAATACATCCTAAAAAAAAGAGGAAAGAAAGAGGCAGGGACGAAGGAGAGGAAAACCTCTGAAACAGAATGGGGGGAGGATGAGATGAGGAACGAAATCGAGGAAAACCCCCAATATAACAAAGTGTCTCAGTCACGCTTTGATATCAATAAATTGGGAAGTCAAAGGGAGCAGGAGAGGTGACGACGACAAGATCCCGACTGTTCTTCTTATCTTTGCCTCCCTTCGTCCTTCCCTCCTTCCTCCCCTTGTTTCCCCGCCATCCCACCACAGGATAACAGTGTCAGATGGAACCGGACTCGCGGGGAGACTAAGATCTAAGCAAACTGTCTCTCTTGGTTCTGAGGTGGAGATGACTTGTGACACATTCGCGCGCGCGCGCACACACACAAACACGCACATTTGTTGGTGGGTGTCGGTAACGACATCAGAGGGTCGACGCGCTAACACAGCATGTGGCCACGGAAATTAGGTCAGAGCAAAGTCGCACACACATATGCACACTCACATCAAATAAACTCCAGAATCCTGCGTCTGCCGTTCCCACTGAGAAACTCAGAAGAATCTTTCATGTTTTAGACAATATGAAGGTGTGTGTGTGTGTGTGTGTGTGTGTGTGTGTGTGTGTGTGTGTAGGTGTGACACAAACTTAAGCATAAATTTCCTTTTGTGTCAGCCATATTTACAAATCTGTCTGCAGCTAAAATCCCTGCATTTCTGCCTTTGTGTGTGAGTGCACGCGATCCCACTGCGTGTGTCAGGTGGCTTGATAATTAAAATATCAGTCAGGGAGTTTCGCAGGAGTTAATCCGTGGACCAGCCTCGCAGAGGAGTGGAGGAGAGCTATTCCTGAAACGTAAATCAGCCCACTTTCACACCGCTCATCGTCGCCCCTCTGAGCCTCTTAATAAACTCATCTTCACCCTGATTTGAAGAAACCCTCCAACCCTCGCTATGTCAATTAAACAAGACCAGAATTGCTCGGTGCCGTGGATCTGTTAGTGATTTTAAGTACTCCCAATTAAAATCGTGTCTCCTCTGAGAAATCATGCATTGGATTGAAAATAAAATGCACGAGGAGCCACATAATCATTTCACCTGTCTGACATTGTTTGGACAAAACAGCTCTTTGCCATATACGAAAAATCTGATCAATATCCAGATTTCATAAGAATTACGAAAAAAGAAGCAAAGCAACAGCATGAAGCTTGTTCTTCAGACCTAGTCAGTAGTTGAGTCTGCCATTACTGGATGCACATAATAACCAGAGGAAATGTAGAGTGGACTTACATTTTCCAAATGACATGATTTATTTAATATATCAAGGTGAATGTGAATCAGTCTGAACTAATTTATGTAAATATCTGATAATATCCAGCTGTCACATGTTTCATGGAAGCAGTTTTGCCTATTCAGGATCGCAACAATAAAAGGTTTCCTGAAAGCATCATTGTTTTCCTGTCAGACAACAGCACCCCTTGTGGTGAACAGAGGTCAGAGAGACCACTCTCTGGTATGTGGCCTCGGACACACGATGTCTCCTGATGCCTTTCCCTACAAACAAACATTTTGTTCTCACATTTTTCAAGCTTAAAAGGTTTTTCTTCTGTGCTGGTCCACGCAGCCTTTCTTCTCCATGTGCAACAATGACCTGTGGACACTTGTCACTGGGTCACAGACGGCCTTTCCTGCGGCCACTTCTGCTCTGACCCACTTATCTCACAATCTGCTCTTGACAATTTGCAATTTTGTGCTTTCAACACATCAGAGAGCTGTCGTTTCACTTGTTATTCAGTTAATCAGCGCTATTCACCTCGCTGCTGCTGGTTTTATTCTTGTGGCTCATCAAATGCTTTCTCACCGTCTGTGGTGTTCTGTGCAATACCAGAGTAGCGCTTTCGCTGGAAATCAAGAATGTGGCTGCACGAGTGCAATTGGCGTTTGTGGCAATAATAATGAAGCACATTGTAACAATGTGAGAGTTTATAACGAAGCTAAAAACCCTTCGAATGGAAACGGTACAAATGGAAGAATGCAGGAAACGGAAAACGTGTCATTACCATTTACCTTCACATCCGAGATTCAAGTCAGTGTTTTAATAGATCAACTAGACTGCAGATGCAGTTGCTAAGAGACAGCTAATTACTGCAGCTATCTGACATGGTATAGGAGTTACTTGCAGTTACAAGACCACACATGTAGACTTGGGGATGTGGGATTGTCTTCACACCCCATGGTTTAAATTTTCACTTGAGGGTTTGTAATAAAGAACAATGTAGAAACAAAATCAGTCAATGGCTAACATAAAAAAGAGAAAAACAGATGTCTTGTATCCAGAGTGCAACGAGTTTACCAACAGGTCAGCACACAGAGGTGTTCTTGTTACCTCAGACTGTGAGAGGAAGGGAGATTTGGGCTTCAACTGGTTTTCTTGGGACTTGTCAGGTTTCTCAAATTGGCTTTTGATGTGGTACTGGCCTGGGCCTGGAACTCCCTGGTGGGAAACGGAGAGAAAAAGTTTACAGAAACTCAGAACTTTGCATCGGTAAGCTATGAGATCATGCTTTGGTTATATCACTTTTTATATAGCTGTGTCAATTAGAGAGAAAAAAAGGTGAACGCATGATGAAGTGACAGAGACACATTCAGGGCTGAAGTGTTTATTTCTGCGTCTCAGGACTATGAATAATAATAATAATAATAAAACATAGAAGACACTACATAGAATCAGTTCTTCAACAAATGAATAAGCTGTAAAAACAGGGCAGAAAAAAATGTTTTTTTTCTGTGTGTGTTTGCAATTTCAATGGCATAGACCATAACAAACATCATGATACATGATTCTTGTGGAAGTGTTGCCAGCTGACAGCAGAAAGCTCCAGTGAGAGAGGAGAGGAAGTCCACACTTTCCCATTCTGACATTGTTTAATGCAGAGTCAGGTCATTTTTGTGTGCGTCTGTGGTGGAAATACAAGTTTGTTGAGCCGGCGTTGGTTTAAGCAGCATAGATTCCTGTGGTGAATGTGAGCATCGTGAGAGAGCGAAGTGTGTTTCAGGACAACATGTCTCTCCCGTGCCGGAGGACCTCTCAGTATTTTATTCATGAACACCGAGCACAGTGGGCACTGTACTCTTACAAGAAACTCGTTTTTTTGCCCTGAGAATCAGACAGTGTCACATACTGTAAGCTGACGTATTGCGAGGATGCTGCTGAGAACGTTTTTCTTCAAATGTGGTACATTGTTGGATGTAAACATTTGACACAGAGAGCAGGGCTGCTTGCTTGAGAATCTTCAGTCCCGTACGAGTCGCAGCTGTTTTTCCCCCCACACCGACTGGAATGTTGAGGAGAATTCAGCACGCTGTCAATCAGAATTTTTGGGGGGATCAAGCAAGAAAAGTGACAATATGTTGGTGATTCACTTTTCACTCCCCATCAGAATAAATGAGTCAAAAAAGTTGTATCTATTGTTCTCAAGATGCAAATTGCAATAAAGTTAGTTGTTTTTCTTTTCCAACAAGGAAACTTTTCATATGAGGTTGCTCTGACTTAAAAAAAAAAACCTCGAGCTGACTTTCTGCCGTCCAATTCTTCTCATTCAATCCAAAGGCCCCTAGCAACATATTTTGTTGTCAAGTTTTGAAAATCCAAGGATCTGTCCTATCTTGTTTTTGAGGCCCTGGCTCCACCCCGACACATTTTAAGCCCCCTGGCTCCGCCCATCATGGTTTAAATGCCCTGGCTCCACCCCTTCATGGTTTTTGAAGCCCTAACTCCGCCCAATCACATTTTTAGCACCCTAAGCTCTACCCCTGTCATGTTTTGAAAGCCACAGCTCCACCTCCATCATTTACTCAGCTGGTTATGTTGATTATTTTCTCACGACTTCATTACATTCATGAAAGACCACTTGCTTTCATGTTAATACTGTTGTGGTCGGGGCTCGATGCCTGAAGTATCCCAAAGGTCTGAGAAACAGGGTATGAATCCAGCGGTGATTCACTTTGGGTGAATCATCCCTGTGATGTTGACAGCAGACTGCAGCATATCCGTGTTCGTGTATGGAAACTTGCCACTGAACCTCCGGCTTTTCTGTCTTAAACTACGTACATTTATGTCAATGGGAGTGTGTGGTGTGAGTTCTCACTTCACTCATGCAAAGGGACATGCAGTAGAGTAGTGGTCAACACATTCACCTCACATGAGAATGTGCCCAATTTGATTCCAAGCTTCCAATGGACGTTGCATGTTCCTCTTGTGTGAACATTGGTTTTCTCTGAGTCTTTTGGTTTCTTTGCATAAAAAGTGTGAGGTCACACTGGTGTGGTGCCGTTCAGTGCAGCAGCTCAGCTCAGCGCTCTCGCTCTTTCAGAAGCATCGTACTGAAGCTACAATGACAATAATAGAGATTCTAAAAAAAAGTCTGTGTCAGACACTGTGCAAAAGGGTTTGTGAAAAAGTTTTCTTTAGTTGGCATCATCCAGACTCGAAGCTCAGCATGCTCAAGATTGTGGAAATGACAGAAGACTTCAGGAGAAGCCACTAAAGAGCCTCTTGCCTCATTCCCACCCACCATGCAGGGCGTACTGCCTGTGCTGAGGAACCTCAAAATTCTGAGTTTCACAATCTCCCAGGATCTAAAATGGGCAACAAACACAAACGAAAGCCCAGCAGAGGATGTACTTCCTGCTTGAGCTCAGGACATTCAGACTCCCACAGGGTCTCCTCGGGACATTTCACACTGCCGCCACTGAGACTGTTCTTCGCTCCTCCTTCGCCGTGTGGTTTCGGAGTGGCGATACACAGGCAAAGAATAGACTCCAACAGACTGTGGGGACAGCAGAAAAGATACGAGGTCCCCCCCTGCTTTGCCTAAGGACTCGTACACCTCCAGGGCTCGGCTGCATGCAGGTGCAGTCTTCACTGACCCCTCCAAACTCACACACAATCTGTTCAAACTCCTCCCCTCCGGCAGGGCCACAGACCTCTGAGAGCAGGATCCACACGGCAAAGGAACAAGCTCACTCCACTAAAATCAGAGGCACACAACCAAAGTGGTAACTTGCAAAATTAATGTGTTCTTATTAGCAAGCTGGATGTTAGTTTTATTTGTTACATGGATCCCAGCTAGCTGATGGCTGATATACAAAACACAGACACTTTTTTGTACAGTAAAACATTCCTGTGTGAATATGGAATTATGTGAAAAATGAGTCCTATTTTAACATATAACGTGAAAAAATATGTTTTCATTCAACATATGGATGTTGTGTATATTTTGTTACTCTCATTTTCCAATGGGAAAAGGTGAAAGCTAAAAAAAAATGCCTTGTGTATCAACACACAAGGCCAAATAAAAGTAACCTTGGCACAAACTTTAGGTGAACACTCCTACATTTTTCATTGAACAGCCATCGTTCTTTTCCACCGCTCCAACAGGAGTGACATGGTTTGGAGTTTATTTGTGGCCACCTTTTTTTACAGGCTGTAAACCCAACACAAACAACACTTGTGTATGCGAAGATGCTGTGCAAGTGCCATGTTCAATTTGGAATTCGAGGGAATCCTATATGTTCGGCAGCATTCCAAGTGTTTTTCATCCTTCTTCTTTCCCCCCCGGGAACTGTGCTGCTTCCCCGTTCCTAAAAATAACGAGTGCTGCAAACATGATACCATCAGCCATGATAATGCTAACATGGAATCCCCAACATCCAAAAGATGAACTGACACTGAACTATAGATTCACATGCTGTTATCAGGCACTGCCTCAGTATAACTCCATCAGTTCTACTTTCGAGCTACACACAATAATGATTTGTTAGGGAGGTTTGCTCAGCCATTACCCTTGACATGTCAGAACGACTCTTTAATGGGAAAACCCCACACAGACAGACACACACACACACAGACACTCTAAAACTCAATGGGACACCAGCAGCCCCAAGCCATTAGAAGCAGACTGTCTGCTGATCTCCATGACGTCAAGGTGTGTGTCCTTAGTGTCCCCACTGCGGGAAATGACCCATCTGGTCAGTGGATGTATGTGTGGGCATACATGTGCGTTAAGGTGCCAGCTACTAATGGTGATGGATGGAGGTGGAGCCTTTTTATCAAGGGTTTAACTCCAACATGGCACGCACAGAAAAAGGCATACAAAAGGGAATGTTAACACAAAGACACACAGGGAATTAAAACTAAATGACACAATCCTTTTGGACATTCGGGGGCCATGTTGTTTCAAAGGGAGCGTGTGCCATAAATATGTCCGACCAATAACAAAGCATGCTTACACAACACTTAAAAGAGAACAAAAGAGGCAAAATGACGAATGACAGAGGCAACATCACAAAAAAATATGTTCACCTTTTTCTCATCAGATCCTATCTCACATATTTTAAACTCTGCCTCTCCCCCTCTAACCCACTGATGGGTGAAATAAGGCATCACAAAGCATTACTCTGCCAGCGCAGTCAAGTTCATATGCAGGTGAGTAACTCCCCTCCACTCACGCAGCGCCAGTGTATCGGTGTATCAGTGTGTGTGTGTGTGTGTGTGTGTGTGTGTGTGTGTGTGTGTGTGTGTGTGTGTGTGTGTGTGTGTGTGT
>JAUESF010000012.1:10726991-10743599 GCA_032274765.1 Malacoctenus tetranemus | reverse complement strand
GTGTGTGTGTGTGTGTGTGTGTGTGTGTGTGTGTGTGTGTGTGTGTGTGTGTGTGTGTGTGTGTGTGTGTGTTACCCTCAGGTTTAGCCATGTAAATGACCCCTAACCTCTAAATATCAGACATTTAGAGCAGCACTCGGATCCTTCTTCATTCACCTGAATGAACAGAGTATCAAAACCATAGAGTTGAAATGTCACACTGTAAGTTTTAACTGTTGTTCAGATAAAAGTTCCAACTTTCTCACAGTATTTTTCAGCAACTCGTCACAAATCTCTGGCGTTAATGTCTGATTTCCTCCGCGCAACCGACTTGCCAAGCTAGCATTAGCACTCTGAAAGTTGCGATGACAGACAAATAGGTTAAACATGAAGCGTTATCAGGTTTGTCTACATTCACTGAAATACTTTTAAATTGTTCAATTAAAAAAAAGTGGCACAGGTCAGCGTTGATCCTGTGAGACGATCGGACCTAGTTTGTGAGGCCTGCCCCCCTTTTCACACCTACTTATACAGATCCACACACAGACTCTCATTGTCGCAGGGCAGCAGGTTCGAACCACGACATGCGGCCAAAATACTTATTTAATAACTTGTTTTATGATGCAACAGTGATGCTCACAAGAATGGTTTGATTCCCGTTCATTTCAGATAAGTACACCAAGTCTTTGCCGCATTGCGACGTCCGCGTGCGTTTGAATGCAACGAGATTAGCTAAAGTGTGCATACTTCCTGTCAAATATTTGCACGAGTGTTTGTCCAGCTACACGCCGTCCACTTGGTTCATCGGACAAATGAACGCGGTGGGAACTTTGTCAAGGCCACAACTGAACAAAGTCCTGCGCCGCTTTTCCCCCAAAACACATGGTTGTAATTTTAGGTGGGAGCTCTGCAGATGCCAGATGACTGTTCGTCTGAGTGCTGCAGAGGTAACAGTGCACCGGCACAAAATGCTGAATTGTGAGATCTTTGGACCGTTTTTGTCCATTTAGTGTGGCAGTACGGCAGGAAAGAGACACAAAGTGTCAAAAATAGCCAACAAACTTGTTTCCAACTATTTTAATGAAGGATTTTCACAATTTGAGGGAACGAGCACTGGTGAGATTGTAGCTTGACTGAGGTACCCTGTAACAGAGGTAATAAAAACACAGCACCAGGACATGAAATTGAACTTACAGGTAGCAGCCCCTTCAGCTCTGATTTGCCAGACATGAAAGTGAAGTAAAATTTGCACATTTCAAGGGTCTAACCTGAGTTGGCTGAATAAAACAACTGAACGCTTGCAGAGAATCACTCTGCATTCTCTAAAGCTCTCTCTTCCTGCCCGCCCCTTTCCGAGAGTGACCATGTTTACGAGTCGGGCCTGGCACGCTCACCTCAGATGCAGTGCTGATCTATACACACCGCCCTCACACACAGGTTAATCTGGGGTCACTGCATTGATTCCAGCAGTGACTCAGCAGCTGCTAATGGCCTGCGTCCACTCACACCTGGCAGCCTTGCTGCCTTTTTTCTCGTGATGGTGTAACAGAGAAGACGTGTTCGGACCCAGACTTGAAGCTGCAGCACAGCTCACTTTTGCCACATTGTCAGTCGGCTGCGCCGAACTGTGGCGTGTGGGGGGACTTCTCCGCAGACACGCAAAAGCACACATGCACTCGCTCTGTGCCAGAGTTGTTCAGGACTCACTGCTGAGGCGAAGTTAAGACAGTTCAAGTCTGCCAGGATTCTCAATGAACTGAGGAGAAGCTGCGCCCCCAGTTCTTCACACCCAAATAGTTCCTGTCACCACCGTGAGGAGAGAGATGTTGTTCTTGATCCGTGTCCAGACGAAGCACGAAGGCCCAGAGGGAGGCACGCAGCGAGCACGATTAGGTCTGAGCGAGTGAATGAGCGAGTTTGCACTGTATGTTCGGTTTGCTTCCAGCTCAGGATTAACTCCTGACACGTTCAGCTCTACGTTTCAGTCAGGATAAGAGGGCGACACTGTGTTTTTTCCCCTATTAAATAAGATTCTGTAAAACTCGTATTGTTATTTGAAAATCTTAAACTTGTCACCTTTAGTGTCTTTACCGTCATGCAGTGGACATAACACGCTATACGCTGTGTGTCACTTCAATCATTAGCATGTGTCAAAGCAGCTCCAGAGAGTAATAAAGGGTTTATAAAGAGGGGAGGAAAAGAAAGGTAGACTGTGGAGGGAATCTGCTCGATATATTTCTCAGCTGGCTTGACCTGAAGTGACTCATTACGATCCTGCATGTTCCCGTTTTGTGTCTTGATGTGAGTTTGTTAGTCACCATCTGCAATCCAGTACGAGCTCTGTGCCTTTTCATTGAGACGTCGTAGCGACGGTGTTTAGTGCTCACGTATCCACAACTGCAGCTGGTTCAGGCGCCTGTCAAAACCAAAGCACTTTTTTGGACCAATCGCTGATCAGTGAAGCTGTGGATGAAACCGTTTGGTTCGTGCGGAGCGCGTGCGTGCCCTAACTGACCGAGCTGTGTTACCAAGCAGTGACTCCTCGTTTGAGCCTCGCCACATTCATTATGTCGCCTAGTTGACTTTTACTGCTCACAGATCCTCCGGCCGACTTATCCTTTGGTGTCATTTTTGTCCCGTCGACCTTCTCAGGCACTGGGGAAAGTGGGAAGAGCACATTCATCAAACAGATGAGGATCATCCACGGCGCCGGCTACTCCGACGAGGACAAGAGGGGCTTCACCAAGCTGGTGTACCAGAACATCTTCACGGCCATGCAGTCCATGATCCGAGCCTCGGAGACGCTCAAGGTCCCCTACAAGTACGAGCACAACAAGGTAAAGGCGATGCTGCCCATCGAGCTGCTTCACGTCCCCCAACGTGAAACAAGAGCGATTATCAAGAGGGGCAAATTGCTAGAGAGGAAGACCCAACAAGCCGTCTGTGGCATGTCTGCCTGCGTATTTTTAGAGTGAGGCCTATCTAATGTGGCACAGCCGTCCATAATCATTTCCTGCCTTTTTTTTTTTTTAACATTTCCTGTATCCTGACAGTACTCCGCTGCTCCATCACCCCCCCCACCCCACCCCCCACTGCCGTTTTAGTTTGTTCGGCTGCAGGTTTTTTATGCAGTCGATATGGAACAGACAAGACAGGCCTACGCAGACCTACTCACCCAAATTTGACCTCACTTCCCAAACCGACCGGCCACACGCAGCTCTTATTCCCCCTCCCCCTTTCTATTCCACCCGTGTGAGTTCTGCTTGAAGTCGTGGTTTCGCTGCTGCTGCTGCTGCTGCTGCTGACCTCTGACTGGCAGCGGGCCCTTCTGAAAGAGACGGATGGGAGGAAGCGGCGTGCCGAGGTCGTTAGCCGGACAATACTTTTCATAGGTCAGACCATTTCAGGTGACCGCTGAACAAACGCTCCAGTCTGTGTGCGCCGGGCCCGAGTTTAGTGACGGCCACTCCCTCTCTGGAGTGATTGTTCTGTCATGAGATTTTATCGGCGATTTGCTTATTTACTTAGTAACATTCAAAAATGTGATGGTTTTTGAATAAACCCTTTCACCTTCATGCTGCACATCCACTGTTTGTCTAAGTGGACTCAACCTGAAATCAGTATGTTGCAGTCGTACAGACACGTCTGCTTTTTCAGTATAATTCAGTCTGTTTACAAGTTTAGACTGACGTGTACATCAATGCAGAAAAAAACATAATAGACTGAATGTCTGGTTGTGTTGTTACTCAACATCCCTGCGGTCTCATCTGTACTCAGCCCAAAGTGGGAAGTGGTTTATGTTAGACAGTACAACTTTGGAAGGGAAGTGAAAGCAAAACCTGTCCATCGTGCCTGGAGACTCATTCTCTTGGATGTACGGGTCACTTGGTTCAAAGGGCACGAGCCCAAGTTACCGATTTATCAGCGCTCCTCCTCGAGTCGGTCTCTCTGCAGATCTAAACCGTCCCTCAGTCTCAGTTAGGATCAGCCCAGGCAGGCGGCTGTCTCACCTTCTTAGACTACAGATTTTGATGGACGTATTTTCTCCTTCGTAATGTTTGGTCTGAAGATTTTTCCTCAAATGTGATCCCTGACCCCGTGAAGAAACACCGTCCAGCCTTTGAGCCCGCAACCAGAGGGGCTCAAGACTCGCGTCACTTAAAGAGAGTAGCACAGGTGCGGCGCTGCGTGTGAAACCGTTTCAGGACGTGTTGATCTCTTGTCATGGGCCACAGGAGAGTTTTAAAGGGAATCTGGGGCGGCAAAAGTTCCCCTAATAGGCCCAATGGGAACTGGGCTTCAAATATTAGGTCCATGCTTAGCCTGGGGATGCAAAGAAACTTCTGGTTATGGAATATGTGAATGAGATGATAATAAACCAGCGATAATTAGGACTGCATACCCTGTGCAGTGATTGTTTTTCTATATTTGTACAGGGCGCTGGATGAAGTCACGATGAGTTGAATTTCATGAATCCTCGGAGCTGTTGAATAAAGTTGTTCCATAGTTTATTAACACACGTCTTGGTCTGTGTTTTCCCCACAGGGCAACGCTAACATTGTGAGGGAGGTGGACGTGGAAAAGGTCACCAGGTTCGAGAACCCCTACGTAGACGCAATCAAGAGCCTATGGAATGACCCTGGCATCCAGGAGTGCTACGATCGAAGGAGGGAATACCAGCTCTCAGACTCCACTAAGTAGTGAGTACACTGGAAAAGTACTGAGGGACCTCGGCTCTCACCAGGCGGCCCGTCGTCAGGGGCACTTGTAAAGAGTTGGATGTTACTGGTCCACCGTACTTTTGAACAAACCCACTTGCTTCCTTCTTCAGTTACCTGAACGCACTGGACCGAATCGCAGAGCCTGCGTACCTTCCCACCCAGCAAGACGTGCTCAGGGTTCGAGTCCCGACCACGGGCATCATTGAGTACCCGTTTGACCTGCAGAGCGTCATATTCAGGTGGGGTCAGAGTTCACACTGTTGTAAACACAGGATTTTGACTTTCACCTGCTCTCCTTGTAGAGCTCCTGGCAGTCAGTAAAATGTTACTTTCACGCCTCTGATGTGATGAGATACAGCTGTAGCCGTCTGCTCACATTGAATAGTGGCAGGGACGTGTTTAAAGGACACATTTATGAGACATCAACAATGTGTATGTGTGGGTTTTTTATTCCTGGTGTTTTTTGCTGTAAAGTTGTGTTTTTGTTTAAAGATTAAAGGGGTGACGTAAATTGGAGTAGTGGTCACTGTGCTGACAGTAATTTGCTTCATTGGCCCTGTGGTGAATTTACTGACACCTCGTGGTGGGATTGCAAACTGCAATCAAATGAATGCTGCTCCTTCCAGCCTTCACTCCGAGCCTAATCGGAGCTAAAGAGGGCCAGAAAATACACAAAGAAGGATTTTCATTGGTGTTTGTTCTTGTTTATAGTCGTTTTTAACTCGTGTAATACTATACACTCTTGAAAAGGAGTTGTCGGCTCAAACACGTGACTGATTTGTGTGGATGCTCGTGCAGGATGGTGGACGTCGGAGGCCAGAGGTCGGAGAGGAGGAAGTGGATCCACTGCTTTGAGAACGTCACCTCCATCATGTTCCTGGTGGCTCTCAGCGAGTACGACCAGGTTTTGGTGGAATCAGATAACGAGGTGATTTCTCTTTCATTGGTGGAGTGTCCTGCATCGACCGTGTCGTTCATCGTCCTGCAAAAAACACAAACGAGACCCTTTAAGATGCTCAGTCATATGATGGGAAGTTACAGTAGAGTCGTCTCTGTCCTCCTAACGGGAACTAGCAGAAGGAGAGACTGAGCAGCAAAGAAACATTGCTCGACACAACATCAGGACGACACCCTCTGTGAGGATCATGGATGCTGACAACAAACAAAAACAATGAAAATGCGCTTGCTGTCCTGCCTGGCTGAGCTCCGCCTCTCTCTCCCTGAGGAAAGCGTTTGTAAACAATCAGCCAGCTGTTGTGAACGCAGCCTCGGGCCGCGCCTCCTGCAGCATGTGTGTTGGCTTGTGAGGAAGCAGGTGTGCCTTTGTATGGAGTTAGGCCATCTTTGATTGAACCACCTGAGGGAATTCCCTCTCTGCGTTCAACCCCTCCGACTCAGTCAGCAGTAGCTACACCCACCAGGAGCTGTGGGCTGCTGCAGCGCAGCGCCGTCCCACTCATTCAGTAGCTTCCTCCTTCTTCAACTCATTCCTCTTCCTCGTCGTCTCCTTGGACTCGGTCAAAGCTGTCGTCAAGTCACGTTTTCTTCCTGCTTACGTCAGTGCGAGTCTGCACATCACAAAGAGAAACCTAAGCTGCAGAGAGGACGTGTCCTCGACGGCACCGTGGGGTCTGACGCCTGTTTTCAACATGCTGGTTGTTTCCTCCAATTAAACGTTAGGGCCCAGTGCAGGGGAGGAATGAACATCTCCTCTGCTCTCCCTCTGGTGCAGTACAGCGTTTATTAAAATCTGTACTTAATGAGAATGAAGGATTGCGGTTTAATTAAGTGATTAACTCTCCCTCTCTCTTTCTCTCTCTCTCTCTCTCTCTCTCTCTCTCTCTCTCTCTCTCTCTCTCTCTCTCTCTCTCTCTCTCTCTCTCTCTGTGTCATGTAGAACCGGATGGAGGAGAGTAAAGCTCTGTTTCGGACGATAATCACGTACCCCTGGTTCCAAAACTCCTCCGTCATTCTGTTCCTCAACAAGAAGGACCTGTTGGAGGAGAAGATCATGTACTCCCACCTGGTGGATTACTTCCCCGAGTACGACGGTGAGCGTCAGCAGCATCGAGTCGAACCTGTTTCGTCTGTCACAGACCGCTGCGCTGCCGTCACTGCTGGTGTCAGACCGACTTAACGGAGCCTTGTGGTTCCCTCCGCAGGTCCTCAGAGAGATGCCCAAGCAGGCCGCGAGTTCATCCTCAAGATGTTCGTGGACCTGAACCCAGACAGCGACAAGATCATCTACTCGCACTTCACCTGCGCCACCGACACCGAGAACATCCGCTTCGTCTTCGCGGCCGTCAAGGACACCATCCTGCAGCTCAACCTGAAGGAGTACAACCTGGTGTAGAGCGGAGCAGGGGCCCCCCGCACGCACACACACACACACACGCACACACACACACACACACACACACACACACACACACACACACACACACAGACTGTTGCAATGTGTAAAGAGACCACACACACTCACACACCTGAAAACAAAGAAAAAACCTGAGTAAGAAAAAAAAACAGCTAACGCTTGCGTATTACTAATTTATTTGCCATGAGTTGATTTCTTGGTCCCTGACAGTTTGGGGCGAGGTCACTTGTTTCTTGCTATTTAAGGCGTTGATATAGAGAACATTAAAAAGAGGAAGGCAGAAGATTTTCACCTGTTGGAGAGAAGAAAGAGGAGCGAGGACGACTGCAGCGCACTCCGGCCCTCCGGCCTTTTACCCAACCTTCATCACCCGTCCAACCAGAACAGGACGGACACGCAGAACACCGACCGATCACTTCCTGTTCACCCAGTGGACTGGCCGGTCCTCGGCTACGTTGGTATAAACTGTAGTTTATAAATTATTGAAGGAGCGTTTGGCATCGACTGGCGATTGCTTTCTTTTTATTCCCGGGAGGAGGAACTGCCAGACTCGTGCAGTGTGTGTTTGGGCGTCTGACATCCACCGGACCGCCCCTCTGTGAGACCCTCCAGTTGTGAAAGTTGGCTCTTAAAAACCTGCTGGACGTTGTTGGGGGGCGGGGCACTTCTGAGACCGCTCTGCTCTCGTTCACATTGGGTGAAGAGAGCCGAGCAGGCGGCCGTTTCTAAGACAATGTTATTCAGTGATTATGTTCCACCGTGCCACATTGGAGCTTTCTATTACAGGAGTGTGTGTATTTATTGCCAATGCCAAAACAAGTGAAGCACCACTCCACTTTTGCGCTGTTTACTACTTGGATGAGGAGACGACATATTGAGACGAGGAAGGGGGCGGGGCTGGAGCCGGCGGACCGTCGGCCGGCCAGCCGCCTTCTGCAGTGTCCCCCCCTCCCCCTCAAGTATTGGGCAGAAGGACCCCGAACACCGACGCCACACAGCCCGGCCCGTCTCTCCGTCAGCGAGCGAGCCGGTGGGGAGGAGGCGAGGGGCCACCCGGCGCACCGGACTGCTCCGACTATCCAAACGCAAACCATGCGCATGGCTACGACCCCACCCCCCCTCCCTCCGTTTTCAGGCAACGCAGACCAGTCACACGTTAGCTGTCTCTTTGTAATCGTCCAATCACAGCCCGGCTGTCTTGACTGTTGTAGTTGAATAGCAGTGGAGAATAAATTTGGCTAGTTCCGATGTAAATGGGCAGAATGTTGATGTTGACTTTGTACCAAAGTAAGCCTGTATGGTTCTTGATTGGCACCTCTGATTTCCTCATTCCCAAGTTACTTGGAGTATTTTTTTGTACCAGTTCTCCAGAACATAAGCCTGTAATTTACATTTATTGAGGCATAGTGCAATTATGAATGCTATAATCATTGTACATACATCTCTCTATATATATGGCAGCATCTTTGTTGGCTTTGTAATCATTACTTTTTTGGCAGATTGAATGTGCGGTATTGAAAAATGATGTATCTATGTGATTGTATCGTATGTCGAATGGCTAATTCATTTTTGGAAGAAAAACAATGTTATTTACATGTTTGCTTTTTGTTTTTATTTTTTTTATCAGGCCAATATACACAGTAAATTTATCAGAGTAAAAACAAAACAAAAGTGTTGGAGTCTATCAACACTCTGAAAGTCAGCACAACACCAGTGAGAGTCAGTGGGAGTATTCAGGTTTCAGTGTAAAAGTCAAACTCCTCTCTCATCGTCTCCTAACCAGCGGTAGGTCTCCTCTCACCTCCTGTCTTTGTTGTGCAGCAAAGATGAAGGAGTCAGAGTGTCACCAAACACTGCAACAATGCTAAATCACAAAGTGGTAAAGTAACACTAAATGGAGCCTGAAAAACCCTGAAAGCCTCAGGAACTGAAAGAGTTTGATTCATCCAGCCGAATCCATCTACCGATCTATCCTCGTCCTTCAGTCCAGCTCTCTGATGGATGTTTTGAATGTGACGCTGACCAACCTGCTGGGTTTTATTCAAAATGACTCCTCGGCGCGGTGGCACGAGCACGACAACCACATGAAGGCAGTTTACTGTCAGGACGGTGATGATGATGATGATGATGGGAGTGACAGAGGCCTGATCAGACTGCACCACCGTGTCTGAGCGTCTTCTTGCTGCGTCCATTTGTGTTTCTCATTGAATCATCTAGGAGGTATTTACATCCTCTGTGAGTTTCACTGTTACGGTATTCATTCATTCACTCGTGGTGGTGGGCGTGGGGGGGTTAGTCAGTACTCCAGGCCATCCAGGCTGAGCTCAGCTGAAGGCAGGTGCGCCCAGGAAGTGTGGGCCTTCATTCATTGGCTCCTTCCTCTTCCTCTCTTCCTGGCAGCCCGCCTCAGCCTGCAGGTGAAGGCACACCTCCCACTTTATGCGGATCTATTTATAGGGCGCGGGCCACGCCCCTCCCACCCTCTCGCCCTCCCTGTCCCGCGGGGATATAGGTGGAGCGGAGTCCCTCCAGGGTCACACTGACCCGCTGCCGTGCGTCCAGAAACAGGGCCTGAGGCCAAGCATCCTCTCTCTTTCTCTTCTTTAGAGCTTCATAAACTTCCTGCTGCTCCTGCGTCCTTTCAGTTGGACTTCTGAGGGAGACGGACAAGTCCGTTCAGTGTTTTTTAAAGATGCGCTGCGCTGTTTTCCTCTGAGTCTTTGAAGAGGAGCGAGAAAAGAGAGGCGAGAGAGAGACAGCTCTCGGGTCAGCTTGGTTTTTCTTCTTCTTCTTGCTGTCGACTGAGTGAGTGTCCAGGATGGCTGGATGCTGCCTGTCTGCGGAGGACAGGGAGAACCAGAGGATCAACGAGGAGATCGAGAAGCAGCTGCGGAAGGACAAGAAGGATTCGCGCCGGGAGCTGAAGCTGCTGCTGCTGGGTGAGCATCACCAGAGCTGAAGCTCGCTCGCTCGCTCGCTCGCGCCACCTCCCTCTCTCCCTCCCTCCGCAGGAACGCATCTCACCTGCTGCTGCACCTGAGAGGTGTAGCTGTGGTGTGGTGTTAGTGAGCCGTCACTGAGCCCCCGACCACAGCTTTACACCCAGGTATGAGGGTCAGAGCAGGCTGCTGCAGCGTGTGTTTCCTAACCACAGGCTCGGGACCCCCAGGTGGGCCGCACCCAGTTTGAGTTTACATTCCTTCCTACTGAGGGGGCTTGTTTGGTGTAGTTTATGAAGTCTGAAAGTTGCTTTACTCACGAGAGGACGTTTAAAACAATCACTTAAACTGACCAGCTGAGCCACAGTCGCCCAGGATAGACTGATGTGGAAACAGCAGCGAGAAATGAGCTGAAGTGAACTTTTATTTGATTCCTTTTCTGTATTTCAAGACCTGAAAAATACCACGAGAGCCTGTTTAAGTGTATTGATCTTTAATCGACTGATAGAGTGTGAAGCAGCTTATGTGGCCGCGCGACAAATCGGTGGCATTGATCTTTAGTGCTCGGTGGACAGAAGCAGTCCTCTACTTTACTCACCTGCAGGACCGACTCGGCCTATGTCAGGGACACAGAAACTGAAAAGGTGGAGACAGTTGATGCTACTGTATTTCTGTCAGAAACTCACAGCGAGGCTGCACCTAAAGTGTCAGGCTGAAGTCTTTGTCGTTCCTGTCAGTAACATGTGTCTGATCACAAAATAACCTCTGACAATGTCATTAATCTCCTGGTTCAGGCCTCAGTGCTTTAAGTTCAGTCTGATCCTTAGATGACCTCCGTCTTAACATGCATTGAGTTATTTCCCACATGTTTGTTTCCCCTCCATTGAATTATGACCTTGTGCACCTGGATCTGTAAACGTCTCTCACCGAAAGTGTTGGACTGCTCCATTCAAACAGAGAACAGAAACACGCGGCTAAATGTTCCCACCAGCACACATCCCACTGCGCTGGTGCGGCTACGCCTCGCCGAGTCTGTGGCAGCACCCAGGTCAGTCAGCGGTGTGTTTGAAAGCCAAAACCAGCTGCTGCGGCTGCACTTCATGCAAAACGCATGCAAATCTTTTAAAGCGCAGAACACGAGCTGCAAGGTTTTTCACCCGCAGCTTTCCTAAAAAGGACTTTTAGTGCAAACACACAGCCCACACAGAGGAGCAGAGCCTATAAGTAATTACAGATTGGCACCTGGAGGATATTAAAAAAACACGTTGATTTGATGTAAAATGATAAAATTCCTCATTTCATCCTTTACACATCATCAAACCTCTCAACCTACAAACTTAAAATAAAGTCTGCATCTCAGCTATGGTTCATTTCAATAAGCTGAAGGATGACTAGAGATACAATGATATATCGAGCAGCAGTTAAACCGGCCTTCCTGGTGGAGCGTTCAGCTTCGTGCTGCTGGGAAATGGGAACTTCCTGTCCTGAGGTTTGGTCACATGCCTGCCTGCTCTCAAGGTGGGAAAATTCCCACCAGGAACTTTCCAGGAACTTCTTTCATTAGGATGAATTTTCCTTCGAACCACCCACATGTTACTTGGTGTGTTTCAAAGAATGTGAAACATGTTTGTGTTTTGAATGAAAACAACAAATTTGTGTTGGAAATTGCTTCGAACGTTTAAAAAAAGCCCAATCTAACTGGAACATGTTCTCAGTTAACCATGAATAAATTGGGGACTATCCAGGATGTAGCCTGCACCCTGTGGACCATCATGGGATTCAGAGCTGCGTCTCAAATCAAACTGATCTAATATTGGGACTTAAAAGCCACCAATAATAATCATATCTCACAACTCTGATACTCTCACTGAAGTTCAAGGCCGCAGAGTCAAGACATGATTCTTGGTTGTCCTGGGTCTTTCTTAGCCAGACCTGGCACTCCTTGGAGAAAACTTGACTTGTAAACAAGGTACATTCAAATGGGGCTGAATTTGTCTAAGCCTTGTTTGCTGAGATGTCAAGGCCACAAGTTGTCATGATGCCATGCAAAGCAGGCAGGAAGGCAGAGACACTGCAGGCGCTGCTGCCTCTGATCGCAGGGGGCAGACAGGGAGGCGAGCCCTGAGTCACGACACGACGGCCGTATGACGACCGGCACGTATCACGCACGCACAACAGGCAACTTCCAATATTCAGGTCTGTTAACAAACACATTTGTTAAGCAAAAACACTCAGCGTCATCTGGTCTGAGTGAGAGAATTAGCAGCGTGCCGTCACAACTCTGTGTGTGTGTGGGTGTGTGTGTGTGTGTGTGTGTGTGTGTTTCTGTCCAGAAAGGTTTCATTAAGCTCCAAAAGTTTCATATTTCAACCTCAGCGTCCCAAACTTAGTGTAAGCTGGAAGGAGGCCAGTCCTTCCTTCCTTCCTTCCTTCCTTCCTTCCTTCCTGCACCAACATGATTGAGAGGTGTCTATTTGGCAGTCACCGTCCTCCATTCAAATGGTCCTAATGGTCTGAATGGACACACACAATAAGGAAGAACGTGAAGCCAGGTTTCCTGATGTGTTGCTGGATGCTCCTGACAGGCACTGGGGAGAGTGGGAAGAGCACGTTCATCAAACAAATGCGGATCATCCACGGAGGAGGGTACAGCGACGAGGACAAGAGGAGCTACGCCAAGCTGGTGTTCCAGAACATCTACACCTCCATGCAGGCCATGATCCGCGCCATGGAGCCGCTCAATGTGGCCTTCGCTGATCCCCAGAACCAGGTACAGACGCACCCCAAACCCGGCCACTTGCCGCGGCCGTTCCGGCCGTGGAGGGGCGGTCTCCTCTTGTTCAGCTACAGCTTCCAGTTTGTGTGCGTCCTCAGAGCCATGCAGACGCGGTCCTGGAGGTGGAGGTGGATAAGGTGGAGGAGATGGACCAGAGCCTGGTCGGTGGGA
The DNA here is from genome assembly GCA_032274765.1 of Malacoctenus tetranemus. Lineage (NCBI taxonomy): Eukaryota > Metazoa > Chordata > Actinopteri > Blenniiformes > Labrisomidae > Malacoctenus > Malacoctenus tetranemus. Next base: position 10,730,639 of record JAUESF010000012.1, on the reverse strand, counting down.
TCCGGAGTCTGTGGAACGACGCGGGGATCCAGGAGTGCTACGACCGGCGCAGGGAGTACCAGCTGTCCGACTCCACCAAATAGTGAGAGCTCCACTGCTCGCCACCAAGTTGCTCCGTTTCTTTACACACTCCTGACAGATAAATGTCACAGATATTCTTGGACACTGGGTGTTTCATGTTTGCCGTTTCCTCAGTGATCCACATGTTAAACAACACTGCTGAACACCAGAACAGTCAGTTAACTGGGCCAAATGTAATGGTTACTGAGACACTGCAGGTACTGAGGACACTGTTGCTTGAACATCTTCAAAGTTACTTGAGGATTAAAAAGCAAACTGTCAACAGGAGTTTAGCGAAGAAGTAACTTTAGGACTTGTGCTGTTGCTACCAGCTGGCTGGTGGGCAGGACGTCCAGACTGCAGCTCTGCAGCCATCGGGGAACCAAAGAATCCGGCTCCACGGATTAGCTGCTAGCGTGTTAGCAGTCAACACTTTGGGCCACTGCATCACTCTCCTTCCACCTTTCAGCTACCTCTCCGCCCTGGACCGAATCGCGGAGCCGTCCTACCTGCCCGACCTGCAGGACATCCTCAGAGTCCGCGTGCCGACCACGGGCATCATCGAGTATCCCTTCGACATGGACAACGTCATTTTCAAGTGAGAATCATGCAGATGAAGCGCTGCTCTGCTGTAATACTGCTCTGCTGCTCTGCACGTCCCCCCTCTCATTGGCCACAGGAGGAGCAGTCACTCAGCTTTTGCCATCTTTTGTCTGCTACTGCAGGATGGTGGACGTTGGGGGTCAGAGGTCGGAGCGGAGGAAGTGGATCCACTGCTTCGAGAACGTCACCTCCATCATCTTCCTCGTTGCGCTCAGCGAGTACGACCAGGTCCTGGCTGAGTGCGACAACGAGGTGGGAGGGGCGACGCAGGAGCTCAGTACTGCCGGCAGGCAGCAGCTCAGTGACTGACTGGGGCTTTTCACTCTCTCGCTCTCTCTCTCTCTGTCTCAGAACCGCATGGAGGAGAGCATGGCCCTGTTCAAGACCATCATCACCACCCCCTGGTTCCAGCGCGCCTCCGTCATTCTTTTCCTCAACAAGACGGACATCCTGAAGGAGAAGATCATGCACTCTCACATCGCCACTTACTTCCCTGAATTCACAGGTGAGGAAGACGCCAAACACTGTCAGCAGGCACATGTCCTTACAATGACACCTCACAGTCACACGTTTTAGCTTTATTAAACTGATTCATTCAAAAACAGACACTTTTATCCACCCCACAAATGAAATCAACTAGAACAACTTTTAGTAAGGCTGATGTTCTCGCTGCAACGCTGCTGGCACTGAAACCCACCCCTAAACTGCAGGACCCCAGCAGGACGTCGAAGCGGCCCAAAACTTCATCCTGAAGATGTACCAAGAACAAAACGAAGACAAGGAGAAGACGCTGTACTCGCACTTCACCTGCGCCACCGACACCGAGAACATCCGCTTCGTCTTCGTGGCCGTCAAGGACACCATCCTCAGACACAACCTGAAGGAGTTCAACCTGGTGTAGAGGCGTGAAGTGGCTGACCTCCTCATCGCCAGCACCGCGACCACCCAACGATGCTTTTATCATAGACAGGAGCGCACTCGTGCTCCTGAACCAGCTCCAGCCAGAGAGAAGGAGAACAGGTTGTGGTGGATATACTCAAAGTTCTGATCCTGTAGGTTACTGTGTTTAAAATGCAACTTTGTATAGATTTGTTTTTAGACCTAATTCTACTTTTTAGGGACGTAATGAATCAAAATCTTCAGTTTGTGAAATCTATCGATCAGATTGTGGCAGCAAAGAGCATCACCAGGGTCATGTCACGTTGTTTGGAGTCAGAGACCCTCTCTGCTGTTTGTGCTCCTTCATGAGGCTTCTCCTGTACAGTTACACCAACTGACTAGAAGCTGTTCTCTGCCATCCACCTTCCAGCATCACTGTGTGCTACAAAGAGGCTGAAATGCTCCCGTATGTGCAACCTAAACAGCACAGGAGGCGTTTAAACTCCCCTGCAACTTGTGAGGAGTGAGTGGGCGCTGCCGGAGGTGGAAGTGCACCTGTGTGAACAGACAAATGGCAGCCGTGCCGTTCTGAACCAAGTTCTGAACCAACCATCTGTGGGAGTCAGAGCTCAGATCCACTCCGACTGCACCCGACACTGTGTAGTGGGACTGAAACATGGTGTGAATGACTTTACTTTTCCTTTAACTCCTCCAGCTGAGCGACATGGAGGTGCCTTCATACGCTGACAAAGTTTCTCTCTTTCATCAGATGTAAAAAAAAAATACGTTGTGCTGTGAAAAAACTAACTATTTCTGCCCTTTTTCAATAAACAAAATCGATATTTAATTTTCACAAACGTCGCACGTGTTTGCTTGACTTTCTTCAGACGCAAAAACTACGAGAAGATGTATCGAAACTGGAAACAGATCTTTTATTCTTCCCTTGAAAACAGCATGAAAAAGAAAGAAGCCACCACAACGAAACACGTCCCTTCCCTCCCCCGTCGGAAGGAAGCGACAAAACGGTTACCAAATCAGACGGAATCAGGATGCACCCATCAACTAAACTTTAAAGTACACGTCAGAGTTAACAGCAAGTTTATTATAATTTAGCATTTCTCTCTTTTTTAAATATAATCTGCTCTGCATAATTAATCCACACGTCGGCATTGCATATGTGCAGTATAAAAACATAAAAATTACAATCCGGAACGCCGCGACACGGACGGACATGAGGATGGCTATATACAGACAGGAGGTTACACGGGGTCACGGATGCAGAGTGATACATGTCGAGAGAGTATAAAAATAGCATGCATCTCCACAGTCTCTGTTTTGCACATACAAGTAAAAAAAAAAAAAGAAGGAGAATGGAGGAGGCTTCCAGGATGCACGTTTGAAATTAAAGTATTAAAACAAGATCCTAATTTAATTTTAGATCCCTAATACAGCATCCAGGACAAGAAACATCGGACTGTGCTACAACAATCTTGGTTTATTTGGCCTCAGTGGTTTTCAAGAGTCTCTATTTTGTTTATTTTTCAGATAATGAACAACAGCAGCAGCAGCGACGCGGAGCGTTTCCAGTGTAGCGAGCAGAAACTACAAGGCGGTCAGGAAGAGAGTGGCACTGCAGAGTGTTCCGGGTTGGTGAAGGCGTCGCCAAGCGTGTGTGTGTGTCGATGCGCTCCGACGTCGGGTCGCTTCAAAGGAAACCGTGAGAAATGAACGACACGTGTGCAAAAACCATGAGTGCAGTCAGAGGGTGAGGCAGAGGGCGGCGCGCACGCGTCCGGAGCGGCTCTGCCGAATGGACGAGAGAGTGAGCAGGGACGTTTCATAGCACTTCCAAGGAGACATGCACACACACACACACATACACACTCACACACACCCACCCACATACTACTCAACCAGTGTTTGAGGCTCCGACACACACACACCAGCAATCAGAGAATAGCTTTGAAAAAAACCAAACTGGCATGCAGTATTGAACAAAGGCACTGACACAGGCCCTCACACAGGAACATGTGTGTGTGTGTGTGTGTGTGTGTGTGTGTGTGTGTGTGTGTGTGTGTGTGTGTGTGTGTGTGTGTGTGGGTGAGT
>JAUESF010000012.1:10657247-10673107 GCA_032274765.1 Malacoctenus tetranemus | reverse complement strand
ACACACACACACACACACACACACACACACACACACACACACACACACACACACACACACACACACACGTGTGTGCAGGACAGACTTCATATCTCTGTCCAAGCACTTCAATATAAACTTTGATGATTTGCTGTCCTGCTGACCACTCTGTCATTCTCCTTGTATGCGACAGTCTCTCTCTCTCTCTCTCTCTCTCTCTCTCTCTCTCTCTCTCTCTCTCTCCCTCCCCCCACTCTCCCGATGGCTGTGGTCCAGAACAGCCATACCTCTAATTGGCCTGGCTCTCAGTACTTACTGAGCCTATCCTTTCCTCTCGCTCAGTTTTTCGACGTGCGGCTCCGCAGCTCTAACTCCTTCACTTGGCATGGGGGCTGAGGTGATGTGCTGAGTGGACTTCCAGCATTTTGTCCTTCTCACTCTGCAGCTGATGGTCAAATATAATGTACGCACGCATAAAACTGACCACATTAAGTTGCTTTAATCCTTTCAATATCTTAAAACAGGTGATTTTCAAACCCTATTTGTCTGCCTAAAGTGCTTACGCAGGCAGATGTTTAAATGCAACTGAGCTCCAGGCAATTGTTCACACTTAACACGTATTTATGAGGAAAGAAGGTGATGAAAATGTTTATTCAAGGTAGATTTCTATGTGTCTGGTAGATTTAGAAGTGCGACAATGATGAATGAAAGGACATCCAGTAGATTCTCTGCTCTTCTTCATTCACCTGTCCGGCTGGTTAGCTATCCAGGATCTTAACCTTCTTCATCCAGACCACACTCATGATGAGGGGGAGGGGCCTGTTTAACCTAACTCCAAGTAAAAAGCACGGCAAGACCTGGACCAGTCACCTTCATAGCAGGAGTAACAGAGTGTGAAGCGTTCGCTAACCCAACAAGAGATTTACTCCCAACATATGATCATTTTCTTCAGAGACTGTGAACAAGTACTTTTTCCGTCCAGGGTGCCATTAAGCCAGTTCTATGAATTGAGGCAGTGGGGTCCATAAAGGCGATCCATGCATACAGCATTTCGTGAAGCTGCCGTGCATCGACCACAACAAGAGACGAGAGCAGTTGAATCCAGCGTTAACAAGGAGCTGGAGCTCAGAGAAAGAGCACTCAGATTGAAAGATATCAGATGGCAAATACGTGCTCGTGCATGTGTGAATACACACACACACACACACACACACACACACACACACACACACACACACACACACACACACACACACACGTACACTAATGCTCTCTCCCGTTGCATGAGAACAGACACTGGCTTTTTCTCCTGCTAATGCATCACTTCCTTTTCCCCGGCTATCTCATATTGATTTATTCTCCCTCTCACCCTCCTGTGAAGGCGCTGGCTGGAGACCTCGTCCCTCAGTCCTCCCCTCTCCAGCACTTCCTTTCTACCACTCTGTTTTCTCCTCCTGTTCCCTCCCTCCATCTTTACCTCCATATCTTCCCCTCCGCTTATCTCTTAATTAGTCTCTCCCTCGTTCTCTGTTTTGACTCCTTATCACATTTTTTCACCTGTCACTCTTCTCCCATCCCTTCCTTTCCACACCTCCGACCGAGGCCCACTATTCCAGCCATCTCTTCTCTTCCCGTAAGCCTCTCTTGAACTTGGTGTCCTCCTTTCCTCCAACTTGCCTCGTTCTCTCCTCTCTCAGCCTCCCAGTCTAATCTGTAGCCTCTAACCTTCTTTCTTTTTTTTCCAGCCCTCCCTCTCTGTGCTTCGGCCTTTCATTTCTTCACCCCTCATTTCATTTATCCATCAGTGGTGAGGCTCTCTGAACAGAAACAAGACTCCCGCTCCATTCCTCATGCATTATTACCAATGCTTTATTCGTCTAACGGCGGCATTAAGCGCCCTTAAATTACCAGACTCTATAGTAAACTTGATATGTCAACAAATTTGCTCAGCCTTAGTTAAGTTTCTTCTCGGGCAGCGTCTCGGAAACCAGGATGACCCTGTGATGCTCATGAGACCAGGCTTTGGATGTTTTATCCCATTAACTACACATTTAAACTGGTTTTTGTTAAAGCATGCTGATTTGATCCACCAGCATATTTTAGGCTTTTTAGGCAGAGTCACACAGCATTTTTTGCTTTACACTCAGAAACGTTTTCACATGCAGCACGCTGCCCAAAAATCACACATTTTAACTTCATACAGTGAAGGGTTTCATTTAGCACTGTGGTGGACAAAAAGCAACCTTAACAGCAAAGAGCAATAAGAGAATTATTTGCGGTAACTGAAAAATAATCTCTTGACATCCTCTCAGTTTGGATTCACTAAATGTGCCAGAGGCTCCAAAGACACTGCGGCCACACAGCTACAACTCGTAAGCCGTATGAAACCTGTGCAGCACAGCCATGTTTGGTCGCCTCGCTGTGCTGCTGCAAAGCTGCTGTCTCGTTGCTGTCTCCCTCACGGCAGCATCGTACCAGCCCATTATGATGGGCCGCAGATAGATGCCATATTCATTGTATCCACATTTTGCTGTGTGATTAATGTGCAGGCTGCTGGCCAGGCTTGTACTAGGTGGTGATTCAGCTTATCTGCCGGAGATAAAGCATCAGTGATTGACACAGGAAGAACACCCAGGCAGGCTGTCGATGCCTGTCGGGAGTTTAGCGAGAGTTACTGATTGCATTTAAAGATTTTTCTCTCTTCTTATAAAGGGAATTTTGGTTATTCAGAGTCAAATTGTTCTTCAGGAAGCTTTGACTTTTTTTATCAGAGCTTAACAGCGATTTCAGCCTTCAAACAAACTTCAAGCGATCGCTTCACCTTCATGCCCTCACGTGCTGTATTCAAGCACCAACCCATTGTTTAAGTTGTATCTTGGGAACAGCACTGATAAACACTCCCCACATAAAATCCTTCAACCAAGGCTTCCAATCTACAAATGAAGTGACAAACCCTAATTTTCTGCCTTTTTTCACTCGGAGATGAATGTTTAATCTCTGTAATGGAGCTGTCATTAATGTCCACTTAACCTAAATGGGGAGTGTTCGTCCTCATTGTTTACTGAAATTAATGGAAGTCATCGCTTCTCTGACAAGCCGTACCCCTTTGAATTAGGCGTGAAAAAGTTGCTCTTGCTAAATCAGGCCGTTTGTCTCTGTTGTTACGACCGACCGTGTCGTCCTCCATTGAAGCGTTTCTCTTTCAAGCGCGAGCTGATGTTTGCGGGGCCGTGATTTCATTATTTATGCATCCTGTTGGTTGCAGAACGCTGCAGTCATCTAACACAGTCCCGCTGGCTCGATGAAGTTCAGCTGATGCATAATACAGTGTGCGCCGGCCACCAGATCAAACAGCAACACCGTGCAGCGCTGTCAACCGGTTCCTCTGCTTGATGTTGTACAAAGGAAGATTTGTTTCCACAGATGAATGTCCTGCTCAGCATTTAAAAGGTACCAAAACTGCACTCACATGCTCTCAACCTCACTTGTCTGTGTGGTTCCAGGCAGACACATCGGAGGGTCCCGTCCACGCTGTGTTAGGGGGACCTGAACCAGATGTGGATACAGTGGCTGCAACGCTTTGCTTAGCATTACACCTGAGCCAGGTAACGTGAATTTCATCATGTTGTTTGCAAATTATTGTGCTACAAGTCAATGAGTTTCTCACAGGTTTTCCTCACAAGTTTACAACATCAAGGACTTTGAATCATTGCCTCCTCTTCATGTGGCAGTTGTTAGCCACACATTGTGTTCCTCTACTACTAGAATCTCCCCAGTTTTTTATTGCATTCGACATCGACTGTTGCTTCTCCTTTTTGTTTTATTGGTATCAGAACTTCTGCTCAGCCTCACGAGGGAAAGTTCCCATTTGGGAAACACCCACAACATCACATTGGCGCAGTTCTCATGTAGCTCCTTTATGATACCTGATAGCTCCAAGCAGATAGATGAAGAGCTTCCAGGTGCTCGGTAACACTGAGCACTTGAGGCGGTTCTCAAAAGTGCAACACGCCATTCGTCCAATCTGCACTGAAGTCGACTTTCTTTCTCTCTTTGGCCAAGCACAGTCCTCTTTTTAGCAGGTAGTGAACGAGAACTGACAGCAGTGACATTGACCGTGTCTTTCAATTTGCAAATGTCCTGATTTTCTTGTTCCCGCGATTCCCTGAAATCTGAGCGCCACTCAAATCGGATAACATTGTTACGGCTTTTCTCTGGACGTGTGCCATGCACACCACTGTGTTTATGAAGAGACACAAAAATAAATAACAGCTCACATTAGCTAAAGTGCTAATTTGGCAAACACGACATGTCATGAGCTTAACGGGGACGAGGCAGAAGAGCAGAAAACGTCCTGTGTGTGTCTCAGACATTTTCAGTCACAGGCCTCGAAGAAGGTGAAACAATTCTGCTGTGAAAACAAGACATTCATGTCAGCCTAATGTCTTTTGTCTGTGTGCGTCAGAAGGAACCATCGTGTGGAGTGTGTGTGCCGGTGCTGTGCGGTCGGCGAGGTGACGCTGTGCTGCCGGCGGAAACTGTGAGGTATCTGCAGAGTGTGAAAATCAGTAAAAGCTCGCTGTTATGGGAGGAAGATGTGGACATCGTGAAGCTTCATCTGACCGGAAAGCTGTCCCTCACACTGCTAAGAGATGGACTGCTGCAGAGGTGAACACACACATACACACACACACACAAATGCAAGTCATGCGATATATCTTCAGCCTATGTTCAGAGGAGTGGTGGGAGTAGATTAAAACAATTAATCTAATCGATTAGGGGCTTCGTAATTCATCACAGTCTGTTGATTTTATGCCTTAACAGGATTTGAATGAAGAAGCAACATTTCTAGTCAACCATGTTTTGGTCGATGGAAACGAAAAGACATTCATAGGTGTAAAAAAACGAAACCATGTTTATTTAATCGTTTTTTTTTAACTTGCTGAATTTCTAACCAGAGAGCGCTCGACGCACAGATATACTCTGGACCAATGACACGACTCCACCTTTGTCAAGATAATACTGGACCTCATCGTGTGCTGTGATACTCTGTCCCAGGTTACTCTGAAGTACTGCACTTTTAAAGTAGAGAAGCGCAAGTTACAGCTTCGCTACTTCAGGGGCGTTGTTGTCACTAAGCTGTGATGCATCTGGTGCATCGATAAGATCTGAACTGAAACGATCTCAGTTGCACTGAGAAACACTTGAGGATTGGTTTGTAAAAATAAAGTACGATTTAATGGGGAATTTGCTTTTGACGCATTGTTTTTTTTCCGTAATTACTCAAAAGTAAAACAGTAAAGTCCCAGCAGTAGTTAAAGCTTACCTGTAAACACAAAATTCAGGGTTTCTTTGTGTTCTAACCAGTGTCCAGTGTGTGTGTGTGTGTGTGTGTGTGTGTGTGTGTGTGTGTGTGTGTGTGTGTGTGTGTGTGTGTGTGCACGTGCGCACTCACAAATGTACAGGTGTCCTGGGTTCTGCCTGAGCGGACTTGTTTGTTGATGCAAAAATGAGATTGAGACTTCGAGATTGTTTACATGTGCGTTTCAGGCCTCTGTGTGTTCATCCCTTATGACCCAAAGGAGAGTTGTATTATGCAAATGCGTAACAATCATCACTCCTTCCCCACCAGCCATCCATATCCCGCTCACCGCTGTCTCCCCCCCCTCTCCAGCTCGGAGTACCACACAGTGGAGTCCAGCATCCTGCGCGTGGTGCATCACGATGGGCAGCGGGACGCAGGGCCTGATGGGGGACTGTCCGCGGTGGCGACAGTCGCGAGAGAGATTCTTCAAGAGGCAGCAGAGCACATCAGAGCAACGCTGGGGGAGATTCTTGGAGGTGAGGGAGGCACAAGCGCTCCCCCAGGGGGGAGTAATGGGGCGATGAAGGAGGACACACACAAATCCTCTGACATGACTCGCTTAACACCCACCGGGAGAGATGAAGAAAAGGAGAGATGAGGGGTGGTGAATGTGAGTAAGGAAGAGCTCCGAAAGACACGGAGTCCCATCATGTAAAATGTTGAGTCTGTTTCTTAGCCTTTTTGTTTCCTTTCGTTAGGCTGATGTGTTTCTCTTCTAAAGTTGAAGAGTGGAATGTTTTCTCTGCAAAACCGACCCAAACCTGAGATGATCAGGCAGGTGTTTGTGATGCTGGTTGAAGTATGCGAGACAAAGAAGTCCTGAAATAATTCAGTGTGATGGCCAAGCTCAGAGTGGCACTCGCTAGGCAGAGTTAATGAGGAATTCATCGTAATGGATGTGGTTTGCTGCCATTCTCACATAAACAGACAGCGTGAGCAGGAAAGAGTGAGTTTGGATGGCTGGAAGGAAAACAGGAAGTGCAGAGAAGTGCAGAGTTGGAGAAGAAGGATAAAAAGAGCAGCGCCATGATGCACTGTAACGAGTCTGCTTCTCATATTTCTAGGTTCTTCGGGCGGTGCCCTGTCAGGTTCACTGGTCCTTCAGCTACACACCAAGAAAAGTATCATACGAGTAAAAAGAAAACTTTGGATTTTCTCCACTGAATCGGCCATCATGGCTGTGTTGAACATGATCATTTACTGACACTCACTCACTCTGTTGTTTCCAGCAATGTGATTTATAGGCTGCACAGTAGAAAAAAAAGCCAGACTCGCTAACAGCAGGATTTCTGCTCATGTTTGTTCTGAAAAAAAAAATAAAATCCCACCGGCCAGTTTCCACTCCGCGTTCTCCACAAGAGGACGACACACAAAGAGACACACAAGACAAAAGGCTGTCTTTGTATCTTTGTGTCTTTGTGTCTTTGTGTGTCAGCTTGACAAAAAAAAGCAGGTTTGCCAAAAATGTGTCAGATTCAAAACTTTTAGTGTACGATGCGTTTATGGAACATAGCATCACTTTCCTAACGGCATCGTTACCTTTTTAAATAAATCATTCACTTCACTGAGAAGTGAGAGGCCCCTAAATTTGCTCAACTTCCCTTTGAGTTTACAAATCTACATGTTGGTGTCTTCTACAATTAGACTGTTGTTTGCAAAAGACTGGCTCCAGGCCCACAGGTGGGTCACATGAGAGTGAAGTAGGGTCCCCCTCTGTGATAAAAAAAGAATAACTGCAGAACACTTCGTAAATATATGAATTACTTCTCTGATAAGAGGAACTTAAAAACAATACAATAAGTTGTTTCTGTGCCTAAAATCCTTCACTTGGTCTAATTTCTCAGAATCAAATGTCTCTTCATATGATTGAGGGATAAAGCCTGATGTGAAATTTGTTGCAATCATTTGCTATTTTTAAAAAGTGTCCGTCACTGATCAGTCTTGGTTAACGGAGACATTTCAGAATGAAGCTGTCACTCGCTGTCAGTTGTCTTCTCAGCGCGTGTTGTTGTGCTGCTGACTTGTCGAGTATGACAGAAAAAGGTTTTGTTTACCCAAAGCGGAGATCACTCAGAAACGTCTGTTGCCTGTTGTCTGTTTGTGCGTCTGCAGAGGCTTTGCGTCTTCAACGAGAAGCCGCGTGGATCAAAAACGGCTGTCAGTCGGCACAGCTGGAGGAGCTCATGGCGTCCTTGGAGCAATGGAGCACTCAGCACACAGAAGGTGCTCGTCTGAACAAAAGTTGGAGCTCGAGTCAGACTTGTTTCACACACACAGCTGAAAGTCAGGGACTGGTGCAGGTTTGCATGCATTGTATCCACTTTAAAGAAATGCACCAAGCAAAAGTATCAGCTCGTTTGTATCACACGGTAACCGAGGGGGTCGACCTATAGACGGGATAAACTTGCTACAGGGAAATATCGTTGATATGAAACAATGTTAGACTCAATTTTTCATCATACATGTGCAATTTCCTCACACAGTTTTGGCGTGTTCCTGTTAAAATAACACAAGAAGCGCAAATTTGCAGAGATCGGCGTCAGTATTGAAACCAGTTGATTCTGTTGGAAATAATTGATTCTGCATCTTAAAAATGCTGCTTAATCAGTCAATTAAAACAGTTTGTCAAAAACTACATTCAAATCACATTGTTTAACACCTTTAACAGCATTATGGTAATGTGTTGAGTCAAATGCCTTCTTAAATCCCAGTTTAGCTTTTAAGTTGTATCGAGCTCAAAGGCACACCGAGCAGTTCCTTGCATGAATATTTACTATCAACTGAAGTATTTCTTCTTCTGTTAAACCTTCTTTTGAACCAGATAATCCTCATTTACATCAAAGATCTCTCTTTCAGCAGATATTTGGCCAAGGCAGCAGCAGCAGCACCAGCAGCAGTAACAACACAGCGCTGTGGTTCTGGAAGTAAATAATAAACAGAGACAGTATAAATAGAGTGTTGTGCCACTTCTGATTTAAATGCAGCGCTGCAAAAATAAATCGCGGCTCCTTGAAATGAAACAGGACCCGATTTGTGGTAATGTTTATGTACTCTGCCACGTCCACTGTCAGTATCTCAGCGCACTCACTGAAAACTGTCCTGTCACCGTGAAGAATGACTTATTTGTATGGGGAATTATGGAGCTCCATCAATGAAAAGTGTCTAATTGAAGCCAAACAGGAGCAGCAGAAGTTGTGGGATCTCTCAATCGAGCACAGCCTGTTTGTGTTTATCTCTTTGTTACCAAATGTGTAAATAGACAATAAGGTGTGTAAGGACTTTATGAAGCACTTCTTCCTGCACAGGCTGAGCGCGTTGGGATTCTGACTTGACTTCCTGATCATGTGATTGCCCTCAGTCAGTTGCCTCTCACTCTCTGGAGGGAGCATTCATGCCTGTGTGTGTGTGTGTTTTCTCTCTCTGTTGTGAATTTTTCCTTGTACGCTTCGGTGTGTGTTTCATATAACTGTCAGTGTGTTTGTCTGTGCTGACTGTACGTAGACCTGCTGCAGCGGCTGGCTGTGGAGCTGAAGGAGTTCTCCGACGGGGAGATGACCGTAGCGCTCACGTCGCTGACCACAGACAAAGAGGTAGAGGTTTGATTCGACCGAACGAAATACAATCTAATCTAACTATCTAACATCACGAAACTCCTCGTGATGTGTTTCATCTGCTACAAACCACAGAAATGTAAATGAAGGCTCGGAAGTAAACAGTCTGTCTGTTCGACAAGTTAGCTGACAATGAAAAATTGCTTAATTAATTCACTTAATACTCCAGTTAACAGCTCCATTACCCCAACTGTTCCCTCTATGACTTTACAGGGTTATAATACTGTCCATCCCGTGTTTGTCGTGTTCAGAGAAACTCCAGAGAATTTAGTTTTATTCCTCACACAAAGATACTTTTGATGGATTTAATGCTCTGAATATATCACACCTGTGCCGTGTCTGTGTTTGTGCTGGACTTGAGGATCCCCCAGTGATGCTGTGATGTTCTGCATTTGGATGAGATGTAGATCGAGGCCCAGGAGCCTCACACGCATCCGCTGTAACACATTCACATCAGCTGATATTAAAACATCTCAACATGGCCCGACTGGAGCACACAGTCCCACACCCATATGTTGTGTTTTAATGCCTTCCAGGTAACATTTGGAGTAATCCTTTTGCTGCAGAGTTACTCTAAAATGGAGCAGTAACTATTAGTGGCGAAACTCGTGCGCGAACCTGAAGCTTCATCAAACTTTGTTTTCTCCAATAAGTGTTTGGATTTCTCCCTCTTGGGATCATTGATCAGTTTTATGAGGGGGAGACGGGGGCTGCACACGGCCCGGGTCCCATGATGGGAATCAGTCACTGACCTGTTGGCACTTTACCTGTAAATCAGCTGTAAAGTCTGCTTGACCAAACTAAACCCAACTTTAGCCTTCGCCCAAACAAGAAGACACACACCTCCTTCCAAATGTGCTGCTTCCTTATTTTCCTCCTCATATTTGCAGTCTACACACACACACACACACACACACACACGCACACACACACATACACACACACACACGCACACGCACACGCACAAACGGGGTGCCTTAAGCCTTAAAGTCTCCCCCTTGATTTTTTTCCCTGCTGCAGTCTCTAATGTGTTCACTGCTCCCTCCCAAAACTCCCCCCACCACCTCCCCCTAAAAAAAATAAAAAAAATCATTCATTATTTCTTTTATATCTGCTTCTCACTTCCAAAGCCCATTTTTCTCAGCGGCTGCCTAGCGTGCGGTATTAGGCTATGTGTAAAATAAATGATGTCTGTAGCCGTAGGGGTATGGCTCTGCCTCCCCCAGAAAACTACCTAACGTCCAAGGAACATTAAACACCCAGATCCTCGTTTAGCGAATAAATAACCATTCATTTGAATGGCTTTGTCTGTGTGTGCGCACCGGACTTTCTGTGCATATTTTACCAGCGCTGTGCCTACACGCTGTGTGTCAGGAGTGATACAGAGCGAGCGAGAGAGAGAAAGACAGACTGAGAGAAAGAGAGAGAGAGAGAGAGAGAGAGAGAGAGAGAGAGAGGGAAGGAGGGAGGGAGAGAGGGGCCCATTAGAGACTTAATATAGAATAAATGGCCAGGGGCCTGCATGTTGCCAGCGGACCCCAACTCCACAGCGTCATGGTGGGTTACTAATGACCTGAGATCGGGCTCCAAAATGAACTCCTTATATGCATGTCATTTGCAGTGTGTATATATTTATATATTATTTTTTAATTGTGTTTGAAAAGAGAGTAAAACGGTATGAGAGTCATTTATTGAGGGGGCTTAGGGAAGTTCTGCCTTAAATGATTCTTTCCAGAAAACTAAATAAATTAGATTCAATTAGTCTTTAATGGTTTATGTGCAATGTGTTTTTCAAAGTGTGCACGGGGTGTGTGTTTGTGTGTGAGTGCATGTGTGTGTGTGTGTTTGATAGCCGTTAAAGAGGACAGAGTTACAATTTTGGGTGAGAAAAATATGGCAGTGATTGCCTAGTTAGCAGAAGAAAAAGCTTGTGGTGTTGTAGTGTAACGACACGGACACATCGTATAGGCTGACTAATGTATTTTTGTCAACTGTACAAACATACATTAGTCAGACTGGGTGTGCCTCCATTATGGATTTAAAAAAGAAAAAAGGCTGCAATTGAAACAAGTTCCTGCCTTTCAGAATTACTGTGGTTGGAAGTGTAAAAGTAAATATTTCTGTCAGTTTCTCAAACAAATACTGCGTTTGGCTCAAATGTCTTTCAAGAGCCGCCATGAAGATGTTTCCCAGGATGCCGGAAAGAACAACGTTCCCACAAACAGCTTCTCTGAGTGTGTCATAGTGCCCATAATTTGACACAGTGCGGATGGTGCTATAAAAGCAGTGAGTGACACAATTTGCAGCCAGTTCTCTGTTTGCACCATATAATCGTATTTCGGCTAAATCCTGTCAACGGCTGCTTGTTTGTCGTTTTATTTTTTTCCCACTGCACGTATGTGGAGGTTTTGTTCCTCCCAGCTGAGCCAGCCGCGTTCTTGAAGTCCAAAAGTGCAACAAACATTTACTCTTCATGATGCATTAAGTCTATTTTAATGCTTTGTATAGAGCTCGACGAAGATGTCAAGAGCCAAAATGCACCTTTATCAAAGACGCATCAGAAAATAACAGACAGCTAGTGCCGAAGTACGAGCAGGTGACTGAGAGGTTGGGATTATTTTTTTTTTTACTTACACACAAAAAACAATCTAAAAGCACATTGTTCAAATATTCATGCCTGTGAGTCCATGTCTTAGTTTTTCATAGCTCAGAAATTAGCGCTGGCAGATGAAGCTCCGGTCGGATGAAGAGTTTCCTGCTGTGGAGTTGATGAACTGTGAGAAGGACAGGAGCCCACAGCAACGCCCGCGCGCGCACACACACGCGCGCACACACACACACACACACACACACACGCACACACACGTACTTGCGCGAACTTCAATATTGCATTGACTTACGTTTATCTTGTAGATTTGCTGAGACTGAAACAAAACTTCCCCTGAGTTCACCTTCACCAAACTCTAACCTCAGTTCAGTTCAGTGTTTCCCAAACTTTCCTCCTGAACCCCCCCCCCCCACCCCCCGTCTTTTTTTTTAAAATGGCAAACCTATTTCTCATGAGGCTTCATCTATAAATCATGAGAGACGCGACTCTGATTGGAGAACCAGCTCTGGGTTTTAAATCAGGTTTTGCGACGATGAAACAACAAAATCTTAAAGGCTTTATCAAGGTCATTCTGCAGATACATTTTTAAATCGTTGTTTTGAGACCAAAAAATAGTTTCCGTAAACAAGGCCTCACTTTTACGTCTTATCTTACTCAGAAGTCTAACAGTGTTGCAAGGTTTGCTATTCTTCCCATAAGGTTTAGTGTCTGCATTGGTTCAGCTCCCAACAACAATGTCTGTTCAGCAAAATAATGTACTTTTTCACTGTGTCAGTGTGACCACTGTATAGTTAGTGTGTGTTAGTGGTTTTGTACATCTCAGTGTCTCCCTGTTTTCACTTTGTGCTGTAATTTACCTTGCCTGCTTTCAGAAATGTGGCTCCCTAACGTTTCTTACTAAACATCGACACCCCGAGAGCAGGCAAAGCCCCGGCCCCTTGTGTGATCGTTGGTTGCTCTTTGTTGTTTAGTTGTTCGTTGCACTGAGAGAATCTCATGACTTTGGATGAGTGATTGAGCGGTCGTAAAGTCGTAAATCAACCGCTTTGTCTCTTTATTGGCTCTTTTCGTCGCCTGTATTACTCGTGGTGCTGCAGCCATCTGTCCGTGAATCTCATTGGTTCATCTCAGTGGCGCTCCAGAAGAACTTTTACCAGCACATACTTCTGCCTGTAAAGATGCACTGCACACGAACTGCTCAAAACTTCACTGCAAACCGCTTGTAAAGGCCACGATATAAAAACAACAGAACGTCAGGGAGGTCCCTCAGCTGAACGCACTCTTATCTTCTGTATTCTATTCATATCATCTCCAAACTGAGTCAGTGAGGGAGTCACACCTTCCCAAGCCTAAACTGATCCGTATTGATGCAACAGTGCAACAAAGTGAACTAAATTTTGGGTGCTGTTGACATGGCCCGGTGTTGTGGAGGTGGATGTGTTTGCTCCGTTCTCTCTGAGTCTACACGTATGTCCATCTCTCCATCCAAACTACGCTTCAGGTTTTGTTTTGGCGACGTTGATTGTCTCTAATGCGTTGTTTGTTCACAGTCCTCCGGCCCTTCTGTTTGTTTATGCAGGGCCGGTTTTGCCCTACGCCACTTGCACAAATAATTATGCTTGCTAATGAAGGGGCCCGCAGCCACGGCACTCGGTAAATGCCTTTCTGATGAGAGGCACTTGGAGACAGCAGGTGCAGGGTGGGCCTCCCAGGGACTAAGATTGAAGACCAGGGAGCCGGGGTGCCCCGCCCTTCCATCCCTCCCTCCATTTTTCTATCACTCCCTGAGTTTCAGTCCTTCATATGCCGCAGTGACTTTCTCTATGAAAGTAGCAACTGCTGTCGCCATGTCAGTTTGTGTGACAATTGAAATCCCCCCATCGTGAATATCGATGAATTATTCGATTCAGCTGACACAAACAGCATTTAGTTAACGCTGCTTCGTTTTCCCATGATATCTGTGGCTTCTGCCATATAGGATAAACACATTTAGATGTGAATTTGTTTGGCCGCAACACAACATACTGTCTGTTTTGTGTAAAAATGGTTGTCTGTATTTATTTAAACATGTGCGACTGCCGCACAACACGATCATCAGCCTGCATCTTTGGCGTCTTCCTTGTAATCTCCTCTGAAGGAAAGAGAAGCTTATGATTCTCTCAGTTCCCCCATTCTCCTTCTCCCCCTGTGGTTTCCACAGGCTTTGAGGGCAAACAAATAAACAAAACAAAACATTTATAGACTCAGTGCCTTGCATCTTGGCCCCCAAATCCCTACACTTAGAGCTTAGTGAATGGAGCATGTGGAGAATGCCCATATGAGACAGACAGACAGAAAGACATTTGGGGTTCTTTCTCTGCAAACTTTCGTACCACCCTCCCCTTTCCACTCTGTCTCTCCAAAAACTTCATAAAGCAGTAACACTCGCGCGCGTGTGTGTGTGTGTGTGTGTGTGTGTGTGTGTGTGTGTGTGTGTGTGTGTGTGTGAGAGAGAGAGAGACAGAGCAGGATGTTTGTCAGTATGTGCACACGTGCGCGCGTGTGTATGTGTGTGTCTGTGTGTGCGTGCGCGCGAGTGCAGCAGTGCGTGTGTGTGAGGCAAGTGGTATATGTTGCACATGTGTGCGCGCATTTGCATGCGTGTGTGTTTGAGCAGGGTGGTGTCAGCTCGCTCCTTGCCACCCCATTTACTGTAGCTGTACCGCTGTGATCACAGACAGATGTATAAATCAAACCTCGCTTGATGGATTCATCAGGGTGGCGAAACGATCGCCTGAGAAGAACTCGCAACTCTCTTAGCATTCTGTGTTCTGACGGAAAGGGTATGCAAAGAGCCTAAATGGATGAACGCTTGATTAATTCTTTGCCGGAGATGTTAGCGACAGCAGGAAATGTGTTTTTGCTTTGACTGTGTTTGCACGGGAATTTACGCACACGGGGCGTGAGTTATGAGGCCTGAGTTTTGTACCTAAGGCTATTGTGCATAATGACGGCAGGTTGGGAGAACTGCGAGCAGCCGCTAAAGACTTGCTACCTGTGGAGCGCAGAGAACCAATGAGAGCGAGGGAGAGCGTGCGTGCTCGCGCGTGCGTGTGTGTGCTTGTGCGTGCATGAGTGTGTGTGTTTGCGCGGTTTGCGGATCAGAGCAGAACTGAGTGTGGGATGGAGATGAAGCTGCAAACAGTATGAGAGTAAAATATGAGTAGGCAAAGTTTGCCCAGAAAAAAAATAAAAAAACGACAGGTAAAGGAGAAAAAAGAAATGATTCGAGCAGAAAATGATCAAAATAAAAGTTTATGCCAAAAAGTGAAATAAAACGAGGAGCATAAAGTGCTGCAAGACGGCGCTTTCCAACTTTTCTTCCCTGGAGCGCGTCCAATTGCAAAAACTTTACAGAGAAGCCAAACACACACCGTAAACCGCAAAAACACACACTCTCATCTGCACACAAAAGCAGAAGACTTCAAAACTAAAAGTCCAGATTTGTTCTGTTTTACTTTAAAATGCACTTTTTCTGTTAATAAAACTCCACAACAAAGTCTCACATCAATGAGTCAAGCTCACAACAGTTTTTATTATTCAGCAGTAACAAAAAAGCACATTTAATAATTTACATTATATTGTTTGAACAATAATTATTGGTCCATCATCCAAGAACACAGCCCTAAAACTGACTTTCTTTTGACTTGTGTGTTATTTTTACACAAGACTTTTCCAAACATTTTTTTCTGACTGACACAAAGTTTAATCATCCATCACTGAATATTCTAATACATTAACTGTTAGTTTTCCCAAATTTGCCTAAAAGTGAAGCAATTATTAAAAATATCAGCAGGTGCACAATGTAAATTCACTCACGGTTGAAGCTTTGCACTCAAACGTCAAAATAAGATCAATAAACAGATGAATGTAAGTGAACGGTTTCAAACGACTGCTCAGTTCAAGTTGTTTTATGAAAAGACCACTTTTTTTATTGAAACGGTCTCCGTGTCCAAATCCGGAGGTTCTTGAAGACAGATATTAAGTGGATTTTATCTGTAACATGTTGATAATTTATAAGAAAAAAGGCAATCTGTGTATCTGGGGGTGGCAGAGGGAGGAAGAGGAGGGGCAGGCAACATGAGTAGTAATTTACTCTGTTAAGAGCCAAATGGCAGACAGACTGTCGCCCTGCGTGTTATCACAGAGATTTGCACTCTGCTCGTTTTCTGACTATGTTTTCCTGACTCTGTGTGTGTGTGTGTGTGTGTGTGTGTGTGTGTGTGTGTGTGTGTGTGTGTGTGTGTGTGTGTGTGTG